>CM022703.1:26854749-27202249 GCA_012295165.1 Asparagus setaceus
ATTCTTATGAAAAGGAAGTGAAGAGATCAGCTTGCTTTACTTTTGTTGTTTACTTGATCTAGCTTGAGAGGAGTCACATTGTGCATACGAGGGGTCGAAGCTCATCAGATATTGTGAAGAGGATAAAGATGATGATGCTTGCTGATCGGGGTAAATAATGCAAAGTTGCAAGTACACAACCAAGTTATAGTATAATATAAATGTCAAACCCACGAGGAATGTGTGTGTTTAAAAATTTTTAAAATTGTCCTAGAAGAGTGTGGGCAAAAAGGAGTGAGAGTGTCGAGATGTAGAGAACGATTTGTAAATAAAAAATAAAAATAAAAATAAAAAATAAAAAATAAAAAGAGAAAGAAGTAGAGAGAAGAGAGAAAACAAGAGAAAAAATCAATAAAAAAAATTAAAGAAAAGCAAAATCGAAGAGGGAGAAGAAAATCAAATCAAGAAAGCTTGAGAAAAACAAGTAGATAGGCTAGAAATCTAAGATTGAATCCACTAGTTAATTTCAATCAGATTTATGAATTATTCTCTTTTATCACATTTTACTTTAGATTCACTAAGCATAGACTATCAAGCCACTTAAGGAAAGCATCACCTATCAAATTATCATCCAAGAAAATCACCATTCATAAAAGGAACAAGCAACTAGATAGTAATTCTAGAATTCATAAGCATAACCTATCAAACCACTCAAGATAAGCATAGATTATCAAATATTCTTCTACTAATTAGGTCTCTACTTGATTATCCTAAGCATGATCATTTTAAGCATAAAGAGAGCAATCTATAAACCACAAAAGAAATTAAACTAGTTTCATACAATCCTAGATCTCCTAAAGAATTAGTTACACATATTATGAACAAAAAGAAAATAAAGTATAAAAGGAAAATAATAAAATAGAAACTAACTACAAAGCAAGAAAAAGAACGAGAAAATAAAAATCTACTTATAAAGCATGAAATAAATCTATACTATGAAGCAATAAATCCAATCACACAAAAAAATTTTAAACTAGTTTCATACAATCCTAGATCTCCTAAAGAATTAGTTACACATATTATGAACAAAAAGAAAATAAAGAATAAAAGGAAAATAAGAAAATGAAAACTAACTACAAAGCAAGAAAAAGAACAAGAAAATAAAAATCTACAAATAAAACCTACACTATAAAGCATGAAATAAATCTATTCTACAAAGCAATAAATCTAATCTACCAAAAATAAAAATAAAAATAAGAAAATAAAAGCCTAAAACATGCAATTCTAAAATAAGAAAATAAAAGAGAAAATTAAAACTTATATTACAAGGAGATGGCCTCTTGTGAGGAAATTTTCATCTTCATTAACAAAGAAGAAGAAGGAAAATTGAAAATGAGGGAATTTGTTTTAAATTTTATTGCAAACAAAAAGTTTATAATTTTGGAATATCTTCTTAATTAGGAGTAACTCCTCTCTAAAATAGAGTTTCTAAAATTTTTCACCCCCAACCCCTCACTCTCTACCCCTATAGCCCAAGAACTCATTGGCTCATTCTTGAGCTCCAAGAAAATTAAAATCAATCATTGATTGAATTCTATTACAAACTAATCGGTTAGCCCATCGATTAGCCAATCCATTAGTTAATCGATTAGTCCATCGATTAATTTGTAATAGAATTGTAACTAATTTTGATTGACTTTGTTGACTTCATCTTCATGGGCTATTGGGCTTTGGCTTGATCTTAGGCTTCAATAAAATATTAAAAAATGAGATAAATTGGTTCTTTTGGGCTCTTATTCATTAATCCTTCATTACCTGCAAATTAAGATAAAACATATTATTAATATATTTATTTATTCAAATAAAATAGATAATGAGGATATAAAAGTGTAACAAAATGTGATGATCACCTACTTCTATTTTCAAGTCGAAGATCCTAGATAAGTTTCATGCTTGGGTGAAATCTCTATGTTAGATTATTAGTTTGGGTGAATTCTCATTGTTAGATTGTTAGTTCGGTTGTTTCTCGAGGAGATGTGCATGTATAGTTTCCTTTGTTACTCCATTTTGAACTTTTGAGTGTTTGTGTATGCTCGGAGATGCCAGAGGCAATTATGTACATAAACTCTTATTCAATGGTAATGAAAAAGTTTTTCATTGACCAAAAAGAAAAAAAGAACGAGAAAATAAAAATCTACGCTTATAAAGCATGAAATAAATCTATACTATGAGGCAATAAATCCAATCACACAAAAAAATTTTAAACTAGTTTCATACAATCCTAGATCTCCTAAAGAATTAGTTACACATATTATGAACAAAAAGAAAATAAAGAATAAAAGGAAAATAAGAAAATGAAAACTAACTACAAAGCAAGAAAAAGAACAAGAAAATAAAAATCTACAAATAAAACCTACACTATAAAGCATGAAATAAATCTATCCTACAAAGCAATAAATCTAATCTACCAAAAATAAAAATAAAAATAAGAAAATAAAAGCCTAAAACATGCAATTCTAAAATAAGAAAATAAAAGAGAAAATTAAAACTTATATTACAAGGAGATGGCCTCTTGTGAGGAAATTTTCATCTTCATTAACAAAGAAGAAGAAGGAAAATTGAAAATGAGGGAATTTGTTTTAAATTTTATTGCAAACAAAAAGTTTATAATTTTTGGAATATCTTCTTAATTAGGAGTAACTCCTCTCTAAAATAGAGTTTCTAAAATTTTTCACCCCAACCCCTCACTCTCTACCCTATTTATAGCCTCGACAGTCAACAAGAACTATTGGCTCATTCTTGAGCTCCAAGAAAATTAAAATCAATCATTGATTGAATTCTATTACAAACTAATCGGTTAGCCCATCGATTAGCCAATCCATTAGTTAATCGATTAGTCCATCGATTAATTTGTAATAGAATTGTAACTAATTTTGATTGACTTTGTTGACTTCATCTTCATGGGCTATTGGGCTTTGGCTTGATCTTAGGCTTCAATAAAATATTAAAAATGAGATAAATTGGTTCTTTTGGGCTCTTATTCATTAATCCTTCATTACCGCAAATTAAGATAAAACATATTATTAATATATTTATTTATTCAAATAAAATAGATAATGAGGATATAAAAGTGTAACAAAATGTGATGATCACCTACTTCTATTTTCAAGTCAAGATCCTAGATAAGTTTCATGCTTGGGTGAAATCTCTATGTTAGATTATTAGTTTGGGTGAATTCTCATTGTTAGATTGTTAGTTCGGTTGTTTCTCGAGGAGATGTGCATGTATAGTTTCCTTTGTTACTCCATTTTGAACTTTTGAGTGTTTGTGTATGCTCGGAGATGCCAGAGGCAATTATGTACATAAACTCTTATTCAATGGTAATGAAAAAGTTTTTCATTGACCAAAAAAGAAAAAAAAGAAAAGAAAAGGAGAAAAAACATGTAAACCAATAGCATTTGAAAATTAAGCTTTCATTTTCTCTTCATCAATAATTATTTGCTTGGATTTGATGTGAGAGAGAAAAGAGGGGGTGGAGTGGGGGTGTTTTAACAGTAGTTTAAGGAAGAAGACAGCTCTATTCTTGAGGGGTGTTTGAGGAAAAATGTCACTTTTCATGTCCATGTTAACAGCTCTTTTAAGGTTAGTTGAAAATGTGAGGCATGTTCAAAAAGTTGTTTCATGTGAACTTTATTTTTGGGTTTTTATATGAAAATTGTCTTAACTTTTATCCAAATTGCAACTTATCACCTTCATTTTCTTAATAGAAACTACCTACATTTGCTAATATATTCTCAATGTCACACTTTTTAATATTTTTTGTTAAAAAATATGAAGTTCATATTATTCCCCCAATCTAATCCAAGAGGGAGAAGGCGATGAGGAGGAGAGGAAGGGGAGAGGGGGGAGAAAGTTGACTGTGATAGGGTCGGTGGCGGGAGAGGAGGGGAGGAGGTCGATGGCGAGAGTGGAGAGAGAGGAGGAGGAGGAAAGGAAGGAAGTGAGGGAGGTGAGAATGAAGAAGGAGCGAAGAGGGGGACGGAGGTGGAAGGAGAGGAGCGGAGGAATGAGATTAGGGTTTGGAGAAATCCTAGAGATAGAGGAGATGGTGGAGGAGGTGGAGGAGGACGGGGAAAGGGAGAGGAGATGGAAGGGAGGAGGTGGAGGGGGAGGAGAGAAGGGAAGGAGTTAGGATTTGGAGAAACCATAGAGATGGAGGAGGTGGAGGAGGAGGAGGAGAGGAAGGGGAGAGGAGGAGGAGGAAAGGAAGGAGGAGGAGGAAAGGAAGGAGGAGGTGGAGAGAGGAGGGGTAAAATGAGTATTACTAGATTTTTTTTTAGCAGAATAGTGAAAAAGATGTGATATTGAGAACATATTAGCAAATGTAGGTGATTTCTATAATAATAAAAAAACTAAGATGGCAAGTTGCAATTTGAGTAAAAGTTAATGTGATTTTCATGTAAAAACTATTTATTTTTTAAGACCTCTATGATCCACAATCCACACTTCAAAAAGCGGTAAGATTGCTTAAAATGGGCCTATAAAGAAAAGGCCCCATAAACAAAATACAATAAAAAAACAGTTTAAAACAGGAAGAGAGTTATTCTCTCTTTTTCCGGTCGATAAGTTTTCTCTTTTTTATCACTTTCGAATAAGTTCCATTTCTCCATGTCAATGCTGCATATTAATATTTGTAATGAAGTCGGAGGCTCAAATGTAGTATTAGCTAGACACAATCACCGGTGTGGGACTAAACATTTTAATTTTGGGACTAAGCATTTCTAATTTTTCACAAATCACTGATGTGGGACTAAACTTTTTCGGTATCACAATTACCCCACTTTACAATTGTGTCCTCATTGCGACATAACAATTGGTCCATGCTAGTATCGCCACCAGGTGACTTGGATTCAAAAGGTGGCTTCCATTGCACTCATACAGTATAGCACTTCGTCATGCATAACATTTAGTTCCATACTAGGCTCATTAAGACGGTATAAGTCGTGGGACTCACTAAGTGTAGCATATTGTTTAGCTCAAACCACTATAAAATTAACTAGCCAACGCTACTACACTTGAGCATTTGACTTCACTATATGAACACTCCTAATGTCCACAACCCACCGATGTGGGACTAAAACCTTTTTAGGGAATCATAAAAAAAACCCCTAAAAGCGTGAATCCTAATTTTCTCTCGCAAAATATCCTTCTACATAAGTTTATCCACCCATATGAAAATTGCGATTAACAATGTTTAGGAGGCTAGTTTTCCTGATACAATCTTAAAGTTAAAAGGGGTTTTCCGATATCTAAACTTCTTGGGGCTTTTTGTTATTTTGAAAGTTATTGAAGGTTATCTAATAATTGTACAAAGTTGAGAGGGGTTTTCTGATATTTAGTCTAAATAAATTTATCAAACAGAATCGTGAACCTTATAAGAAGAAACACACTCCTAACTTTAAATAAGTGAGCTCCTAAACATGCTCTTAAATGATCTGTTATTAATGAATTTGGATCCTCTCCATTCTCAAAAAAGATAGTGGAAAGGCTACTACCTTATTAATGACCATTGATTGGTTTAATGAGTAATGGATACGATTCATTCTAAATCTAATACTCATCATAATGCCCCCCATGAATAATTATACTTAATTATTTCTAATTTACACTTAAAATAAATTATAACCCTCACTAAATAAATCAAGTGCTACTAATAAGATAGTAGCCTCTCTAGCTACTACTTTTTTTAATAGTGGAGAGAATCCAAATCCATGTTGTTACACCATAAACACTAGTATTTCTTTTTTTTGAGTTTGTACATCGCATCTAATAATAAGCGAGAGGTAACTTGAGCACGCATAAGGATAACAATTTCAACAAATTAAAAAGAAAAAAAGAAAAAAAAAAAAAAGAAGAAAACTCTGTTTGTCCCTTGGACGTGCATCTTCAATCACTCCACTACCAGCAGCCGCCGTCCTCCCCCCTGACCACTCCCTCCGCCTCCTCCCCCACCAGCTTCACCGCAGTCTGACACACAGGGCACGTGCAATGCGCGTGCAACCACATATCAACACACTCCACGTGGAAGACGTGCTTGCAGTTTGGCAGCATCCTCACCGCCTCCCCCTCCTCCACCAAGCTCAAGCACACCACACACTCAGTCAAGAACTCGGGCGAGGTCACATGGGCGAAGGTTGGGATTTTGGCGAGGAGGGAGGGGGCGAGGCCGGAGGTCGGCTGAGACTGAGAGGCACTGATGTTGATGACGATTGCATTTGTGAGGTGGCGGAGGAGGAAGCGGCAGATGAAGATCAGGAGGATGAGGAGGGCGAGGACAAAGACGAAAATGGCGGCGACGAACATTTTGACGCTATCGGAGTTGTTCGGGTTTTGTTGGATTGTTCTTGTTGTGATGAGAGGGAACTTCGATAGGTTTGTTAGAGGGAAGAAAGGAGCATTAGCCATGATCGATGGAGAAATGAGTGTGAAGATAGAAAAAAGTGAGAACGTGAGAACATATGATAGGGTACTTATGACCTGATATATGTACGTGTAGAAAAAGCTCCATGCTAATTACATTGGCCCATAATTTATATTATGTGGTATACACATGCTAATGGCATTCCCATTTGAAGCGCCATTCCCGGTGGTAATTAACTCGAATGATCAGTTAGAGTCAATATAAATGTATGTAGTGGATAAATATATAAGTAAATTGCAAATAATCACCTTCATATTTACTCACGCATCCTTATTTTAGAAGCAAAATATACATATAATCTTTCTTTTGCTAATGAAATATTAAAGGTGTTAAAGTAATAATAAAATAGGTAAATGGATGATAAGTGCTATATATATATATATATATATATATATATATATATATATATATATATATATATATATATATATATATATATATATATATATATATATATATATATATATATATATATATATATAGAGAGAGAGAGAGAGAGAGAGAGAAGGCTCCTATAAACTTAAGTTGATAAGAGATAGTGCCCACCAATTTTATATCATTGATGTTGCCTTGGGATAGGTGAAATCAAGATGCACACAAATCTCAAAGATGGGCTTTATATCTTCACTGATCCCAAGGCAACATCAATGGTTGGAAAAGTTGATGGATGACTATTCCCTATCAACTTAAGTTTATAGAGTTCATATATATATATATATATATATATATATATATATATATATATATATATATATATATATATATATATATATATATATATATATATATATATGACCGATATATGTATCTATAAAGAAAAATTATTTTTGGGTCCAAAATCATAGGACCAACTATGGAACAAGTGATGTGTCTCTTTGTTAACAATAGATCTTTGTTGGAATCACAAGAAAATGACACATGTTATCTAATGTTATGGTTGGTCCCATGAATTTTGAATCCAAAAAAGTAGTAGTTTTCATATATAAATAAAGGATTTTGCAAGTAATTGCTCTGAGGGCAGGTTAAGAAGGAGAGAGAAAACGAGAGATGAGAGTGAATTCACCTCTCTTTTTTCTTCTTCTTTCCTTAATTACTATTGCCTTTAGGGTAGCAAAATCCTATTTGAGAATAATCAATGATGACAAACATATTAATCTAATTGGAAAGTATAATAATGAATTTACAATAATAAAAATTAATTCAATAAAGCATAAAAGCATATGATTTTGTTGAAAATAATTTTTTTAGAATCTAATTTATGTATAATATAATGAAATAAGCCAAATGGATGAATATATCGAACTTTTAAGTTGAACCTGTGATTCACCGAGCCAAAAATGTAGTCAATTGAAATTGACTTGTAAATGATTGACCAGGACATTGAAGCAAAGCTTTAACACAGAGTTGAGATCGCTAACGTTTCTCGTGGCATTCTGGTCAAATGCGTTTTGAAGAAGACCGAGACAGAGGACAGGCATTGGCGTATTGCTTTGCTCAATTACTTGGAAAAAAATGATGAACTAGAATGGAAACGAATTGACAAAAAATACTCGTATAGAAAATCTAGGTAATAAAATAGAGTATATCTGCATTATTCTCCGTGTGAAAGCAGAGTCCCTTGGTAATGATTTTCTTTATTCTTTCACATTGACCAACTGAGTAATAGGATAATACTTAGTATGACATAAATTCTAAACTAATTTTCATCACAATAAATAAAAATTATGGAATTCTTGATGACTCATAAATTTTGATGGCAACTTATGCGGAAAAATCCCTATAGTTTTGCTTCTTATATAAAATACAAAAAATAAAAGTAATTTAGAGTTTTTGGTCACGCTGCACACTTAGGTAGGGATGGGCGTGGGCCAGATCGAATGGCGGTCTAAACCGGCCAAGCCTAACTTAGGTTAAGATTCGGCCCAGCCCACTAGGGGTCGGGCCCAATCCCACCCACAATATAATCGGGTCATGGGCCGGATTGGGTCTCACCCTAAACCAGCCTCTAGAGTAGCAAGCTCAGCCCACTATTGGTCTGGCCCACCTCTGACTTATCCTGATTCAGCTCGACCAAGCCAAAGCTCAGCCCAACCCTGCATTTGTCATTATATTTTATTTTTTATTTAATTTCAACCAAGCCCATCCCTTATTTTTCAAAAAGCCCTGCCCAAGTTATAATGCTTTATTTAAAACAAATTAGCCCACCTAGGCCATGACCCATGGGCCACACTTAACATGTGCCTTAAAATTCTAGACTTAGCTTAGCTGTAGGCAGCAACCCAACTGGCAGCAACTTGGAGAGTATACATATAAAAATTGAAAAAACAAAAAAATAAATTAAAAAAAAAGCGGGCCGACCTACAACCCGACCTACTATGGACCGGGTCTGGCCCAGCCCGACCATAGGCGGGCTGTGGACCGGACTGGGTCCAGCCCGAAACCTAGAGTTAGAGCTTTTGTTCCAGCCCGTTCAAGCTCACCCGGGGCCACTTCTGAACCAGCCCAGCCAGAAAATCCACTGAGTCGGCTCACGGGTCGCGCATGACTCATGCCCACCCCTACACCTAAGTGTGTAAGAGTCCTATGTATAAATTAGGGTCAATTGCAAATAGATCTCCTATAGTATCACCTAGTTACAGATAAGCCCCATGTATTTCTAATTGTATGGATAAATCCCCATCATGTACTATTTACCCAAAGTGTCGATAAACTCCCAACAAATTTTATTTTACTCTTTTTAGAGTAAAAAAAAAGAAACTGGAGGTCTATCCGCATTAATAGAACTACAAAGGGTCCATCCGCCTCTACAATTTTCTTTTTGATTTCTTTAAGAGTAAAAAAAATTTCACTCATGGGGTCCATTTACGCAATTGGGCGATACTACAAGAGGTCTATCCACAATAGAACTATAGTTTATGTAATATAAATTCTACCAATATTAAAACTTGTTTATATAATGATCACAATGATATGAACAGAGTCTTTCCAATATCATTTTCATGGTACATGAAAATTTTCATTTTCATCACAAAAACAAACTAAAATACAACTAAGATCCAACAATAATTCTTCATAACTTTATGAGGGTAACAATTTCACATATATAAATTGTGTGCGGACACCTTTGTAAATTTTTGTACCTTAAAAAAAATTAAATCGTATGAGAGCAAGTGCCCCCATAGTAACCTTAAGGAGAAATTTTCAAAATGAACCGTTTTTTAAACATAATAGGCAAAATTGATCTTTTCCCAAAAATATTAGCAATTTCGACTGTTTTTTGCCCACGTTGGCTGAAAACGGTCGATTTGCTGAAAGTTGTTTTTTAATTACACGGGACTAGTAGTCCCGTGTAATTAGTGGATGCTAATGATCTTATTAACTGCCGAGGAAATGCACGGGACTAGTAGTCCCGTGAATTTTCTAGGCAGCTGCCAAAGTTTGTGCTTAAAACCTCAAACCAAAAGCAACAGAGCTTCATAAACCAAAACCTCAAACCAAAATCGAAAACCAATCAAAATTCTTTGTCTTCGTCTCCCCCAAAATCTCCAATGTCAGGAAGATCATCGGCATGGACAACGACGATGATCGTCGAGAACTCGCCGGGCAACGATCTCGCCCTCACCAACTGCGCCTTCGTCTCCCCCAACGATCTCAGAAAGTTCGCTCCTCCTAGATCCGACTCCGTCCTTGCCCTAGTCGCCGATTCCCTTGTCCTAACCCTACGGTATCCTTTTCTTCGTTGTTGACCTAGAGCTTGAGACGAATCATTGAGCTATTTCTACTATAATTTGAGCTACTTTTAACAATTTTTTTGCTTTAGTGTTGTATGGAAAGTATGTAGAACGTTTTCCCCTTACTTTGAGCTCCTGATTGTAGCTGGACCAGTAAAGATCAGGAAGAGAGAGAGGGGGGAGTCACGGGAGATATGGGCGTAGATTACATGGGACTAGTAGTCCCGTGTAATTTAGGAGCACTAATTATGCGCCTAAATTACACGGGACTACTAGTCCCGTAATTACGGTCGATTTTGAAATTCGACCTCTTTTTGGCCGATGATGAGTGGCCAAAAAAAGGTCGAAATTGCTAATTTTTTTTTGAAAAGGTCGATTTTGCCTATTATGTTTAAAAAACGGTTCATTTTGAAAATTTCTCCTAACCTTAATGGATTTGTCCTTGTGCGAGTGGACAGTTCTATCCATTCATGGAAATATTGAGGGTCACTCTGAGATATTTTGCAATCCATGTGAATATAGTGTGGATATCATTAGCTGCATGTAGATAGTTCTGATAACTTTGTGGGCCTAGAAGAACTTCTACACGTGCCATGTAGTCGTTGGACGAAGATTATTGAGATTTTGGTCACTTGCAAGACCTCTTAAGATTTGAGGGATTAATGAGCAAATTTGAAGATTTGAGGGACTAATATTAAATTAATGAAGATTTGAAGGACTAATACTAAATAACCCTCGTATAAATTCCCTGTAGAGCTCTAGTTTGCTTCTTAAAATGGCAGATCAAAATAGTGTTGGGCTTCTGAACATGCAAGGCCTGTTAGCAGATTGGTCCATGGGAGTCGTTATTTTTAACCTCGGATTTGGCGCACACCTACTTCAAAAGGATTCCTTACTGAAATGGACCAACAATCAGAAAAGTTCTATATGCAGGCAAAATAAATTAAAAACATGGTTGTGAAAACAGCGAAAATATTTATTTTCACTTTTCAATGAGTATTATACACATATACAAAATCTCAAAGAATATATATATATATATATATATATATATATATATATATGGTAGATTACATGGGACTAGTAGTCCCGTAATTTAGAGCACTAATTATGCTTAAATTACACGGGACTACTAGTCCCGTAATTTAGAGCACTAATTATGCTTAAATTACACGGGACTACTAGTCCCGTAATTTAGAGCACTAATTATGCTTAAATTACACGGGACTACTAGTCCCGTAATTTAGAGCACTAATTATGCTTAAATTACACGGGACTACTAGTCCCGTAATTTAGAGCACTAATTATGCTTAAATTACACGGGACTACTAGTCCCGTAATTTAGAGCACTAATTATGCTTAAATTACACGGGACTACTAGTCCCGTAATTTAGAGCACTAATTATGCTTAAATTACACGGGACTACTAGTCCCGTAATTTAGAGCACTAATTATGCTTAAATTACACGGGACTACTAGTCCCGTAATTTAGAGCACTAATTATGCTTAAATTACACGGGACTACTAGTCCCGTAATTACGGTCGATTTTGAAATTCGACCTCTTTTGGCGGCGATGATGGTGGCCAAAAAGTCGAAATTGCTAATTTTTTGAAAAGGTCGATTTTGCCTATTATGTTTAAAAACGGTTCATTTTGAAAATTTCTCCTAACCTTAATGGATTTGTCCTTGTGCGAGTGGACAGTTCTATCCATTCATGGAAATATTGAGGGTCACTCTGAGATATTTTGCAATCCATGTGAATATAGTGTGGATATCATTAGCTGCATGTAGATAGTTCTGATAACTTTGTGGGCCTAGAAGAACTTCTACACGTGCCATGTAGTCGTTGGACGAAGATTATTGAGATTTTGGTCACTTGCAAGACCTCTTAAGATTTGAGGGATTAATGAGCAAATTTGAAGATTTGAGGGATTAATGAGCAAATTTGAAGATTTGAGGGATTAATGAGCAAATTTGAAGATTTGAGGGACTAATATTAAATTAATGAAGATTTGAAGGACTAATACTAAATAACCCTCGTATAAATTCCCTGTAGAGCTCTAGTTTGCTTCTTAAAATGGCAGATCAAAATAGTGTTGGGCTTCTGAACATGCAAGGCCTGTTAGCAGATTGGTCCATGGGAGTCGTTATTTTTAACCTCGGATTTGGCGCACACCTACTTCAAAAGGATTCCTTACTGAAATGGACCAACAATCAGAAAAGTTCTATATGCAGGCAAAATAAATTAAAAACATGGTTGTGAAAACAGCGAAAATATTTATTTTCACTTTTCAATGAGTATTATACACATATACAAAATCTCAAAGAATATATATATATATATGGGTAGGATTACAATACACATATGGTGTAACTAACTTGATTACACTCACTTGTAAAAGTACATGTTTGAGTGAAGATATTAACGATCAACATCGTTTATTGTGATCTATGTGTTCAAAACTTCACGGAGACCAAAAATCACATAGATAAGATTTTTCTAGTTTATACATTTAATGACCTAGAAATGAAAGGTCTCAGAACGGTCTAAAATACTCATTATTTTGAGTTGCTTGAATTATAGGATAGAACATCCCAAACCACATGATTTTTGATCCACGCTCATTTGGTGACATGTAGATCATAATGAATAGTATTGATTGTTAATATCGATGGTCAAACATGTATTTTAAAGATAGGTGTAACTAAGTTAGTTACACCCTAGGTGTATAGTCATACACCAACCTTTCTATCCATTGATGTTCCATGGGATCCATGAAGATATGGAGCCCATTTTGAGATTTGTACATCTCTTGATGACACAACTCTAAAGGCAACATCAATGGATAAAAAGTTGGTGTATACTATTCCTTATAAACTTAAGTTTATAGAAGATTTACTATATATATATATATATATGGGTAGGATTACAATACACATATGGTGTAACTAACTTGATTACACTCACTTGTAAAAGTACATGTTTGAGTGAAGATATTAACGATCAACATCGTTTATTGTGATCTATGTGTTCAAAACTTCACGGAGACCAAAAATCACATAGATAAGATTTTTCTAGTTTATACATTTAATGACCTAGAAATGAAAGGTCTGTAACGGTCTAAAATACTCATTATTTTGAGTTGCTTGAATTATAGGATAGAACATCCCAAACCACATGATTTTTGATCCACGCTCATTTGGTGACATGTAGATCATAATGAATAGTATTGATTGTTAATATCGATGGTCAAACATGTATTTTTAAAGATAGGTGTAACTAAGTTAGTTACACCCTAGGTGTATAGTCATACACCAACCTTTCTATCCATTGATGTTCCATTGGGATCCATGAAAGATATGGAGCCCATTTTGAGATTTGTACATCTCTTGATGACACAACTCTAAAGGCAACATCAATGGATAAAAAGTTGGTGTATACTATTCCTTATAAACTTAAGTTTATAGAAGATTTATATATATATATATATATATATATATATATATATATATATATATATATATATATATATATATATAGAGAGAGAGAGAGTAAAGCTCTTATAAACTTAAGTTTATAGAAGATTTGTCCACCAACTTTTTATCCGTTAATTTTGTATTGAGATTTGTGCTAGCATGCATACAAATCAAGTCACAAATCTCAAGAGAGCCTAGATTTGTAGCACAAATCTCAAAGCATAATAAAGAGATAAAAGTTGGTGGACAAGTGCTCATATCCACTTTAAGTTTATAGAAGATTTGTCCACCAACTTTTTATCCGTTAATTTTGTATTGAGATTTGTGCTAGCATGCATACAAATCAAGTCACAAATCTCAAGAGAGCCTAGATTTGTAGCACAAATCTCAAAGCATAATAAAGAGATAAAAGTTGGTGGACAAGTGCTCATATCCACTTTAAGTTTATAGAAGATTTACTATATATATATATATATATATATATATATGGTAGATTACATGGGACTAGTAGTCCCGTAATTAACGATTTTGAATTTCGACTTTTGGCCAGTGATGAGCTGGCCAAAAAAAGGTCGAAATTGCTAATTTTTTTTTGAAAAGGTCGATTTTGCCTATTATGTTTAAAAAACGGTTCATTTTGAAAATTTCTCCTAACCTTAATGGATTTGTCCTTGTGCGAGTGGACGGTTCTATCCATTCATGGAAATATTGAGGGTCACTCTGAGATATTTTGCAATCCATGTGAATATAGTGTGGATATCATTAGCTGCATGTAGATAGTTCTGATAACTTTGTGGGCCTAGAAGAACTTCTACACGTGCCATGTAGTCGTTGGACGAAGATTATTGAGATTTTGGTCACTTGCAAGACCTCTTAAGATTTGAGGGATTAATGAGCAAATTTGAAGATTTGAGGGACTAATATTAAATTAATGAAGATTTGAAGGACTAATACTAAATAACCCTCGTATAAATTCCCTGTAGAGCTCTAGTTTGCTTCTTAAAATGGCAGATCAAAATAGTGTTGGGCTTCTGAACATGCAAGGCCTGTTAGCAGATTGGTCCATGGGAGTCGTTATTTTTAACCTCGGATTTGGCGCACACCTACTTCAAAAGGATTCCTTACTGAAATGGACCAACAATCAGAAAAGTTCTATATGCAGGCAAAATAAATTAAAAACATGGTTGTGAAAACAGCGAAAATATTTATTTTCACTTTTCAATGAGTATTATACACCAACCTTTCTATCCATTGATGTTCCATTGGGATCCATGAAAGATATGGAGCCCATTTTGAGATTTGTACATCTCTTGATGACACAACTCTAAAGGCAACATCAATGGATAAAAAGTTGGTGTATACTATTCCTTATAAACTTAAGTTTATAGGAATTTTGCTCTATCTATATATATATATATATATATATATATATATATATATATATATATATATATATATATATATATATATATATAAGCAGCTCTTATGAACTTAAGTTCATAATGAATAGTGAGTGCTTTTCTAACCACTCATCTTGTTTTGGATCCATGAAAGATATGGAGCCCATTTTGAGATTTGTGCATCACAAATCTCAAAGCATAATAAAGAGATAAAAGTTGGTGTATACTATTCCTTATAAACTTAAGTTTATAGAAGATTTATATATATATATATATATATATATATATATATATATATATATATATATATATATATATATATAGAGAGAGAGAGAGTAAAGCTCTTATAAACTTACGTGGATAGGAGCCATTTGTCCACCAACTTTTTTATCCGTTAATTTTGTATTGAGATTTGTGCTAGCATGCGATACAAATCAAGTCACAAATCTCAAAGAGAGCCTAGATTTGTAGCACAAATCTCAAAGCATAATAAAGAGATAAAAGTTGGTGGACAAGTGCTCATATCCACTTTAAGTTTATAGAAGATTTACTATATATATATATATATATATATATATATATATATATATATACACACACACACACACACACATAGGAATGATGGATATGAGGTGGCGGCTCATTTTACTAAATGAGCTACCAAGAGATAGAGTCATTCCCATATATATATATTACATTGCTTACATTTACTGTAGTTCTTACATATTACATAATCTTACAAATGTGATTGGCTCCTCAGAAGTCCAGCGAGTGCTTGTACCTGAAACTGTGAGCATGCACCTACTTTCTAGTTTCCTTAGTACACTTTAACCTCATGTAAATTCACAGGTGTCCTTAATTGACATGCAGTTGGATGATTAATTTGGCTGTAAGATAGCTTGTGGCAAGACATGTTATATAGTTGAAATAGAGTTGTTGGTTTGGGAGTAGGACTCTAGTTTCTCTCATTCTTTTTCATATTTTATATGTTTTTATATATATTTTATATTTCAAATGCATGGTGAGAAGTTGATGTTCATGTCTGCTAAATTGGAAGCTTTATATTTATGTATTAATAAGTCATTGTATAACTTGTATGGAACTGTTACCTTATATGAACCTATATGTACTTGAATTCAAACCGATCACCCGAATCCGGTTATAGATAGATATTTAAAGTGTGACTCATATCATATCATGTTAGATATTGTATTATGATGGCATATATACAAATTTCAGGACTCTCACTGGATCACGTAGTGACATCAACTAAGTAGATTGTGCATGAATACGTATCTCGTTAAGGTGTGAATTGTAAGCATGACCTGGTGACACTGACTATATGTCTCGTGGATAACTACTGATTTCTACATATTCTTGATCATGTTTAAAGTTCATATTTTGTGGGATCGTACCATAGGGATTCAAGTGCCTAAATTGGCCAAAATGGTCCTGGTATTTTTTATGAAAATTATTTAAACAATTTGGATTAATGTAGAAACATTTCATGCACAATCAAAAGTTTAAAAATGATATCACGGGGGTTAAATATTGGGGAGTTAGAGAATGAAGACTTTGATGTATATAAGCGGTACTCTTGTTATCCGGATATTCATATTTCAGGATCATGTTTCAGGAGGCCAAGCGCCGTAATTACTTTTATCATGTTGCCGTGTTCTCGGGGTCCTACGGGAAGCCGACTTATATATATGAAAGTTTCCATCTCTAATTCAAATAACATAAAATAAAAATATCATGCATGATTGTTTGTGACAGTGAATGACATCAAAGCTGTAGAAATTACGTTTAGTTTAATTTCTTTGATTTGAAATGTATGCACGCTTTGCACTATGTTACCCGAGAGTACTAGAAATTGTTAGATAACTTTATATTATTATCCCAATTGTTATATATGTATATGTATCTCACACACCTTCATGCGTACTCTTTCCTCATTTTACACACTTGTTGGGAGTTTTCTGACTCCTTTGGGGTTTGTTCGCCCCAGACAGGGGAATTGATCTTTCTCAGCAGGACCAAAAGTATTTTCAGGAGCAGGCTCAGAGGCAGTGATCATAGTCCTCCTTGATATAATTCGATACCTCTTCTTCTGATTAGGTATTTCATGTTAGACATTATCGTTTAGCCGCATGTGGCATTTTCTTTGAGACAATTGGATGTATTTCATATTATTCCATTTAGATCGGGGTAGTTCCTTTGAGATTCTTATTGTCCTTAAAAATCTTTTTGGAAGTAGCATTAAAATTTTGGATGCGCATTAGGTCAAAGAATGATTTTAAAGTGTGCAAACTTAATAATAAATATGGGTAAAACTTTGGTTTTAGAGGCAAAAGTAATCCACTTTTAGATGCCGCGACATTTGTGTGAAAAAATCAAAAAATAATGGTTCAAGTATTTATTTCAAAACTACATTATATACTTAACCGCTTAGAAAAGAAATATAGCAAGTTAAAGTAGAATACCATAGATTAAATCGTACACCAAACTCTTTAAATACAAAGTAAGTTTAAACATAATTTGAAGGAGTAGTTTGTTTCTAAGAGTGAATTTGGAAGTGGGTGAGTTCACAAATAAATAGAGGAAAGTTTGATTTTATAGGCAAAAATCTTTTTGGAAGTAGCATTAAAATTTTGGATGCGCATTAGGTCAAAGAATGATTTTAAAGTGTGCAAACTTAATAATAAATATGGGTAAAACTTTGGTTTTAGAGGCAAAAGTAATCCACTTTTAGATGCCGCGGCATTTGTGTGAAGAAGTCAAAGAATAATTGTTAAGCAATTTGTTTAGAAAATTCTTTTTTAATTTGTGGATTAAAATATTTTTTGGAGCTACAATATACATATATTACTTATTTTCAAATAAACCCCTCAACTCATTGAATTTGTCATCGGTCTCACGATTATCGTAATCATTTCAAGTTAATGACTCCAATTATTACTTCTATTCTTTATTAGAGGGACATGTCAAAATAATTTAAGAGTGAAGGATCTAATAGTAATTTTAATAATTTGAGGGTCAACTCAAATGAGTTAAGAATCGTAGGGCATGATAGCACTTTTCATGATTTAAGGTATTTGTTTCAAAATATGAGAGTTGTAAGACATTAATATTGGAATAAAAAGGTGAAGTACATGGTTTTCAGAATAAAATGGGGTAAAATTTGAGTCTCAGAACTTAAAATAAAAAATTAAACTTTTTCAAAATTAGATAAGCTTCAAAATCATTGAAATTGAAATTAGTCCCTCAAGATAATAGCAATGTTATTAGGTCCTCTAATTCTCTAATCTTTTTAAATTAATCTCTTTAGTTATTGATTCTATATTTTATTGAATGGAGTAATTTCAAAATAATTTTTAAGTATTAAGGAACCTAATATTAATTTTAATGATTTGAGAGATCAATTTCTAATTAACTTCAGAATTGTAGAACTTAATAACAATTTTCATGATTTGAAGGATTTAATTTCAAAACATGAAAGATTTAAAGACTCATAATGAAAAGAAATTTTTAAGTAAAGGTTTAAAAAAATTGGAAGTTTGAGGGAATCGAACGCGGGCCACTTATAAGTGGTATGAGTTTATAGGGGAGGACTAACCAACTTGGCTACTTAACAATTTCAATATTCTAACTGTCTCAGTTTATATATTAAATAAGGTTACCGTAGCTTGAAAAGACTTTCTACAGTTGTGGACCCAATAACTTTAGTATATACAAGTACTCAATCCAAATATAGCCGCAGTGGATTTAAACATAATTTGAAGGAGTAGTTTGTTTCTAAGAGTGAATTTGGAAGTGGGTGAGTTCACAAATAAATAGAGGAAAGTTTGATTTTATAGGCAAAAATCTTTTTTGGAAGTAGCATTAAAATTTTGGATGCGGCATTAGGTCAAAGAATGATTTTAAAGTGTGCAAACTTAATAATAAATATGGGTAAAACTTTGGTTTTAGAGGCAAAAGTAATCCACTTTTAGATGCCGCGACATTTGTGTGAAAAAATCAAAAAAATAATGGTTCAAGTATTTATTTCAAAAACTACATTATATACTTAACCGCTTAGAAAAGAAATATAGCAAGTTAAAGTAGAATACCATAGATTAAATCGTACACCAAACTCTTTAAATACAAAGTAAGTTTAAACATAATTCGCTAGAGTACTTTAGATTTTGGAAACAGGTGAGTCAAACTAAATCGTGATAAGACTTTGAATTTATAGGTACGAATCCATTTCCTGAGTAAGTTTAAATGCAAAGAGGGGTGCGACTTTGAGTTTATAAGCAAAAACTTCTTATATTATATTATTAAGTTTTTATTCTTACGTTTGATGAGCATTTGCATTAATAGTCGGTTCAGAAGTTGATGAGCTTAAAAGTAAATTTATTTTTAATTTTGGATTTACGTGCAAATTTTAAGCATTTTGGTCTGAAAGTCGAGTTGGTGATTTTAAAAGTAAATTAGTTTATAGTTGTGATTTTGTGTGAAATTTCACGTTGATGATCAATTTCGACATAGAGTAAGTTTGGAAGTTGGCGGGCTTAAGCATAAATTGGTTTATATTTTTGGATCTATGTGCAAAAACCTTTTATTATATACCGTTTGTCATATACATTTTCTATGGCTAAATATCAGAAACCCCCCCTTAACTTTACACAACTATCGGAAAACCCCCCTTAACTTTTAAAATATCAGAAAACCTCCCTTAAGTATTGGGATTATCACAAAACCCCCCCTTTAACTTTTAGATTTTATCAGAAAACCCCCTTTAACTTTGAGATTTTATCAGAAAACCCCCTTAAATTAGGGGGATTTTTTGATAAATTCTCAAAGTTACGGGAGGTTTTATGATAAGCCCTAAACTTAAAGGGGTTTTCTAATATTTTCAAAGTTAAGGGGGTTTTCTGATAATCATCCAAAGTTAAGGGGGGTTTTATGATATTTAGCCAAGTTTCTATCTATAAAGCTATTGAGGTGCACTGTAGCTATGAAATGATACTAGCTACAGTGCTAGCCCCAATAACTTTAGTTAATAGATAAATATTCGGCTTATATTGCTAAGTTGACAACTTGGGCCGACGCATTTTCATAAGATTCCAAAATCTGCTTGAGTTTTAGATAATATTATGTTATATATTATGAAAGTTATAAGTCAATCACGAAGAAAAGCTAACACAAATCAATATCAAAACAAATACATACCCATACATTTCTCGTGTATGTAATATAATTCATATTGGATACTTTCGTAGAAACTCAACATGTATAGTATTCAAATAACATAAGTACGTATAATATATAATTCATATTGTTGTGTCGATTATAATATTGAGTTTCAAAGTTGGATTTCTCACAGAAGAATCACAAATACATAAATATCTACGTTTATTAAGTAGGCAATTAATGATTAAGTTTCATTACTCTCTCATTAGTCATTGCCCTTTTTTAAAAAATTATTTTCCTTCTCTTCCCACTTAATTTTCTGAATGATTGTAGGGACTTCAACTTTGTCTGAACTCTCAGAGGTTGTCTTCCATGACTTGCACGCTAGAACTAATAAATACTTATAACTCATTCATTCCTAATCCAAGATTATCCCAAGTCAGAACCCAAGCAATTAAACTATTATAAATTGTAGTTGTCACCAACCAAATCCATGAGATATCATCATCCCAAATCAAGGCATATATTAACTAAAAACATATATCTACCTTTAGTGTCTTTCTTACCAAACCCTTTTGGATTTTGGAGCTTTCTTCAACAATGACATTTCACCTACTAAATACATGAAGCATAATAAACTCAACATACATGTATATGTAGGATTTGGTTGCATAGAACATGATCGAAAATTAAGGAAATAAAGTGTAAGAGGGGGAGAGAAATAAAGAAAAGAAATTAAACAAGAAAAGATATATAGATGGATGGGATAATATCTTCACGTATTCATTTGTATACATAGAACCTACCTTTAAAATGAAAGTATGATATCGTTATGTACAATTTGCGTCAAAAATTGGTAAATAGGGTAGAAGTTGATCAAATAATCATTAAACGATTCACTTGTTACTCATCTAATAGTTCATTTCATCAGAAAGATCATTTACAGAAATCAGATATTTTGGATTTGAATATCAAACAGAGCAAATAAGTTTTACATATTCAATATATTTGCCAATCAAATTTTCGTTTAAATTTTACCCCTTATAACTTATAATAACCTGTACTGTTACACGCAACACATGTATGTTATGTTTTGACATTCATTCGTTATATATTTTTAGTTTAATTTCTATATTAATAGACTTAAGACTATAAATTTATCTTTCAATCGAAAAATTCATTCACATTAATACATCATAACTATAAAAAATGATTTCAATTCTAACTTAAATGTAATTTGAAAATTATTTTTCTAAAAACATTGATCCCTTTAACCAAATCAAAATATCATCTTAATTTAATAGTCTAACATTAACAAACTCTAAAAGCATTAAGTTTAATTTCGTGTTTCAATTCAGACTTTGAGAAATTTATAGAACAATATTCAAATTTAAATTCTAATTAAAAAATTGAACGAATACAAATTTAAGCAGTTAGCTACTCGATTCATCAATTCTTTTCAAGCTATATAAGAAATAGTAACCCTATCAAAACCATCCCTATAAAAGCGGGGTATATATACATAGTTTGCACCATAAACAAAGTAGCTGAAATATCCAAATTAACCCATCTGCGAATGGTATATTTCTTTTTTATGACAAATAAATCCAAGAAGAAAAAAAGGTACTCTATTGCCTTTCAACATCTTCAGCCACTCCATTCCCAACCACCGCAGGCCTCCTCCCTGACCACTCCCTAGAACTTAACATCCTCCTCAACGACACCGCCAGCCTCTGTGACCCCGAGCTTCCCTCCTTCGGCCCCGCCCTCAGTACACCTCCACGATCAACCTCCGGCGCCACCTTCTCGATCGGCTCCACCCCCGCCCGGCACACTGGGCACGTGCAGTGCGCGTGCAGCCACATATCAATGCAGCCCACGTGGAACACGTGCTTGCAGTTGGGCAGGATCCTGACCGCCTCCCCCTCCTCCACCACGCTCAAGCACACCGCGCACTCCGTCGAGCCCGAGACCGAGGTTTCGTAGGCGAAGGTGGGGATCGTGGCGAGGAGCGAGGGGTCGAGGCCGGAGGTCTGGGAGGTGATGGTGATGATTGGCGGCAGACGGTTGATCGTGCTGGGGACGCTGCGGCGGCGGAGGAGGCGGCGGATGTAGAGGTGGAGGAGGAAGACGAGGACTACGACGAAGGCGAGGGAGAGGATGGAGGCGATGAAGATTTTTCGGTCGGGGTCGTTTGGGTTTTGTTGGTTGTTTGCAGGGAACCATTGGTTCGCTGGACGGAACGGGGTGTTGGTCGTGGCCATTGGGGAGGGGTTAGAGAGAGGGAGAGTGAGAAATGCGAGAAGATATAGTGGGGGGGTTGTAAGACTTTAGGGTATAGGGTCGTACAAAAGCGTATTGACTTCAGTGGTATTTTACTAGGGACATCAAATCCCAGCTCGCATGATGCGCACATCTTTCCGCGTTATTTATATATTAATTAATGTAAAGAATGACTTGCTCTAATTCGTCTTGATCGAAGTGGACGTTCATCCGCACCGGCTATAGTAGCGCACCGGCTATACTAGTAGCTATTACTTCTCAACTATTTTATTAGCACTTATTCATATTTTTCAGATGAATATAGATTAGAAATAGCCTCTCTTTCTCTCATGATTTTAGATGTGTTATAAGCTAATTATAGGAAAGTTGATGAGTGAGTAGGGCTGATAAGTGTAGAATGAGGGGGCTATCTGCAATTTCCCCATTAAATATACTGTTCATATTAATCAACAACTAGAAAAATATCAATCTAAATAAATTATAAATAATAAATTAATTTAATCACTAATTAAAAATTTATTCTGAGAAATTTTCATTAGGTACATACATCAAAATCTGTGATTTTTGAAGATTTAAAAGAAAATTTTCAGAATGTAATTTTATAATATAATGAAGTGGGATAGATGACCTATATAAATTTATATCGAATTTTAGGTGAATCTATGATTCGACCATTCAAAAATTGTAATCAATTCTAATTGATTTACATTAGTGATTGAACTACATATCCCAGCAAGTTTTAGAATAGAGTTGCGAGGGCTACTGTTTCAGGTGGTATTTTGTCAAATGCGTTTTGACGAAGACCGAGTCCGAGCTTTAGCTTTGCTTAATCACTTGGAAATACTGAGGAACTAGGATGGAAACTTTAGGTGGGGAAAAAGGAATATTTGACTTTATATACCGTGTGGAACCAGCCGCTAGGTAACGGTTTAATCTTTATTCTTTCACATTGGCCATAGACCACCTGAGTGATATCATAGGATTATACTTGATTATTATGACATTAATCCTAAAAAAAATTTATATACAAGAAATAAAATTATGGAATTATAGATATCAATATAGAAGGAATCCCCACAGTTCTACTTCATATACATAATCAACAATAGTTTGGATAGCGTGTAGTCTAATTGTGGCTGCCAATAGTAAATTGGAGATTTTGGTCACTGTCTACAAACGTAGGTGTGAGGGCTTCTTTGGCAATCACTCAAAATTAGATCAGTTCAAATCTGGTCCAATTTTGAAAACAATTCTGATTGGGAAAAACTGTGTCAAAGCTAGCTAACTTTTTCACAGGCCAAAAAAGTTCATAAAACTGGTTCTATTTTTAACCACATCCCCCATGGTTCAAAATAAAACCAGCCTAGCTTAAAACTGGGCTAGTACTAGTCCTAACCTAGTTTTGTACAATTTTCCAAACATAACCAGTCCAAATATTTTTGAGATCTATCCACATCCGAGCGGGTAACTCTATACTATGAACAGGTAGTGACAATTAATATACTTTGGGGATTTTCATTATTCTCCATTAATAATATAAAATTACCCGTTCATATTGATGTAGAACACATTGCGGATACTTTCATGGAGAAACGGGATCGTAACAAGCCCAAACGCGGACCCGGTCGAGGAAAATAGGTTGCAACGAAGAACAGGTCGTAACTTTCAATCCGTAAGTCGGATTTGGGCGATTTTTTTTTAAATCGCGTATTTTTTCGAGACGGAGCCAACCAAACCTACCGAGGTTCCGTTTGCTCACCGTTCATTTCGTTAAATTCCTTCCAGATTGAGAGATATCAGCGTTTTCGTCGATTTTTTACTATTTTTAGTAATGTTTTAGGAGTCTGTTTGGATTAGGAAGCAAATCTGGTTTGATTCCAAATTTGACCGATTTACTTTCCTAATCGTAGGGAGTCTTTTGAGGATAGTTTTCTTATTTCTATTTTTGGCAAAGTTCAGGTCAATTAGAGTTCTTATTTCTATTTTAGTAGGAGTTCGAGTCATTGTAGGATTCTTATTTGTTTTCTATTTAAACAGAGTCTTGTAAGCCCTAGAGGCATATCTTTTCATCAATAAAATTTTCGTTTAATATATTTTCTTCGTGGATTCGAAGCTCTTCGTGGATTCGGAGATCAACCCTCGGTGGATTCCGAGATTTCAACTTCCGCGCTGCGTCACATATGTCGGTAGTTGTGACAGGATCTCTATTCCAAATGTAATGAGTTTCAACATTCTCGGGCTATTTGTTTCCATGCATTTATCCGATTTTTCATTGAAAAACAGGACTCATAAGTTTAAAATTCTAGATTTTTTAAAATTCTAGATTTTTTTTAAATATACTGTTTGTTTGATGTTTTTTATACCACAGATTTGGGGTTGCTACGTAGGATAGTTTAATCAAATATGATTCCCTCAACTTATGTTGATTTCAACCGGATTTATGTTTTTGTAGTCACATATCCTCAACAAAATTTTAATACAACCAAACAAATTTTGATTGTATTTTATAACCCATACAAATTCTCTTTAATATCTATTGCAAACAAACGATAATTTAAATACGTGTTTTTAAAAATGCATTGATATGCAATTCGCGAACCAAACAACCTCTTTGTAGGCTCAAGTAAACTTCTCCACGTGTCACGTAGTTGGACGAAGATGATTGAGATATTTTCCAAACCAAGCACCAACACTTCCCACTACCTAACACCAGGTGCGTTGGTCAAACGGTCAACAACAAATAAAGTGGGTGGAAGAATTAAAGGGGCGTTGATCTTGTTTCATAGTTCAAGCGAGGTCAATTCATGAGCGTCATCATCTTCATTTTCTCAACTTTTTTAAAATTAAATTGTAAATAAGTTGGGTTAATTGCACATAGACTGCCGTGTATTAGATTCGATGTTTTGAACTTACCATAGTGCATTGCAGCTAGACCCCTTAGGTTAATTTTTTTGAAACTTTTACCCACATTGAAATATTGGTAGATATTTTCCATAGATGAAATTAGTGAGTATGAGGGTAAACAGGAGTCAAAAAATAAAAACCGGAAGGTGTATCTGCAACAATGAAACTACAGAGGTACAAGTTCAGAATAACAAATCAATAAGGAGGTCTATGTGCAATTAATCTTGATTTAATAGTCCAAATGAAGCTATCTAGTTAATTCTATTTTATCAGGCAGTCGATGATGATCAAAGAAAAGAAGATCCTTGAAGCTATATAGCGGAAATCTATACAATGATTAAGTATTCTTCATTTTTGAAGCATGAAGAAAACCATGAATACGTTCTTAAAATTTATCTTGATGACAATATTCTATTGAAATTAATAACATTTTTGTCGTGTTACAACTAAACAAGTGAAGCTTTTACCAAACTTAACTCGCATATCATTGTGCCAAATTCAACATTGTAGAAAAATTTTGCTGCCAAATATTACCACATAAGCTCTTAAACAGAATATAATGTTCACGCACATAATCAATTGAAGAGAAATACAAAACGCTGCTTACAAATTTTTATTCAGCACACTAAGAAAAGAAATCATTAAGATTTTCTAATCACTCACATGAATCTTTAGCTTCATATATTTATATTTACAGTTGTTAATCTAGCATAGATTAAGATTTTAATGTGACTAATACTCTTGTACATAGACGATCACAAACAACAGTAACATTAGGGAGACAAATCAAAAACAAAAGATTGATAATATATAATACTCAACATGTACAGACCTAAACATTTATTGATCTAACATACAGAAGGAATTAAAAAAAAGATTCATATGACTGATTAAAAATAAATATATGATAGTGACCCCCGATAGTAGGGTGTGCTCCCTTATCATTGGAGAACTTAGACGCTAAATCTTGCTTCTTTGTGATAGGAATGCTCAAATCTTGGAACCTGTTCCTATACGTGTGTGTGTGTGTCTATATATATATATATATATATATATATATATATATATATATATATATATATATATATATATATATATATATATATATATATATATATATATATATATATCTCTCTCTCTCTCTCTCTCTCTCTCTCTCTCTCTCTCTCTCTCTCTCTCTCTCTCTCTCTCTCTCTCTCTCTCTCTCTCTCTCTCTCTCTCTCTCTCTCTCTCTCTCTCTCTCTCTCTCTCTCTCTCTCTCTCTCTCTCTCTCTCTCTCTCTCTCTCTCTCTCTCTCTCTCTCTCTCTCTCTCTCTCTCTCTCTCTCTCTCTCTCTCTCTCTCTCTCTCTCTCTCTCTCTCTCTCTCTCTCTCTCTCTCTCTCTCTCTCTCTCTCTCTCTCTCTCTCTCTCTCTCTCTCTCTCTCTCTCTCTCTCTCTCTCTCTCTCTCTCTCTCTCTCTCTCTCTCTCTCTCTCTCTCTCTCTCTCTCTCTCTCTCTCTCTCTCTCTCTCTCTCTCTCTCTCTCTCTCTCTCTCTCTCTCTCTCTCTCTCTCTCTCTCTCTCTCTCTCTCTCTCTCTCTCTCTCTCTCTCTCTCTCTCTCTCTCTCTCTCTCTCTCTCTCTCTCTCTCTCTCTCTCTCTCTCTCTCTCTCTCTCTCTCTCTCTCTCTCTCTCTCTCTCTCTCTCTCTCTCTCTCTCTCTCTCTCTCTCTCTCTCTCTCTCTCTCTCTCTCTCTCTCTCTCTCTCTCTCTCTCTCTCTCTCTCTCTCTCTCTCTCTCTCTCTCTCTCTCTCTCTCTCTCTCTCTCTCTCTCTCTCTCTCTCTCTCTCTCTCTCTCTCTCTCTCTCTCTCTCTCTCTCTCTCTCTCTCTCTCTCTCTCTCTCTCTCTCTCTCTCTCTCTCTCTCTCTCTCTCTCTCTCTCTCTCTCTCTCTCTCTCTCTCTCTCTCTCTCTCTCTCTCTCTCTCTCTCTCTCTCTCTCTCTCTCTCTCTCTCTCTCTCTCTCTCTCTCTCTCTCTCTCTCTCTCTCTCTCTCTCTCTCTCTCTCTCTCTCTCTCTCTCTCTCTCTCTCTCTCTCTCTCTCTCTCTCTCTCTCTCTCTCTCTCTCTCTCTCTCTCTCTCTCTCTCTCTCTCTCTCTCTCTCTCTCTCTCTCTCTCTCTCTCTCTCTCTCTCTCTCTCTCTCTCTCTCTCTCTCTCTCTCTCTCTCTCTCTCTCTCTCTCTCTCTCTCTCTCTCTCTCTCTCTCTCTCTCTCTCTCTCTCTCTCTCTCTCTCTCTCTCTCTCTCTCTCTCTCTCTATATATATATATATATATATATATATATATATATATATATATATATATATATATATATATATATATATATATATATATAAAATAGGTTCCCCAATTTAACAAAAGGGTTGGGTTCATTACTAGTGTCGGATCCACGAAGCATCCATGTCGCAGATTGTGAATCACGGACGGACTTGACAAAATTCCACATGGATGATTTCTGGACCCGGCACTAGGGATGAACCCACATCCCTATTCTCAAAGTGTGGAGTTTTTATATTTTGGAGAGATGATGTTGTTTTCTATGGGCTCCGTAGGTTGCTGGATGCATTATATATAGAGAGGGTAGTGTTGATGGGAAATTATATGAATACATAAATACAAGATCATGATAAAATTATATTCAATAAATTCAGGAGATATTTGAGTGATTTGATTTTATTAGGTGCGGATTTGGATGAGCTAAAGTGGGGGAATTAATGAATTATTAAATGATTTCCTGATCGAGAAAGTATCTAGGGAGGACAGTTAATGGCATTAAATATGCACCCAAAAAAATATCAACCCTTGGATTTGTGTACTAATCCCAAAATCCAATGATCTAAGGGTTGACATTCATTAAGTGCACACTTAATGCCACGGACCCAAGTGCACTTGATATTTTTCCCGACCGCATTGAGCTATGTTTGTTATAAATTTATCCCCTGATAAAGCTAAACAAAATTGTATATTATAATATAAGAGATAATAGCGGATATGAAGATTTTGGAAGTATCCAGTGAACCTAGTTTATGATAGTAATAATGCGCTGACCAAATTACGGTAAGCCTTCGATCAGTGTAAATCGAAAACTGTGCACCAGTTTAAGGCTTGATACATCGTGTCAATAATGCAATCAACAAAACCTACTGAATAATTTCTCATGAAAATAGTAAAGCAATTGACGCAAGAACAGATTTGGGAGACAGCAACATTGATCAAGAAGACAAAGCAAAATGCAACTTGCTAGTATTGAGAGATCTCACATCAACGTCCAAGAGTTTGTCTATGCAAAAGAGATTACAACAGGAAGATTAGCGAACAAATGCAACTGATCAGAGGCATTTAGAACTTTCAGATTTCAATTTTACCCGAAGAAAACTCAGGGATTGTGCTTAAGCTCCTAAGTATCAGCGCCGCTTGCTATAGAGAATGCAACTTTCAAGTAAGGGATAAAATTGAATACATTTATTCAAAATAGGAATATCATATTACAAGAGAAACACTTACGCCTCACAACTTGATTGAATCTTCTCACAATATGCTAGTAATGGCATCTATACATAACAATAGAATAATTTTCTACAGACAACATGGGACAATTTAGTCATTGTCTCGAACGAATACAACTAAAATGGTTAGGGGACCTAAACTTGGGCTCCTGCTCAAGAAAAGAAGGTGAACGTTTATAAACAACTGATGCAGCACGAATCAAAATACTCGCCGTCAATCCCCATATAACAAATTTCTTGGTCCCTGATACAAAATCAAAGAAATGGACCAGATACTTAGCTCCCAACCATTCTTGCTCCTCTGACCGATGATTCTCATCCTGTTTACATTACACAATAAACTTCTCTCGGAAAATTCAAAAAAGAAAAGACGGCAGAGGATAATTGGGAAATATATTGGAATTGATCAGATTAACAACCTTTAGGAACATTTCCAAGGGGGCATCAAAGATTGCCTCCACCTCTGCAGTGTTCACCACAGGCTTGAAAGCATCCTTATTGGTCAGTATACCGATTACTGGAACTACTCTCAGAATATGCTGTAAAGTAGATGGAAAGCAAATTGAATTTTTATTGTAGATATAGTGCAACATGCTTCCAACTAAAAATGCTAGTGAAGAACTGCAGCCTATTACAAGAATTTGGTATAACACTGGCTAAGACCAATGTGAGGAACTAACACACTATGTTTGGCACTACTGCTGACATAATGGTAACGAAAGGTTCACATTATGGGCAGCTGACAGCCTTTCTTCAAAAATTAAAAATTTAAATCTTTCCGAAAAAATTTACACCAGAACAGCTGATCTCAAACCACATTATATATTTCTGGACATGTTCTTCAAAAAGAAGCTTGCGATCAAACTGAAAGAGGCAGTTGTGGGTCAAGATTAAACCAATTGCCATAATGTCATTGAGGAAGGAACTGATGCAAACTATTGTTGTTGAACACTTTGTTTTGGGTTCATCTGGTTTTATTTGATTGTTTGCTAAGATACGGGCGTGTCAGCTCTTTTTGTCTGTAGTTGTTCAAGTATTTGTCTCCGTCTTTGTTTAGTGTATGATCTTGATCTTTAGGTTCCTTAATTTTCTAAGTGAGACATTTTACATAGTACTCTATGTGGAGGAGGTGTGAAAGCTATGATCCTCTCCACATCCTCACAGATTACCATGTTAGACAATGACTCATCTTTGGAATGTTTGGGAACTAATAGATCCAGTTGTATTACACTATTTGTGTATTTTCTTTATGTTTCAATATATTTTGAATAGGGCGTCTTGCCCTATTTTTATCTCAAAAAAGTCTGGAAAAAGGGAGTAAAGAAGGGGGGACGACTAGGTTCAGTTTCATCACCTCAAATACATAAATCTTGGGAATACTTTTCCTTAGAATGATGAGGAATATGTAAACCACCTCCCAAATCCAACCAGCATTTAGGAACGAAGAAGACATCGATCTTTAATCTTCATACAAATATTTCTTGCCCACAGCCTTGTTTGGCCTGGAGACATATTTTCTAGCAACTGTACTAAACATTGATTCCCCATGGAGACATATTTATGATTTGAAGGGACAGGAATATCCCCCTCTTGAACCGCAAACAAAGAAGGCATGCTTCCAAATAAAATACCTATGAGGGCTCAACATGAATAATAACAAAGCTCACTAGATAAAGTCGGTTCTCTATTAGATTTTTGATGACCCCTTGATTCAAGCTGTGTCGCCATTTAGGAGTAGGCTTTAACGATCATTATCAACATGAGAACAATAAGTACTCTATCTAATGTAGTTGTGACTAGTGAACCCAAATAAAAGTTGCTGAAGCTCATTTGGTTACAATTTTATTTTTCTAACACTTTTACTACTCTGAGCATGTCTCGGAGAGAGATAAATAAACACTTTCTTAAACAATGACCATGTTTCTCTCGTTCCTTAACATCTTTTAACCAAACGTTCTTTTTGCCCTTAAAGCCGGCTTTTTTACTGGCCTTTATTGTGAAACCCACACTTCCTAATTGACCCGTAGATCAGAATACTCAAATCCTATCCTATTTATTTATAGCCAACCAGTTGCACATTTGGTTTACTGTCTTTCAGCCAAAATCTCCAAATTAAACATTTCCTCTTTCTTATAGTTATGGATATGAAAACAAAAGCTAAAAATTTCTCCTCTCCTGCATTGCCATAAATAAGAGCATTGATTTTCAGTGGGAACCTATGTTACCTAGGTACTTCTAATCAGAAGTCGTACCCGTACCGGACATGTACTCGCACATGTACCCTTACCCAAACTCCTTAGACGCTTCTTGCATATATGCATACATTTATTCGGGCATATACTCAATTATACAATTCATGTTTTAATTTAAAATACTTGTCATACATTTTTTTAGACATAGCCTTCACTTCATATTCACTTCTTGAAACTCGTTCGACATAAATAAGGTTCCAAATTCTGATTTTGAACGTCGTTTGGATGTCTAGTTTAAACTAGTGATTTACCAATTTATAATCCATATAATAAAAGAAACATAAAAATATTATAGGAAATAAAATTATCATCCTTGTTCTCATATAAATTATTAATTGTAATATATAATATATGTGTGTATAAATATTTATATAGCCATGTCACCATACCCTAACTTTTATAAATTTGTCGTGTCCCGTACCGGTACCCGTACCCATACTCGTACCCATGCAACATAGGTGGGAAATGTCAATAACTCTCTGCAGCTTTATCCATCCATACCACCCTTCTATCATCTCTATTATGCTTCTCCATTTAATTTGTTCTCTACCTTCTCCAACATAATTAATACCAAATTTGATGTGTTGGTTGTGATCTCCTGCAATCATCATAGATTTATAATTAAGAAGAACAAATATCCGTGAACATATCCATCTCCAAATGTGAAGGTCTAGGTGTTGTAAAATTTATCTTAGTTTGTTGCTAAAGACTTTCTTGTAAAATGCTATAACATGTTAGTTTCATCAAATTACCTCTGAACCCAGCTTCAAAGGAAAATACCGCTTTTCGATGATTAAAGTTGCCTGAAATGAATTACGAGTTGTATAGTGCACTAACAGCCTTTAGAAGACATAACAACCTCACACTATTGAACTGACACACCATTTTTGATGAATTAGCTTAATCTATGCAAGATTGAATCACTTGCAGCACAAGCACAGTAGCACACTATACCTCACATACCAGGTCCTACATGCAGACGATGTTTATGTACATCTTAATAACGATATGAACGTTCAAACAATAATGAAGGTTCATCCAAGATGGAAATAAAAGAGAGTCAAGATGATTATGAATTTGCCTTCATCAAAGATGCAACTGAAGAGAGTCAAGATGATTATGGATTTGAACCGCGATATATTTTTTAGACAAATAACAAATAAAGTAAATAATATTATGACAATTTGTAGGACTGATTTAAATTTGGTATTGTAAGTATCAGTGCGTTAAAGTTTAGTATTACAGTAAGTCCCCATATTTTATACATGCTATAACTTGAAACAAATAGTTATAACAATTCAGTTGATAACATATTACAAGTTGTTGATAACATAATTTAAATTGGGGTTAATTTCACTTAACCCTCATTACTTTGATGGGGTTTTGCATATAACTACTAAACTTTGTTTATTCCACTTAACCCCTCAAGGGTGACAATTTTTTACCAGACCCATCAACCTGACCTGTAACATTCCTGTTTTATTTCTTTCAAATAGTCGGATACCGCTATCGGTACCGACCCCTATGTTGACAATTGCAACGCATAAATTTCAATAGCATGAGTTAGAGACCTATCATGTGAGTATAATAGTCTAACTATGCTACACTCAAACATCGTTAGCACTTAACCCTAAATAAGTTTTGTCTTAACCATCTTTAACACAATATAACTATGACAATTTACACAAAAACCCCTACAACATGTTATTTGGATAACCAAGGCACCCTTGTAACAACCCCAATTATTTTCTCTCCTAAACAAAGTTTAGCCATCCAATTATACTGTCTTTATCATGAGAAGGTCTTTGTTGCAAAATCTACAATTGTTGAGAGGTGTTTAGCATTTTTTTCCTTAACCACATGGAATGCATTGGCTGCCCCAAATTTTATAGTTGTTATTGGAGGTGGTTCAAAACTATTAGAAAATGGGGTGGCAAGCTTCTATGTGTCAAGCATGTAAAGAAAGAGGACATTAATACTTCTCCTGGGATCAAAATAATCGTTTTAGACTGAGAATTGGGAGAGAGAAAAGAAGAAGACGAGGAGAAAAAGAAGCTATTGCACCTCAATTGTAAGTATCATCTTTCTCCTTAGCTAATAGCATCAAATTCTTGTTTCATTTAAAGAAATGAGGAGTTTAAGATGAATTAATGTGTACAGAACTAAAATTTCAATGATGGGCTTATGTGAAAAAAAAGAGAGTTGCCTCCAGCAACACCTCATTGCCGACCATCTCCGACGGTCGGAGAAATCCATCGCCGTTGTCCCACGATTTGGTTGTCTGATTCGCCGGGTATTTTGGTTGTCGAGAAAAAAAAGAAAGAAAAAAAAAGAACAAAGGAAAAAAAACAAATCCGAATAGAGTTGGATTCAAGAGGAAGACGAGGAATAAATGAAGTATTAAATAATCGAAAATTGTTTATATACCCTTGTCCTTTCTATGCCTTGTTAATAGGTCCAAATTGAATAGAACAGATATACTTATCAAAATAGAATATTTATGTTAGACCCTAGAAGTTATGCAAAATTTGCAAATAGGTACAATCAGAGTGAATTATTCCTAAGGCATAAAAATGGACAATTTGAAAAGAACTATGTAAAGATTCTCAATGAATACAAATGATTGAAAGAGTGATATAAAAGTCCTATTAAATTTTTAGAAAGTAACTGTGAATGTGTGTAAGCGTTCTTTTATGGGTCTTAATTACAATTCACCCTATGTGGACCTAGAATTAGAGAGTATTAGTCTCAACTAAGGATTAATATTGATTATGGTTTATATTGAAATTTTATATTATGGACCTTCAATATCGAGGGTTTCAAATTTGGGGTACTCAATCGGTTTAGAGGTGAGTTCATTTCTCACTAGTATTTTTATATATAAAATTGCATGAGTATGATAATTGATTGATCTTGTGCTCGAAAAATAATTATTATATTATTTTTCATGTATATAAAATGAAGTATGTTTTGATCTATCCTTTTGTGGCCTAACCCATAATATGATCTTAAACTGTATGAGATATTAAAAATAAATTTGATTTCATATAAGATGTGTTAAATGATTTTGGTTCTCATGCAATCTCAAATAAATGTGAGTATTGCTTTATTCCGAAACTATTGAATAAAGAAGTATTTTGAATGTGTTTCAATAGTTTGAATCATTGATTCAAGAAATTTTCCGTGGCTTTTATTTGAAACAAATAAATAAAAGTAAATTCTTTAAACTGTTTTGATTGAGATAATGAGATTTACGCTTATCCGCTTGATTTAAAGTGTATACAATTTTGACAAGTGTCTATACCAATATTATTTTGGTGCAAGTGACAAAACAAGCAATTTGACAAGCGATGTGCTTTTTAATCAAGTGATTTGACAAGTGATGTTTTTGAATCAAGTGTTTTGATAAGTGATGTGTTTAATTGATTCTCAATGTTTTTAAAACCCTCAAAAAGTCTACTATGGAATGATGTCTTTGTGCCTACCACATGGTGAATGCACCTTTATGTGACCCTTTTGAGCGTTTGTGATGCGCCCCTTTAGGGTATTTGTGAAATGGCCCTTTTCGGCATTTGTGATGTGGCCGACGACCTATGGCAGTGTTAAGTGCATTCTATTCCTGAAAATTATGTGTTGAGTAATGCATTTCCATGCTACTGGGATATAATATTTGTAGCCTTGGTGTGACCTATGAGATGATTCTCGCAACCATGTGAACAACTCATCGAGATTTGATAATTTGACATTTGATATGAATTAGAGAAAATGGGAATTTCTTACTTTACACAAAATTTTATATTCCATGTTCTCAGTGTTTCTCGATTGCAGAATTTTGATTAAGACATTCATAGCAATCTATTCAGTTTACAAGTGAAAGAGAATTTTAAATTATGGCATTCTTTCTTGAAAGTATTATTAATGGATTCTTTTATGCAATACTTTGTTATCTCAGAATCATACAGTGTCAATTTTATAATTCACTATTTCCTGAATAATTATTTTGTTAGATATCTAGGAATCGTAGTGGGCTCATTGAGCTTTAGCTTACCCCGTTGTTTTCAAATTTTTTCCAGATTCAGCATAGTTTTGTGTGAAAGTTGGTTGTTGGGGGTGAGGTTTTCGCTAGGAGACGTTAGAGGGAGAGCCTCCCTTTTGCTTTGCGTATAGCTAAACACCTTGTTTTGATTATATATATTACTTATAACGGTGAGCTTTTGGGTTGTAAGTACTGATTATGTATATATAGTCTACCCTGAACTTCTATCATCAACAAGTTTATATATTTTGAGCAAGGATATGTGATATGAAGTGTCAGGCTTGACACGTGCCTGAGACTTGTCTTGTGCACGGGTCGCTGCTGTTGTGCACCTATATCTATCATACACTACGGTTTGGGGCATGACAAACTTAGGATGTAGATCCAAATTGAATTTAAGGATTATTTAGTAATAAATAAGTAGATTAGATTGTTATAAATAAAGGATATTTAGTGGCCTATATGGAAGTATAATTATGAATGATATGGCAAAGTACAGGATCAAGTGAGCATGAAATGTTTAAGTATTAATTCCGCTACAACTTTGAAGATATAAATCCTTGGACTTATTGGACGATATGATTTTCCTTAGTTTTGACATCGTGGGGTTTAAGAGATAACACATATAATATGGGACATGATGAGAATAAGCACTGTAATATGAGGCATGATGAGGATATGTGCTTATGCATGAGGTTGTTTGTTGAGTACTATGACAATTATAAATATTTTTTTATTAATCTATCAATGATCTGACCGAATTATAGTGCTAAAACATCTTATTTTGGTAATATCAGAATGGATGACTGCACCAACTCCATGGAACAATGAATAAGATATTGATTTAATTGGGAGACATTTATAGTAATTTTATTTATGATATATAGGATATTCTAAGAATCGGGAAGCATATGGATCATTATGAATTTTTCTTGGTTACCAAATAGTTCTTACATGGATGTTTTTCCCCAAATCAATTGGATTTATAGTTAAAATATTAAAAGTTTGTTAGGATTACTAGATGTATTTCTTTCATTTAGATGAATACATTCTCACAAGCAAAACCCATATGATAACGTGAGTGTATTGGACGAGAGATTTTATATATATATATATATATATATATATATATATATATATATATATATATATAGAGAGAGAGAGAGAGAGGTTGGTACTTGGATACATGTTACTTTTTCACATTATTAGAATTAATTAACTACGACACAGGGTTTGTTTGGCAAACTACACAAAACTAGGTTAGGACCAGTCCTGGCCCAGATTTGTGCTAAACCAGTTTTCTTTTGGACTAGCCCCCCTGGTCCAAAAAAAAAAACTATTTTAGTTGTCAATTTTGATCTATAAAAAATTAGGCTAGCTCTAGCTCTCTCATTTGCCAGACAAGAAACCACTTAAAATTGGGTCAGGTTCAGTCCTGGCCTAATTTTACAAGGTTGCCAAACACACCCAAATACTGGTAGCAGATGATATGTTTATGTATGGTGAAGAGATAAGTTAATTCTAGTAGGCAAATAAAGGTGAATAGTATTATATGAAGTTTAATAACTCAATCATATTTGTACCAAATTTAATAACTTCTTGATTTTATAGATTTGTAATATGTAATGATGCTTCTCTGGTTGATGATGGACGTGCTCAGATGCAGAAAAAAAGGAAAATAATAAGATAACTTGTTCCTTATGAAGAGTTATTCACATGATTTGGAGTTTGTCTTGCTAATTGATTATTAAACATTTAGAGATGTTATCGGTCGGAAATATATGAATATAAAGTATACGATTAGAAAATGAGTATATAATTGAATCACTTGGATAAAACATTTAACAAAGAAATTGGACAAGGATTTCTAATTTTGTAGTTTGGAGGATTGGAAATTAAAGATAAAATGATTGAGTAGATAAGCCTGTAAGGATTAAGTTTATAAGTAATAACTTAAAATCCAATTGCCACTTGGAATTGCATCTGACTTGTCATCGATTTTCTATGAGGACATGAGTCGCTTATGAGCTTGGTGCTAAACATAATAAAGTGGCAACTAATATGCTCATCTAATTGTTGTAAACTATGGATATTGTCCTCAATAAGCTAAACTACTTGTTTAAATAAATGGTCCAAGATAATAGCCATCCAAGATTAAAAAATAGAATGACCATATTCAAAAAGATGGCACCGCCTTTTCTTGATGTGTCTATGGCTTTAACAATTATGATACATTTGATAATGGGGATAGATAAATTTGATATGCTTTATATATGTCAAGGAATCATACATTGGCCAATGGCAAAAAGAAGAGCGGGCCTTGGACCTAGTTTTTGTAAAATATTAGAACATGACTTTAAGTAAATCTTCTTCTATGAGAAGTATTTTCCATGCGGTGTCATCTATAGGGGGAAAAAAGAAGAGCAAATTAGTAGATGTCGAGAATTGTGATATGTTATGTATGCTGCAAATTTAACGTGATGAGAAGAATTAATGATAATACATGGGGCTTCGAGTCAAATTAGTGATATTAGAAATGCATGATTTCAATATTATATGGAAGAATGGATTGATTAATAAAGCATGCTTCTATTCTATGTTGTGAGAAGGTGATGTTTAGAATTCAAAGATATCCTGAATTTTTCTACTAAAGTCATGAATATCGAGAATCCAAAAGAGTTATATAAGTCCTTAAAGCATGTTAATTCTGAAAAATATGAATGATTGGATTACCTAGATTCCATTGGTGAAGATTCCAATTGTTTGGATTATTAGAAAGTGTCTTTGGATCAGGGGTGTATCTTCATATAGCAAGATTGGGTTTCAATTGATTTGAGGCCAAGCACGAGTTTGATATCTAGATTCCTTAGCATATAGCACCAATCCAGTTGGAGGAACTCAAGGTTCAATTATCAGAATTTTTGGATGAATGCTTCATCAAGACAAGTGTGTCACCATATATTGACTTTTGTGAATTATTTGGGTAATGGCTCATAACATGTGTCCTATATTGAGGATTAATGGCTTATTTGATCAACAAAAAGGAGCTCAAGTGTTTTGCAAGAATGATTTTTGTTCCAACTATGATTAGTTGAGATCAATATGGAGGATATTTTCCAGACTGTTTCGTATAAGTTATGTTCATTCTGAAATTCTAGTATTACCATTTGGGCTCTCAAATGCAATTTTTGATTTTACGGAGCTTATGAATCAGATTTTAATGATCATTTTGTTGCAGTGTTTATTTGATGACATCTTAGTATGCTGGAATAGTAAGGGAGATGAACAATTAAGATGCATTATAGAGATTCTGGAAAAAAAAATTTAGAACCAAGTTGTGTCTTATAATATATCTTTCCTCGGACATGTAATCTTAAAAAGATAGAGATAGAAATTCTATGGACACAAAAAAGGTGGAGGGTCTAGTTAATTGAATGAGACAAATTCATGTACTGATGATCCGTTGTTTTCTTGGTATGACGTATTATTATAGAAAGTTGTAGAAGGACTCACACATTGCCTAACCTTTGGTTTCTCACACAGAAAGAAGTGAAGTTTGTAATAGTCAAAAAATAGTTCGAGTTCTAAATAAGCCTAATTTGAATGTTGATTGATGACTACCACTAATGTGTACTTTAATTATTGGAGATGCATGGCCTATCATCATTGTAATGGCTCTAGAATGTAGTTAGTGACAGTGATCTTTGCTTCTAAATGGAAATTATGATATGTGCTTTGAAATAACTGAAATTGTATGAATAAAATTTTCACACTCATGGTTTGAAGTTAGCAACAGTGATCTTTGCTTCGAAGATTTGGGGATATTATCTTGATGGAGTACAATGCTAGATTTTTATTGAGCATAAAATTTTAGAATATATATTCACCAAAAAGAAGTGAATTGAGGCACAATATTACTAATAGAATTTGGAAGGATTATGATATGACAATGTAGTGTTATCCTGGTGAGACAAATGTGGTTGTGAATTACTCGGGCATAAGAACTCAGGTAACTAGGCATATCATATTCATTTTGAAGAGAGTATCTGAGAACTCAAGTTACAAGGAAATTGAAATTTGAGTTCATCAAATTGGAGCTAACTAAAGTGACGAATATTTTAATACAACCTTTGTTATTCGAGGATATAAAAGCAAAATGACGGAGTGACCCTCAATTGATGGAAATCAAGAGAGGTATAGAAGAGAACACTCATCCAGGATAAACTTGACCAGAGTTAGACCCTTGGATTCGAATCTAGACTTGTATACCTAAAGTATTAGAGGGAAAAAAAAAGGTTAGAGAAGGCACATCATTATGTGTATTACCCCTTGAAGGCATGAAGATGTATAAGAACTTGAATGAAATATGTTGGGAACAAATATCAAGAAATAGATTATGTTACTAGGCGTTTAACATGCCAAGAGTTGAATGTAGGTTATCAGAGATTAACTATATTGGTCAAAAATTTGAATATACCAATATGAAGATAGCATAGAAAAATATTTTGACGATGAACTTCATCACATGCATTCCAAAATCTTTGAGACAAACAAAATGCTATATGAGTAATAGTTGATGGATTAATCAGATCAACATATTCCCTACATTCCAAATAAAATTTTCTTGGAAAAATTGGACAAAGGAACATATCAATGAGATAACATGATTTATGGTGTGCAAGTGAGCGTTACCACCATCTCTAGATGGAGTACACAATGTATTTCACGTAGCTATGCCCCACAAGTTTATCCGAGACCCAAACGAGGTAATCAAATTAACCCCAGTAGAACTCAAACCAGACTTGACTTATGAAGAAAAACCAGAGCGCATTATGAATCACAAAGAACAAGTACTTAAGAAACAAACTATCCGAGATGTGAAAGTACAATGCAAGAGTCACTCCGAGAGAGAAGCTACTTAGAAAAAGCTAAGAATTTTATATGGGAGAGAGAGGTATCCGTAACTCTTTGAGAATTAAGGTATGTTAAGTTTTGAGGACGAAACTTTTTAATAGGATAGGAGATTGTGACAAACCCAATTATTTTCTCTCCTAAATAAAGTTTAGCCATCCAATTATACTGTCTTTATTATGAGAAGGTCTTTGTTGCAAAATCTACAATTGCTAAGAGATGTTTAGCATTTTTTTCCTTAACCGCATAGAATGTATTGGCTGCCCCAAATTTTATAATTGTTATTGGATTAGGTGGTTCAAAACTATTAGAAAATAGGGTGGCAAGCTTCTATATGTCAAGCATGTAAAGAAAGAGAACATTAATACTTCTCCTGGGGTCAAGATAATCGTCTTAGACTGAGAATTGGTAGAGAGAGGAAAGAAGAAGACGAGGAGAAAAAGAAGCTATTGCACTTCAATTGTAAGTATCATCTTTCTCCTTATCTAATAACATCAAATTCTTGTTTCATTTAAAGAGCATGAGGAGTTTAAGTTGAATTAATGTGTACAAAACTAAAACTCCATTGATAGGTTTATGTGAAAAAAAAGAGGGTTGCCTCCAGCGAAACCTCCCTGCCGACCATCTCCGACGATCGGAGAAATCTGTCGCCATTGTCCCACAATCCGGTTGCCTGATTCATGAGGCCGAGGACTTTGGTTGTCGAGAAAAAATGAAAGAAAAAAAAGAACAAATGGGGAAAAAAAAGAACAAATGAAAAAAAAAACTTATCTTTAAGAGGAAGACGAGGAAGAAATGGAGAAAAACAACCAAAAGAGTCGGATTTAAGAGGAAGACGAGGAAGAAATGGAGTATTAAATAATCAAAAATTCTTTATAAACACTTGTCCTTTGTGTGCCTTGTTAATAGGTCCAAATTGAATAGAAAGGATAAACTTATTAGAATAGAAAATTTATCTTGGACCTTAGAATTTATGCGGAATTTGCAAATAGATACAATCGAGTGAAGTATTCCTAAGGCATAAATATGAACAATTTGAAAAGGACCCATGAACCATGCAAAGATTCTCAATGAGTCCAAATGATTTAAAGAGTAATATAAAAGTCCTATTAAATTTCTAGAAAGTAACGATGAATGTGTGTAAACTTTCTTTTTATGGGTCATAATTACAATTCACCCATGTGGACCTAGAATTAGAGTACTAAGGATTAATATTGATTAAGGTTTATATTGAAATTTTATATTATAGGATCTTGTGAATATCGAGGGGTTTCAAATTTGGGGTACTCCAATCGGTTTAGAGGCGAGTTCATTTTTCTATTTTTATATGTAAAACTGCATGAGTATTACAATTGATTGATCTAGTGCGCAAAAAATAATTATTATATTATTTTCCATGTATATAATGAAATGTGTTTTTGAATCAAGTGATTTAACAAGTGATTTTTTAATCAAGTGCTTTGACAAGTGATGTGTTTTCGAAATCATTCTATTTGACAAGTGACTCTCAATGTTTTCAAAACTCTCAAACAATCCACTATAGTGTGATGTGTTTGTGCTTACCATATGGTGAATGCACCTTTATGTGACCCTTTTGGGCGTTTGTGATGTGGCCCTTTTGGTATTCGTGAAGTGGCCCTTTTGGGCATTTGTGATGTGACTTGCGGCATATGGCAATGTTAAGTGCATTCTATTCCGGAAATTATGTGTTAAATAATGTGTTTCATGCATTCCCAAGCTACTAGGCTATCTACATTACCTGGACTCGGGTACGAGTATCCGATACGGGTGCCGATCCGAGTGTCCGGTACGTAATTTCTAAAAATTTTGGATACGGGGACACCGTCCTAAATTTCGACACGGGTACGGGGATACGGCAATAAAGAATATTCTCCAAAACAATTGCATCAAGTGCATTACAATTAGAAAGTTAATCAACAATCAAAGGTTCAATGGAAAACAACAATATCAAAGGTCCAATGGACATCAAGTGCATAAAAAGTAAAAAATACTTCCACAACATCAAATCGTCTCTAGCATCAGCCAACAACTTAAGCTCATAAGTCAAAAGAAATGGATTCGATCTCAGGTTCATTTAGGGAAAGCTCAGCAACTTCCAATATGCTATCACCATTCATAGTGTCTCCCCCTAAACAAAAACTATTATGAACATTAATTAATTATTCCAGGCTTCTAGCTGTGTTGTCTTGTGGTTGCCAAAAAATGAATTAATAAAATGAAGTAAATAAAAAATTCAATTCTTGAGCAGTGCACACCCACACCCACGTGATTTAACACGTTCACCCCTCCAGGCCCTCCCCTTCCCAACTCATATCAGGGAAAAAAAGGAAAAAGAAAAGTGAAAAGCAACCTTCGTCTTCCTCACCGACTCTCTCTCTCCTCTAACGTCGCCGGTAAGATTATCAACGGTGACGGCGAAATTAAGCCATTGCACTCGTCTCGACCTCACGTGCAAAAGCCCCATCATCACTACAAACAATTTCGAAGATTCGCCTTCAATTTCCAGATGTAGGGTAATTTCATCTTTTCTTTCTCTATTTTTTTTGGTTTTTCGATTCACACCTCGCCGTATCCGAGTGTCAACCACCGTATCCAACCGGTATTTCGTACCAGGATCAGTGTCGGGTCGTATCGACACCGGTACGACGGTCAAACCGTCGTGTCCGAGTAACGTAGGCTATAATATTCGTAGCCTTAGTGTGACCTATGAAGTGATTCTTGCAACCATGTGAACAACTCATCGAGATTTGAGATTTTGACATTTGATATGAATTAGAGAAAATGGTAATTTCTTGCTTTACACAAAATTTTATATTTCATTTTCTCGGTGTTTCTTGATTGCAAAATTTTGATTCGGGCATTCATGGCAATGTATTCAGTTTACAAAGAAAAAGAGAATTTTAAATTATGGCATTCTTTCTTGAAAATATTAGTAATGGGTTCTTTTATACAATACTTTGTTGTCTCAGAATTATACAGTGTCAATTTTATAGTTCACTATTTTTAGAATAATTATTTTGCTAGATATCTAGGAACTGTAGTGGGAAATATTCTCATTGAGCTTTAGCTCACCCCGTTATTTTTAAATTTTTTCAGATTCGACATAGTTCTGTGTGCAAGTTGGCTATTAGGGGTGAGGTTTTTGCTAGGAGGCGTTAGAGGGAGAGCCTCCTTTTTGCTTTGCGTATAGCTGAACAACTTGTTTTGATTATATAAAATACTTATGAAGGTGAGCTTTTGGGTTGTAAGTATTGATTATGTATATATAGTCTGCTCTGAACTTCTATCATCAACAAGTTTATCTATTTTGAGAAAAGCTATGTGATATGAAGTGTCAGGCTTGACACATGCATGAGACTTGTCTTGTGCACGAGTCACTGCTGTTGCGCAACCGTATCTATCATACGTTGGGTTGAGAAGTTTTTGCAAATAAACCATCCAATTGACATCACTTTTCCATTCCTAATGTCACATGAGCATGTCTATATATACATTCAAACTCTCTCCCCCTCATTTACATGCATGAGAGAATAACTCTCATTTTCTCCCCTCTCCCCTCCCCTCTAGACTGGCTATACGCCTATACCCCCACCCCCAAATCCCCATTTTCATTTGCCATTTCCCTATTTCCAAGCTCTCTCTCTCTCTCTCAAAGAAGAAGAAGAAGCAATGAGAAGAAGTGTTTGCTAAAAAGTCTAGGTAGAGGAGAAGCTCAGGACAACTACTAGGTAACAACTCAAACCCTCTTCAAATTTTTGATTTAATTGGGCTTTGATCTAAGAATTGTTAAGGTTGTAAGCCATTTTAGGTCTTGCATGAGTAATTTTTGAAGAATCAATGCTTTCATGTAGGTTAAAGATGGTATATGTGAATGCATGTCACTCTATGATGAAAAAACCCACATCTTTATGCATCTTAATCAAGAAAAATGTGATCTTTCCTTGTTTTTAGTCCCTTAATTTTAAATTTGTCGTGGTTTTGTTCTGTTTAGTGACTCAATAAGCATGCATGTCAATATTTGCGACATTAGCCTCGTGCAGCAGTTTTCTACAAACCCTTTTAAGAACGGTTTTCTGTTTTGGAAACTAGACTCACGCAGCTTTCATTTGACACCGGTTTGGTTCAATTTGGACTTCATTTTTTATTCGAATTCTTCATGTAAAATTTACGCATGTCCACTGGAAAGACAGTCTAACCCTCTTGAATTGTTTTGCATGTAACGTTGTCTCTAGTTTGGATAAAATAAAATGGGTTTTAGTTTTGAAAGTAATCTCATCAAGCTTCAGTAGAAAAATTATTAGATATTGATCCAATTTGTTGACCGAATCAAGTGAGTGATTCAAGTGGTGTTATCTGTAAACCGCATGCCTCTGACATGCTGACACCCATGTACTATAAAGGCCATACCTCTCTACAGAAAATTCACATTCACAAACTATTAATTGTCTTGGAAGTTGGAACTAGACTCATATAGGAACATTATAGCTTTTGTTTCACTAATTTTGAATATCGTTTGATCCCTCATCTAACCACTTGAATCTGCTAATATAAACTGCATTTCACTGCATGTCTTGCATATTTGAGCATAACTTACCCTCTGAATATTGGAATGATGAACCATTTGTTGTCTAGGAAAATGGACTCATGTATGAGCATTTTGACACTAGTTTCATGCAATTTGGATGGATATCATTTGCTCCCTCATTTAGCCATCTCAATCTTTTATATGTACACTGTCTTTCGCTGAATATGCATACAATGAGAGTTCAAATGTAACCTATTCAAGCAAAATTTTGACATGAATAATTTGTAAGTTATGTAGATAACACAAGTCTTAATTGTTAGAATCTTACATGGGTATAAATGTATGTATATATAGGAGTCGGACCTTTGGACTTGTACACCGATACTAAGAAAACAACATTATATAACCGGTAGGCAACCCTTTCCCTTGTTTGTTTTTTTTTCGATACTTTAGAATTTCAATTGTATACTTTCTTGCTTCCATAGTAGTTCTATTTGATACACCTCATGAGTGGTTTGTTTGCCAAATACTAGTCATGTGTGATATCTTTGTTTGATCACCTTGATAGTATACCATTGAATGATCATGTTAGAATATATGTCTCTTGCCTCGAAGACTCTCTTGTCTTGAATGATAACATTTGTTATTTGATATGCAATATTGACTCATCTTGGACTCTTGAAGTTCATGAGAACTAGTCTTTGTTGATGCTCTGTTCATGTTTTGATGCCCTTTATGTGAGGTAACTCACTGGTGGATGGTATTGAGTCTCGGAGGGGCATCCCCTTTAAGCGAGGATACTCGCCGGTGGATGATTTATTGAAGACAGCGTGATTATTATTTGATGAATACCGTGATCGGGAACTTTAATCCTGAATTATGAGCATTGCTTGTTTATGGTTGATACCTGCAAAATGTCATTTTCCGTTGTCGACCTTATTAATCCCTTCCCCTCACGGTTGTACCTTGATTTTCATTATGGTTACCTACTGAGCCCTAGGCCGCCTCTATTAGTGCTGCATCCATTCGCAAGTAGTGACCAGAACAAAGGCAAGGAGATTGCAGGTCCCATTGAAGAATAATCGCAAGTGTTTAGCCGACAGTTGTACTTATTTACTTTTGTAGAACTTTTCTGTTTGGTGATGTATATAAATGATGTAATCACACTTATGTCTATGACTCTGTGGTGTATAACGGTTCCCTTAGCTTTCCATTATTCTGTGGACTCTACTGTTAGGTACTTTTGATTCTGGGATATATATATATATATATATATATATATATATATATATATATATATATATATATATATATATATATATATATATATATATATATATATATATATATATATATGCATGCATGCATGTATGTATGTTGTTACCTTACGTTCTGCTTTTCAGTATTACTTTACTTTGTACAGGTGTATATATAAGGTTTAACCAAGTTGACCCTCTCTGTTATGGCCGGTTCATACCCAAATTTTATATATCTCTTGGGCCCCGTCTTGGTAGCGGTTTAGGGCTGCTACATGACCTAACCCGTCATAAACGGGTATGGGTCATATACGGGTCGACTGAGCTACCCATTTATTAAACGGGCTAATTCGGGTCGTCCCTAAATAATAGGAGTGTTAACGAATCAGATACAGCTCAGATATGATACCATATCCATATCTGCTACCCATCACGGATACAAATATGTTTCGGTAAGGAAAACTCATATCCATATTCGCTTACCAATCAAGTAAGCACTCTACCAAGTTCCTAAGTTCCTTCATCAATCACGCAAAAAAACAATTTATCACACATTCACTAAACCCAACCAGCAAAATAAATTACCAAGATTGTAAGGCACAAAGAGATGTATTATTTATCATTATTTCATTAGGGAATAAGAACTAGACATTTCTTTAGCCTTATTGAGCTTTCTCAAATTAGAATAGACCATAGTGAGCATTTTCTTTTTTCAATAGTATTGTTGTTATTTTCTTTTTCTTAAAGCCATACCTTCGACAAGAAAGGTTCAAGAACAGTAACAACATTCACAAGCCCGCGATCCAACCCAATCTCCTCCTCCGCCTCTCTCATTGCTGTCGCCCCATCATCCACATCCACATCTTCTGCCTTCCCTCCCGGCAGCGACACCTCACCTGCACCAAACACCAAACCCTAACAAAATCCAAGCACTCCCAAAGTACAGCTTAGTTGCACTTTAATACCCAAAGTTTCACTCTTTCTAACTTTGATACATGAAATTCTACTTTGACAATTTAATACCCAGAGAGCAAAAAAAAAGCAAGGCATTAACTATTTCCAAGAATACCAACATAGAAGAGTAAATGAGAAACAAATTTTCTTACAGCTTTTTTGAGTTTGTAGAAAGTGAGTAACAAACTTAGGATGTTGGCGGTATCAAATTGTCAAATTACCGTTTCAATTTGAAGACTTTGAAGTTATCAAATTGTCAAAATGGAGCTCCACGATATCAAAGTTAAATATTGTTGAAACTATTTAAGGTATTAAAGTGCAAATGAGCCCCAATAATCCAAATTTAACCAGAACAAACCAGAGTGAGTCGCCAAATTCGACGATCTCTTCGTGAGAATCACCCTCAAATCTCCAAACTCCCCTTCAAATAGACAAATCAACACAGCAGCTCTCTTGGCTCTCAAACTCTCAGCGGTTTGGATCGATGGCCTGGCGGCTGATTCGGCGAGGCCCAGCTGGGAGAAGACCTTGCCTCGATCGTCGACGTCGTCGTCGCCGGCGATAGCAGTCGTCGGCGGAGGTTTGTAGAGGCGGAGATTCGTGATTAGGGTTTGGAGTTTAGGGCTTGGATTGGGGATTTGGGCCATGGATTTGATTGCGGGAAGTCTTCGGAGAACTGCTCTCATTGTTTTAGTTCATTTCAAGGCTAATAGGCCAATTTGATCCTTGTACTGAAGCTTTTTTTAACGTCCGTTAAACTTTAGGTGTTAACTTTTTATTTATGACAATATTACCCTCAAATCCTCAATGGCATAGCAATAAATATACCCATACTTTAGTAAAATGTAATTTATTTTAGAGTTTCGCAGGAGAGAACATCAAAACATGGGCCTTAAATGGCCGACGCATGCTAGACAAAAGTTATATGGTAGAGCAGAATAAAGTCTATCTATTTTGTAGCGGCAATATACAGCTGTGAGCTTGCAAACCTTGAGGCATCAGTTGTTCCTGGTGAAAATCTTCATGGTCATCTCATGGTTAAGTTATACAACATAGGCATTTTTTGCAAATATATCCCAAATGGGGATAGCATTTATGTTTTATCTCCCATGTCATAAGAAATCAGAATTCTGTATTATAAATAATTTATATTCTATTATTATCGGTATGGTTCTGTGAACACTTTAGCCAAAAACTTAAGCTATTGGGTTATTAAGTTATTTGTTAACAATGTTGCCGGATTTGAAGCCGTCTATTGTGATTTGTGAAACGGAAAACTTTCTAGTGAACAACTTAGAGGGTGTTTGGGGAGGCTTATTTTTTGGTGAAACTAGCTTTTAAGCTAGTTTTTATTCTATCTGTTTGGTAAAATGCCTAATAAGTTAGCTTATAAGTCTCATTTTAAAAAGTGGTATATCCCAACTTTTGAAAACTAGTTTATAAGCTCATTTAAAAAAGCTAGGTTTGACCAAACAAATTACTATTCTACTCAAATAATTTTTATAGCATTTTTATCAAAAAAGCAAAAAGCCACTAAAGCTAGCATAACTTAAAAGCATAAAAAAATAAGCCTTCCCATACACCCTCTTAGTAATTGGAAGGGAAAGTAATTCTTTGATTTATTGTGGATGCAAACATAAATTTTCTTGAGAGTCGAATCTAAATAAATTTATGCATTAACTGCAAATAGATCCCCTTAGTATCGCTTAATTGTGGATACACTATCTGTAGTTCTATTTGTGCGGATGGACCACATGTAGTATTTGCTAAAGTACGGATAGATCCTCTCAATAAACTTTTGACTCTTTTAAGAAGAAAAAAGGGTAAATTACACTCCTATTAAAAAAAGGGCAAATTACACTAAACCCCCAAGAACTTTTAGCATTTTGCAGTAAAACCCTAATAACTTTTAAAATCACACTAAACCTCCAATAGCTTTTAGAATTGCAGAAAACTCCCCAATAAGTTTCGGGCTTTTGCAGATATCCCCCATAAATTAGAACCAAAAAACAACATAAAAAGGCATTTTGAAAGTTTTTCCGGGTTTAGTGTAATTTAGCCAAAATACATTGGGCCCTTTCTGCAAATGTTTTGGGGTTTTGCCAATTTTTTATTTTGAAAGTTATTGGGGTTTTATTGCAAAATGCTAAAAGTTCTTGGGGTTTAGTGTAATTTACCCTAAAACCTAGCAATTGCAGGGTCTATTATCACCAATAAAACTACAAGGAGTCTATTCACCTCCCCAAAAAATTTCACTCAGGCGGTCTATCTGAACAAATAGAACCACAAGAGATCTTTATGCAACAGGGGATACTAAGGGGGCCTTCTTCAATTAACACTAAATTTATTCTTTATTAGTTCTGCATGTGCAGCTTCTTTTGCCAAATTAACTTGAACGGCTTTTAGATATGAGAAATGGTTTAAAGTTAAGTTCATAAACATATTAAATTATCTGATTCACAATAAGAGTGGAGATGGAAATGAAACATAGAGTTAAAGTGGGTTTTTAGGTATTTTCATATAAATCAGTTCTCTGCCGGACCAAAATGATTAGTAGGAAACACGTTTAATTGATAACTAATATTTAGGATAAGGGTAATATTGTCCTTCTAATTTTTATTTAATAGTTTTTTTAGAAGAGTGTTAAAATATGACTAAGTTTACATCTAATAATGAGTACAGGGACTAAGTTCGGAAAAAAGAAAGTGTATGAACCAATTTGAGTATGAAGCCCTAGTGCAGGAACCAAATTGGCCTTTTAGCCATTTCATTTTGTGGTTTCTGTTAGTCTATTAATAGTATCAATATAATCTTTGTTTTATTAAAGAGTGCAATGGTTTAATACATTATATCAAGTCGTTTTTTTTTTTTTTGCCATCTTTTGTGTGGAAGTAATATGTGAGTCAAACTCCACAATTGTTGATTTGGTGTGTGTGGCAACTTCAAAATAGAACTGATTCTGAGCTAGTCTCTTTCTTAACCAAAGTTGGTTTATATAAGGACTGGTCTACAAAAAACTAGTCTAACGACTAGATTTTGAACTAGAAAGAACTACTTCAATTTGGACCCAAAAGTTTGAACTAAAGATCAAGATTGTACCGCCTAAAACAAGTTTAGTGGAGTTGCCAGACAAGTCCCTTTTTCTTATTCATTGTATTGCTCATTCCTAAGACTAGTATTCAACCCGTGCAAAGCACGGGAAAATTTGAATTTGAATTCTTGTAGGCACTCTGATAACATTTTTAATTAATTGTGGGAGAGTGCAGAGATTCTTGTTTTATGTTCTTGTAGCATTTACTATAGGCTCTGATGTTTTGAGTTTTGCTTTTATATGAAAAGTAGTTGATTTACAATCTCACCGCAACTATATAATGCATAAATATCTATAGCCAAAAGGATATGGATGCATATGTAAAGTATCGATTCCGTATTCGATTAATTGAATGTATACATATATCGAGCGGTTGGAATTATTTTGATCTTTAGATTTAACGAACCTAAGGTTAACATTTTTAGGGTATTTCAATATATAGCATCCAAATTATATGTATTTTAAATTTCCCTCAACTCAATTAATAGAGAATATACTAGGGATATCCGGTCTAAGTAATTAACACTTTTTAAAAATACCTAACATCCTCTTTAATAAATTAGCTTAAATTAAGTGCTAGTTAGATGGAAATGGGGTTGTAAATGTAAGTAGAGCAACCGGATTTATAAATACGTACATTATTTTATTTAGCATTTTATAATTAGGAAAGGTAAACGGACTTGTATTATGTAGAAAAACTTGCAACAAAAGCTACACCAATTTGATAGGAGGAGCAGATGTAGGCTTTGAAAAAGGGAATTAAAAAATAAAAGGGCTTTTTCCTAGAAACCACCTTAACAATATGGTAATTATATGGAAACCACCTTTTATTTTTAATTTATATATAAACCACCTTTAAAGTAGGGTTTTGTTGCAATCAACCACCTCCTAGTCAAATTTTCACTAAAACCAAAAATAAGATTATAAAAATTCAGGTTCAAGATACATGAGTTGCATCCTAACAAGACCTAAACACTAAAAAATGAGTCGTGTACATTGAATGTGAGTTTTTTAAAAGTAACTTTGGGTTTTAAGTGAATAATTTGACTGGGAAGTGGTTGATTGCAACAAAAACCAACTTTAAAGGTGGTTTATGTATAAACTGAAAATGAAAGTGATTTTTGTATAATTACCCTATTTTAAGGTAGTTCTTGGGAAAACCCCAATATAAAAATAATTTCACCTCATCAAAAAATCTTTCTAAATTCAAAAGGAAAAACATCTACACTGAAGTCTCCTTATATGACAAAATTTTATAGCTTTTGCCTTATTATTTTTCAACCAAACACTAAATTTACATTTGAAAATAGATTTTCTATAATATAATTGCAGATATTTAAACATCAAAGTTGAAGTTGATTTCTTGCAATAAATGTTGTATGCAACATTTGCTGCTGCAACATTTGCTACAATTTATTTTTGTAGCAAACCAAACAGTCCCTAAAAACTGGTTTCTAATTTCATCTCCTTCCTGTGTCCTCACTCTCTCTCACCTCTCCCTCCCATAACTGTGGTCTCCCTTTTAGAAATCATAGGCCAAACTACCAAGGAAATAAGGGTTGTTAGGAAGCTAGTGTTCTATTATAAGATTTCTAATCATAATTTACATCAAACAATTATTAGATTACACAAATAAATCTCACTAGATCCAGAATTGTCAAAAGTTCCACCTAAAAATTTCTTCTCCTTCCCATATCCTCGCTCTCTCTTGCCTCTCCGTTCCAAAACTGCGGTCTCCCATTCAGAAACCATAGCCAAACTACCAAGAAAATAAGGGTTGTTATGAAGCTAGATACTCTATTATAAGATTTCTAATCGTAATTTACATCAAACTATTATCAGATTACACAAGTAAATCCCACTAGACCCAGAATTGTCAAAAGTTCCATCTAAATTGTTCTGCATCTGTAACTTATCTAAGGCATCTCCAAACAATCCTCATCTTTGACAGGGAAGGATTTATTAACATTCTACGGGTGCAGTTGCAACTCTAGATATTTACAATTTGTATATAAACTCATGTAAAAGTTTACATCCGCTATAAATTTTAAAATTTGCACCACAAACCTTAAGCTATCTTAAAACACTAAAGAAATTAGTAACAATTAGAATTAACCCATTGAAAAATAAAAGCTCATTTAAATTCTTTGAGTTACTAAGATAAAATTAGATTGTCTATTTAATGTCATTACTTCATAAGAGATTCCCTTTATTTTATAAAATTTGTTGGAATTCGTCCTTTAGAATCCTCCTGGATCAATTAGTTTGTAACTGGATCTAAAACTAGATCATGCATGTAATTATAGTGTAAAAATCCAAATGCAGATATAATCCCATCCACGTTGCGTGTTAACTGGATTTAAAGAATACGTCGTCGAGTTTGTCTAGGGAGTTTGGAGTGGAGAAGAGATACTTTACATCTTAAATCATTGAGAATACCTACAATTGTCTAGGTGGATGAATAGAATTGATTCATTCATTGGAACCCACAATTAAGAAGATTTTTATATAATTTTTTAAATTAATATGATACATGGAGTCCATAGAGTAAAGGGAGGTTATTGGTGAGGTGTAGGTGTCATCTACGATCTAGGATGTAGATGATCTCATAGCGTTTGAGCTGGGGTTACGTCATGGAGTTCAAAGGAGAAAAAGAGTTGAAACACATGGTCCAAGACCGTGCATTGGCGGTATTCCTTAGCCACGCCCGAGGATTCGATACCCATAGTCCAAAGGATCGTGGGAAAGTTCCCTCATCAAACCCCAAAAAATGGCAAAAGGTCTGATTGATTTTATCTCTTCATAAAACAATTAAAAGCGGATATGAAAGTATTTTAACACAACATTAGTTTAGAGGGTAAAATTGGAAAATAAAACAATTTGAGGGACAAATATACAATTATGATGATTCGAGGGCAATTTTCAAAATAACTATAATTTGGAGGGTATATATTGAAAAATTCTAATTTTTAATAAATTAGCGTCTAATCGTAACTTTTAGATGTCAAACATCTTGATGGACTCTCATTTAAGAAACTTATATATTTAATTATTTTTCTATCACATTACCCATATATTTTCAATCTTATCAATTTTTCTTATATCCGTTTTACACCTATGCATATTTTCAATATTTGAACTATATTCGTATTCGATTTTGACAGATATGAACAACGAGGTTTACTTGCAGAAATCTATAAGTATTCGTATATATGAAGGTGTCTGTTTCCATAAAAGAAAACTAGGGTGATTTTAGCTAGGTACCTCAAAATCATCAATATTTATAAAGTTACCCTCCAAATTTTAAATATTAATTAAAACGGGTTCCAAATCTTAAACATAGAAATTTTCTACCTCAAATCTTAAACTTAAAGATATCTATAGCATGGACTTTGATTAGAATTTTAACTCACTCTACAACAATTTAATACTTAACATCATTTGGTTTGGGGTTAAAAATTCGAAAGTTTGAGAGTTAGGAATATCAAGATTTGAAGATAATTAATAAATATCGATGATTTGGCGGGTATGTGGCATAAAAACTAATGGTAAACACTATCGAGGGGCTAACATTTCAGTTTGTTTGAGGGGTTAGAATATGAGTTTAGGATATCCGACCAACCGGAAAGAAACAAATTTAGAATGTCTAGTGATGAAAATTTTGGAAGAAAATCCACGACTTGAATCAAAATAGTGTATCAATATTTTGGTGTTGTTTGACTAACTTGGATCGAAATAGATAATTATCGGAACATAAAGGAGGATTAAACTTTTATTTCACTACACTGAACTTCAAAGTTTTGATGAGGTTAAGGATGGCAAGTTTATTAAAATAAATGTATATTTTGAAATGCAAATTGTCGAAAACTACTCTACAGTTGTCGTATGAGGCTGATTCAATTTGCTAATGATGGCAAATCAACGTCGTTACTGTCCTTTACACAAATTGTACCAAATTCTCTGGATACACTCAAAGCTACGGTCAAACAAATACATATACCTCTCTCCACAAACGAGAGATATGGTACGACGACTCATATAGAAAAAGGTCTTCCCTATATTATTGACTTGACTAATTTTCGAAAAGAGATTGACTTAACATCGAACGAGTGACGTTGGAAAACAGCCATCCACACTCACATTCTTTTTGTCTCTGCATGATTTTATAGATCTATTGAACTTTAGCTATCAGCATTAACAAACTACAAAAACATTATATGTGGGCACCTAAATATCCGAATACGAAGCATCAATGTGACTCTAGATACAATTTGATATCAAATTAGAAAGTCTCTTACCTCGTATTTAGTAGTTCACTAACGGAAGGAAAGGTAAGAGAATTGAAGGGGAAATACAGGACAGGAAAGTGAGATAAAAGAAGGAAAAATATAATATCATATTTTAGAATTTAAATAAATAAAACAGAGGAAAATTTATTTTACCATATGTTTGGATTAATATTAATCATTAGACTTATATCATGATGGTTTACTAGCTTTAACCTCCATTACACCAACTTTAAGGAAGGGGATCAAGTCATATAGATAGTAGGTTAATGGAGGTGAAAATTTGCACCACCATTTCTCTTCATTCCCCCATCAAAAAAATCCTGAACATGGTGGATCTTTCCGCATGCTCTCCCCTACCCTCCATTCACCCCGTCAAAGAGTTTTTTCTAGAAACCATCTTAAAAATAGAGTAATTATATGAAACTCACATTTCATTTTTAATTTATACATAAACCACATTTAAAGTCCGTTTTTATTGCAATCAACCACCTCTTAGTCAAATTTTCACTAAAAACCAAAAGTAAGCTTTAAAATTCAAGTTTAACCTACATGACTTGTATCATAACACGACCAAACACTAAAAAGATCAGTCGCGTACCTTGAATCTGAGTTTTTAAGGATAATTTTGGGATTTTAATGAAGAATTTGATTAGGAGGTAATTGATTATAATAAAAATTAATTTTAAATATAGTTTATGTATAATTAAAAATGAAAGATGGCTTACGTATAGTTACCTTATTTTAAGGTGATTTCTAGAAGGAAAAAACTCCTTCAAGCCTTTCTTAGAGCTAGTAGTCCAAACTCCAAACGTTTCATTATATCACATTCTCGAGCTCCGCATTATCTTTGAAGAACTTACTACTTAAAAACCGATTATCTTTAAAAGTGATATTATTAAATGTAATTATAGTAAATGACAGCATCAAAAACCATGTATTAGGCCGTCCTTTTCCCTAAAAATGGCAAGCCAAATCGTATAATAGGATGAGTTGTTAAGAGAGGCCCAAGACAATCCAATGCCTGCGCCGAGGCTCGCTATGTAATTGGGTCTGCCTGTACTTTTTAAGACATTCCATGTGAAGGAAGGCAACCTAGCCCGTTGCGGGCCTATTTGGTTCTCTTGTATTGAAACGCGTGAAATGCACTGTAGCGCGAAAATGCTTTATACAGCTAGTGAGAATTGGTCAGATGTTGCCACCTAGATTTTTTCACTATCATGTCGTATAGCTCTTGCGACCAACCAGTAGCGTGAAATGCATGTAAGCGGCATTCTGATTGCATTTCACGCAAAAACATCACAACCAACAGGCCCTATGTACTGGAATAATCGTATCCCCCTCAATGGAAAATCATAGAAAAAGAAATACATAAAATATCATCAGTACAATTTGCAAGCTGGAGGGATTTACTCAAATTAAAATAGTTAAAAGAAATTTTTTGAAACCCCCCATAGTTGAGATGTTTTCTAAAATCAACCCTTAAATTTAGTAAATAGAAGAGGCCTTAAGTTAAAAAGCAACAATCTAGATTCCACTGAATATATATTTAAATTGAATTTAAAATGTGAGTTCTTGTCTGTTTTATAAAAAGCATTTTAAACCTTCAAAAATATATTAGAATACTATTATTCTCTAACCCTCAAACGACATCATAAATTTGGAAGTACGATGTACTAGAAGAGAATTTAAGATAAACCAAATATCATGGGATTTTCATCTCGTTGTGGTAGAAGACCACCACTTTCATATATATATATATATATATATATATATATATATATATATATATATATATATATATATATATATATATAGAGAGAAAAGAGAACAACTTAAGTTCATAATTAATAGTGGTGCACCAACTTTTTATCCACTCATCTTGCCTTGAGATTTGTGATGCACAAATCTCAAAGTGGCTTTTTATATCTTTCACGGATCCCAAAGCAAGATGAGTGGTTAGAAAAGTTGGTGCACCACTATTCATTATGAACTTAAGTTCAAACCTCTCTCTCTCTCTATATATATATATATATATATATATATATATATATATATATATATATATATATATATATATATATATATATATATATATATATATATATATATATATATATATATATATATATAGAGAGAAACAAGGCTCCTATGAACTTAAGTTCATAATGAATAGTGGTGCACCAACTTTTTATCCACTCATCTTGTCTTGAGATTTGTGATGCACAAATCTCAAAGTGGGCTTTACATCTTTCACGGATCCCAAAGCAAGATGAGTGGTTAGAAAAGTTGGTGCACCACTTTTCATTATGAACTTAAGTGCATAGGAGCATTGCTATATATATATATATATATATATATATATATATATATATATATATATATATATATATATATATATATATATATATATATATATATATATATATATATATATATATATATATATATATATATATATATATATATATATATATATATATATATGAAATAATGTGTATGAGGTGGCTCATTTTATTAAATGAGCCACTAAGAGATAGATATGTGGTGAGGCTCACATTGCTAGTCATATCAATAATTGTGGACCTCACCACTCTATTTCATGGTAGCTCACTGTTGATGTATATAATCACAGTCACTAACCTCGAGTGAGTTTAGCTTTTAAGAGAGCGGAGTCCGCCTTCTCTCCTAGTTCGGTGGCGATTCGGTCAGGGATTCGCTACGTGAGAAGAGGGCCCTGTGGAAGAGGCGGAGTTGGGATCTCCGGTGGTTCCTCCGACGGTCAAGTTAGTAAAGAGGGAGATAATCTAATGGAGCAGGAATTTACTCAAAAAAGATCACTTACTTGGTTTGCTGTTCACGTTGCTACTTATACCTAGGGTTGCGGGGGTATTTTCGTCTTTCCATCGGCTAAGAAACCACTGATGAGTCAGCCCTCTCTTCCACGTGTGAGCCAGTGATTGGCTGAGCACCTCTTTGTCTGCTATGGTGGCTGGCCTTTACAGGTGTCAAATTGCGGGCAATTTGAGGGTTAGTGTGGTCTATTCGCCATTAATGGGATGGGATTGACGGCGCCTGTAGCTGCATGGGTCCGAGGTGCCTTAAATACCGTGAGAGATGGGGGAGTTAAGGGGCTGTCAGTGCATTTAATGCGATGTTGATGGGTTCGAGTACTGTGTAACCGTCGTTTGAGCGGAGAGGAGCCAGTGAGAGTGAGGTAGGAAGTGAGTGAGCTGTGACCTCTCGGGGCGTCCCTGAGGTAATCAACGGCGAACCAGCGTCATCGAGACCAGGCGGTGAAGAGGCGGTCTAGATTCGCTTCGCATTGTTGGGAAGGGCCGACAACTGGTTGGATGCGGTTATAAACTGTTGACAGGTTGGGAGGACGACTAGCACCGCCTTTCGCGTCGTCCGAGCAGAATAGCGGTTGGGAGGTGATAGTCGGCCGCCCTACGCCGTCCGGTGAAGCGGCGTGGCTCTTTAAAGCGGTAATTGGCGTGACGGCTATTACCGCTCCGCGTCGTCCGCGGGGGAGAGTTGTTGAGGGGCCGACTTGCACCGCCTTTCGCGTTGGCTGTAGTGATAGTTGTTCATTGGACCATGGCGGGCCGTGCCGCTGTCTTAATTTTGAGTCGCGAGGCTCGTGTCTTTTATTGATGACGGCGTTTATCCATGTCAGCGCCTCGTTTTTTCTCCTTAATCACTAGTTAGTGGTTATGACCATAACACTCACTTAGCAAAATGAGCCACCACCTCATACACATTATTCTCATATATATATATATATATATATATATATATATATATATATATATATATATATATATATAACTTCTTCCTTCACATTCTTACTTCATTGTCTAATTAGTTTCTTGAAGTACAATCATCCAGTAACACTATATAAGGGGTTTTACATATATATACCCTTCACAATTTGCAAAATTATCCCTTAAAACTAGCACATCTGATCTTTCTACCGCTCCAACTTAAGAATGTTGGTTTTAAACAAGACAATGTCAATAATTTCTCATAGGTTTGTAACAATTTTTCATTTAAAAATTAAAATTGTTAAAGTGAAAGGGGTATGAAAAATCAATGTGAGAGAATTGGAGGTAGTTTTGCAAAAATGAAAGGTTTGAGAGGTATATATGCATAAACCCTTATATATAATAAGGAAAATTTCACAAAACTATTGGCGATGCAAGGACAGTAAGCATCCCCCCTTCACACCTAGATTACAGTAATCCTAGCATTAGGTTTGGTGCTACTTCATTGAGTGACACCTATTCTTTAATAATCATAGGTTCCCACCCAAAATTCTCAAGATTTTATACTTAGCTTACATATTTTAATTTGAACAACTGACAACGATAAGCTCATAGGATAACAAAATTTATTAACTTAATCTTAATTAATTATACCACTTTTGGTTTACGATGTATTAGTTCAACGGTTGACACAAATAATCCCCGACATCCGAGGATTGTCCCAATTTTATTCCCCAACCCTAATCATTGTTTCTCACAGAAAGTGGTCAAACTATATCCTTAGACAAATAATTTATTGTTGCCTAATCAACAACATCTCAACTGCTTTTATGTTATTTAAGAGTCAAAATATAGAAGGCAAACCCCCTAGCAACTGTGAATTTGTGGGTATGCTCACTGTTAAGTGTCATTTGGGGACACAACTCTTGAAGGTAGACAACGGAGATGGTTGGCTGTTTAGAGCTGAAAGTAATCTTTGAAATCTATACTTTCAAAATGTAGCTGGGTACTGTTCATAGCTATAGTGCACCCCGTTAACCCAAAAAAGCATTATCTTTTGGCTTTTCCCTATTAGCCCAACGTTTTCCTACAGTTAGTTTTGGACCCACCCAAATTCAAAATATGTTTCTCCTCTATAGATCCAAAGTTTTACCCCCAATTTATTTTAAACCACATCTATTTCCAAAATTATATTATCTTTTTACCTATAAATCTAAAGTTTTATCCCTATTTACTTTGAAACCCACCCACTTCAAAATTCATTCTTAAATCCAGAATACTAAACTTAATTATATTTTTTGTATTTTAGCACTTTGGTGTACAATGTAATTATTGTGTTTTGTTATAATACGCTATATTTTTGTCGCGAAGTGGTTAAATACGTAGCGATTTTGAACTAAAGATATATCAGATAAATTACTATTTTTGTATAATTTGCTATATTATTATTCTAAATTGTTAGGTTAACAATATATTTTTACCAAATTTTACACCTTTTTTCCCTTTATTCACCTCAATATCATGACATTACTAACCGTGGATGAGTCTTTCTTGCCTAAAATCCAAAGCTTTACCCTCATTTATTTTTCAACCCACCCACTTTCTCCAAAGTGTTTTTGCACTATTATCTAGATGAGGTTTTACCTATAAGCCCTAAAGTTTATCTTGTTTAATTTTAAGGGTTTTTTTCATGGAAACCACCTTATAAGTTCAAAACTTTTATAAAAATCACCTTTAAAACTTTTTGATAGAAACCACCTTAGATATGTGTTATCCTCTCAATGTCACACTTTTGGATAATTTCGCTTTAAAAAATATGAAATTACTACAATACCCCTCATTCTAAATATAAAAAAGAGAGGAGGAGGAGGAGGAGGAGGAGAGGTTGGGGAGGGGAGGGAAGGAGGCCGAGAGGGGGGGAGGAGGGAAGGAGGTCACAGAGGGCGGTGGAATAGAGAGAAAGGAGGAGGAGGAGGAGGAGGAGGAGGAGGAGGAGGAGGAGGAGGAGGAGGAGGAGGAGGAGGAGGAGGAGGAGGAGGAGGAGGAGGAGGAGGAGGAGGAGGAGGGGGAGGGGAGGAAGATGGAAGAAGAGAGGGAAAAATGGGATAAAAAAATAGGAATAGTGACGGAGGTGTGACATTGAGAGGATAACATATATATAAGGTGGTTTCTATCAAAAAAAAACTTTAAAGGTGGTTTTCATAAAAGTTTTGAACTTATAAGGTGGTTTCTATGAAAAAACCCTAATTTTAATTCCACCTACTTACTAAAAGTGTTGATGTTTTTACCTACAAAACCAAAGTTTTGCCCCCATTTATTTTAAAACTCACTTGCTTTCAAAATCACTCTAAAATATAAAACATTCCAGTTGGTTAATTTATAACCCTCTTTGTATTTCAGCAGCTTTGGTATACAATATAAGTTTCTATATTTTATTTTTTACTTGCTATATTTATGTTCTAAGTCATTAGGTATTATGTATTTGTAAGTCAAATTCTTCAACCGTTATTTTGGGCATTTATCCACTAATTTGCAAATGGAATTTTCTTCTATAAATCCTAAAACCTACCCCCATTTATTTTTAAGTCTGTCCACTTACCAAAAAGTTTTTTTCCTACAAACCAAAATTTTACCCCTATTTAATTACTGTAAAACCCATCCACTCAAAATATTATCCTTAAACACAAAATATTCTGCCAAACTAATTTTAATTTCACTTTGTGTTTCAACAACTTGGTACAATGTAAGTTGCTATTTTTCTTGTAACTTGCAATATATTTTTACTCTAAGTGGTTAGATATACAGTGTATATATAGACTAAATACTTAAACCACTATTTTTATTTGGTTTTTCATACTAAATACCACGATATCTTGTGGGTCAATTTTAGTCGTTATTATATAGTAACATTTGCAATTTGATGTAGCACTGATTGTTTAAGTTGGGTTACTTACGGATAGGCCACCTTTAGTATCTCCGAATTACTGATAGACCTCTTGCATTTCTATTGGCATGAATAGGCCCCTATACTATTTGCCCAAGTGTGTAAGACCCATTGGATGAGCTTTTAGGCTCTTTTAAGAGTTTAAAAAACAACTGGGGTCCATCAATACCAATATAATTATAAGTGTTCTGCCAGCTCCTATACAAATTTTCTTTGACTCTTTAAAGAGTAAAAATAATTTACTCAAGAGGTCTATCTGCACCATTAGAATTTTATAGGGTACATCTGCAAATGGGCAATACTATAGTGGGTCTATGACAATTAACCCTTTTATGTGTGATCATTCTCATATATACCAATAAATCTCAACTTATCTACTATAATTCTTCACCGTTACACTTTAGCTGTTCTCCTTACATTTGTGAATATATTGGCTTGCCATATATGTCATCAATAATTAGAGGTGTTGTAGCCTTTTTTAAGGGGTCGGTTTGGTAACAAACTTGAATACTAATCCAGATTAGTTTTGGATCAGGAGGCTTGAATTATGGATTCAGATCCTCTCCACTATCAAAAAAGTAGTGAAGGACTACTACATAATCACAATTATTGATTCTCTAATGTGTGGTTATGATTTTTCTTTGAGTGCAAATTAAGAATGATTGCAATTCCTGGGAGTATGATGAGTGTTAGATTTAGAATGAATCACAATCACCCACTAGATAATCAATAATTAATGTGAATAAAAGTAGTGGTTTCTCCACTACTTTTTTGAAGTGGAGAGGATCCAAATTCTTAAATTATTATTCCTGGCTTGGTTCGCTTCACTTAATCTAGTTAACTCGGTTTGCCAAACACTACCTAGGGTTCGCTCTTGGTATTATCTTCTTATTATATCTATTGAAGTTGCAAAGGCCTATTAATGTTCTAGACTTGGATAATCTACATGATCTAAATTGACTCAAAGGATTAACACCATTGGAACCATAGGTCACATATTTAATCATGCATATATTCATCTTATTGTTTTTCATTGTAGGACTAAAACTCATCTCATATGTTTGCTATCTTAAATTTAGTCCCTCTAACCATTACACCAAAACTCCGAAGTTATGATGAGGGTCGAGGATTATAGTTTTATATTAATTCTAACATGCCCCCGCAAATTGAACGCCCTTTTTTTATGGGCTGAAACCTAGACTCACACAGCGGTGTCAAGTTTTAGAAAATCCACTTAAAATTCGTGGCCGGTGGGATTTAAACCTGGGTTGCTCTGATACCATCTTAAATTTAGTCCCTCTAACCATTACACCAAAACTCCGAAGTTATGATGAGGGTCGAGGATTATAGTTTTATATTAATTCTAACATGCTAGAACTAATTCACACTTTAAATGAATGGATGTGAGATACTAACTAGTCACCATCTAACTATAATCGTATCACAAGTAGAAAATTGACCTAACTAGACGGATCAAACTAGACGGAAATTTTCCGTCTAGTTTGATCATTTTTAATTTTTAATTTTTAAAATCGAATTTCCGTCTAGTTTATCAACCTAGACGGAATTTCCGTCTAGTTTATCAACCTAGACGGAATTTCCGTCTAGTTTGGTGGACCCCACCCAAAAAATTTTCCAAACCATTCCCTCCATTCCCCCCCTCCATTCCATTCCATTCCATTCCATTCCATTCCATTCCATTCCATTCCATTCCATTCCATTCCATTCCATTCCATTCCATTCCATTCCATTCCATTCCATTCCATTCCATTCCATTCCATTCCATTCCATTCCCCCCCCCCCTCCATTCCATCCGGCCCCCCGTCCCCCCCCTTCCAGCCCCCCCCCGACCACCCTCCCAGCCCTGTCCCTCCCGCGAGGAGGCATTGGTCGGATCTCATCGTCCGCATTCGCCTCAAAGGTATTTTTCTTTCTTAAAATTCAAGTTTTCAAAATTTATTTTGTTTATTGCTGAATTTAGTTTAAATACCCTAAATTATGACCTAAAATTAACAAGTAACAGAGTATAAAACTAATTCAAAAATTCAGTTAATTACCCTACTCGAACAACCTGATTAATCATAAATTTAATTGAATATTTAGTTAAAGATTAACTCTAATTGAACACCCGAATTATGATAGCCGATTTACACTAAGTTCCGTGCGTACTAAAATTATGTGTGATGATATGAGTTTGTGATGCGAAATTACGTGAAATATAAAAATTCCATAAAATAGAGTGATATATAACACATTATAATAAATTATAATGTGTTATATATCCAATTTAGGTGAATGAAAAAAGATAACGTTACCCCTAGATTTCCCGTCCAATAATTACATCCAATTCTTTTGACTTATAATATATAAGATATCGACTCATATTTGGGTAGGAGATAAAATTTTCTACCCAAAATGATCGCTTATGCTATATTATAATGAGAAAGAATTGGTACTAAAATTCGTAATTATTGGATCTGTCCTTCTTGGACGGGTTAGGAATATAGTAGTGCATACATTCAACTTTGTATACTTTGTATGTTTTCATTTCTTGAAAGTTTCGGTAGCACGTATTCGTTGTTCTCCGTGTACAATAAGCGTATGTTGTTCGTTTGGTCTGCCAATCGCATTATAACATCCGATGTCTGAGGAGAACGGCAAGTGTCTTGCCAAATTTACAAGAAATGAAAACATACAAAGTATACGAAGTTGGATGTAGGCACTACTATATTCTTAATGGGATAGAAGCCTTCCTATGACAGCCGGTAGATTGTGGTAATTATTTCCTATATACATTTTAAATTTAATCTAAGAGAAATTTTTTAAATTATTAAATGATGTATGTATGAGAGGTAGGATGTGAGTTGTGTGATATTATTACGCATCGATTCATAAATTTACATGAAAGTAGTGAGAATAATTGAAGTTAATAATTGTATAAAATTTTACGATGAGGGTAATTCCCGACAAATCGTGGATAGATATCCTCGACTTGAAAGATTTCGTGACACGCGATATAAGGAGGGATGTGACGCATTCATGCGATATGCCGAAATGAATCCGAGAAATCTAAAGAGCGGTGCTATGTATTGTCCATGTTGTAGGTGTAGGAATATGAAGCTACTGGATAGAAATGATATACGGCTCCATCTAATTAAATCAGGCTTTGATGAGAACTATAAATATTGGTCATATCACGGAGAAGATTGTATTGAAGATGAGGAGCCGAATGTGCATGTTGGTACGTCCGGTGGCTTACGGTTAGATGACACAGAGAGAATGTTCAATGACATGGTTTCACGTCCGATCGAAAATAATATCGATGACAATGGGGAAGATGATACCGGAGATGACATTGAAGATGATATCGGAAATGATGCTAAAAAGGTCGTAGATGTCGAAGGTGAGGAAAATCTTGAAGATATGCCGCCCGCAGAGATGTAGAGGAGATAATGAAGCTAGTAGAAGATCATGAAAAGGAGCTATATGAGGGTTGTACCGATTACTCAGATTTTCTTTATGTCAAACTCCCGCATATTAAGACACCGAGTGGAATGGTGATAATTATTTTGAAATGCTTCTAGATTTGCTTCGGACGGTTATTCTCGAGGAGAGGCTAGCATACCCCGAACAACTTATCAGGCTGAAAAGATTGTTTCCGCTCTGGGTCTTGATTATAATAAAATCGATGCATGTCCGAACGATTGTATGCTATACTATAAAGCCAATAAAGACCTTCAGGAGTGTCCGACGGTGGAGTTTCTGTGGAAACAACGCAAAAACTCTTCAACGGGAGGACACCGAAGTAGAGGGATGCGAAGAAGATTCCAGCAAAGGTGCTTCGTCATTTTCCATTGGTCCCTAGATTGCAACGATTGTATATGAACAAAGAGACCGCAAAGAACATGAGGTGGCATAAAGATGATAGAATAGATGATGGTAAATTGAGACATCCTGCTGATGCTTTAGCTTGGAAGCATATTGATAAAATCTATCCCCGTTTTGCTGATGATTGTAGAAATATCATGTTGGGCTTATCTAGCGACGGATTCAATCCGTTTGGGGTAATGAGTTCTGGCTGGTCTACTTGGCCAGTAGTATTAATGCCATATAATTTACCTCCATTGCTTTGTATGAAATGTACCGTGATATGATACTCGCTGTCGATACCGCAAGCACGCACCGGGAATGATATTGACGTTTATTTGGAGCCGCTAATTGATGAGCTGAAACAGTTGTGGCATGAGGGTGTAATGACGTATGATGTTCATCTTAAAGAGTCGTTTAGATTACGTGCTATTTTAATGTGGACGATTAATGATTTTCCGCTATGCTAATCTGTCCGGCTGGTCTACGAAGGGCAAGTTTGCTTGTCCCAGATGTGGTCCGAATTTGAAGTCGTTCAATTAGCACATAGCCGAAAGAGCCGCTATTGGTTTAATAGAAGGTGGTTACCCTTGAGTCATAAGTTTCAAAAATGTCCGCTATGTTTGATGGCAAAGTTGAGAAGAGGATGGCGCCGCCGATGACCGGAGATGAGATTGTCAGCTTGCTTGAGGGGTATCCGAAAGTAAGGTTTGGTAAAACCGTTATTCTAAACGCCGTGCTCGGAGTAAGAGACTCCTTTAGGAGAAAAAATCAATGAAGCGTAAAAGAACTGTCCGAGATTGCAAGCCGAGGATGAAGCCAAAAATTGCCTAGAGGATGGACTAAATTTAGTATCTTCTTTCAGCTACCTTCGGCAAAAGCTTAAAATCCGCACAACTTAGATGTGATGCATATTGAGAAAAATGTTTGCGATAATATAGTGTCAACTCTCTTACGGATGCCAATAAGTCGGGATGGCCTACGGCTCGCCAAGACTTGACGGCGTTGAATATTCTGAATGATTTGCATGCACAAGACGTTGGTCAAAAAGAATGAAGTTACCTCCGCCTCGTGTTACAATGTCGACCGAGCGATGCGAGATTTTGTGAAATTCTCAAATCGGTAAAGTCACGGATGGTTACTCATCTAACATATCAAATAATGTCCAGTGCAAGAGAGGAAACTCTTAGGTTTGAAGACCCATGATTACCACGTCCTTCTTCATCAATTGCTCCGGTTGCACTCGTAACAATATGGATAAAGAAGCGTCGAAGATTATTATTGAGTATTGTGGATTCTTCGAAAATTATGCTCTAAAGTTATAGATGTGGGTGAATTTAATAAGCTTGAAGCAGATATCCGAAGTTACTTTATGCAATATGGAAGTGATATTTCCGCCTTCTTTTTACGATCATGGTCCATCTTACCCAACATCTTGCAAGAGAGGCTATGATTGCGAGTCCTGTTACTTATCGTTGGATGTATCCGATTGAAAGGTTAGGCATTTCATGACCTTTCTTTACTTTTGTATGCATTTCTTATATTGACTCCATATAATAATTGCTTATTTTCAAATTATCGTAGATATTTGGGTTGCATGAAACACTATGTTCTAATCGAGCTCATCCGAGGGTTCGATAGTGAAGGATATGTGGCCAACTAATGCTTTGTGTTTGCATCACGCTACATGCAAGAAGAAAACCGCATATCGAATCCACCTAAGGATAAGAAGCGTGAAAAGTATTCAAGTTCGACTTAGATCAAATTCATGCATATGTATTAGAAAATCTTGATATTTTCAGATCCTATCGAAGGTAACAAATAAAAAAGTAATATGGATGTTATATAATAATTTACTTTTAACTCATCAATATAATCTTATATATTGTATTAATAGGCTTACACCGGAGAAGCTTAGGAATGAAATAACCGGTAGGAATGCAACAAGATACTATTCAAAAAGCATAAGAACTAATTTGCGATTGGTTCGAATTGATGTAAGTGTTGTATGATTCTAGCAACGAACTTTAAGGTAATATTGTCTTTAATATTCACTAATATTGTTTTGCTTAGGTTGAAACATCACTTTTGAGGGCACTACATTATCTGAAGAAATTATTATTCATGCACAACGTCCTTACTCTGATAAGGCGTTATAATGAACATATTGTCAATGGGTATAAATTCAACGCTAAAGACCGATGATAGGAGGGTAACCCAAAACAATGAGTCATGGGTTGTTTTGCTCAGAATGTTTTTCAAGTACAAGAGATCGTAACCCTTCTAGCCGACATCATATATTATGGCCAATTAGAAGATATTGTGGAGGTAATCTATGGTTTTGGTAAACTCGAACAATGTAGTTACATGATGTTCAAGGTTCGGTGGTGTCCCGCAAAATGCAAAAGGATCATTACGGGTTTACACTTGTCAATCTTGACCGAGAAATATATCGAGATGAGAAATTTATTTTCGCAGTAACAAGCGGATCGCTTCTATGTGAAAGATCCAAATGTTTTTGCCGAATGGGTGGTTTTGTACAAGGAGCCAAGATCCATTGTTCTTCCTAATAACAATGAAATAAATGATGAGGAAAGTGAAGATAATTGTGATGAACCACTTGAGTCATCTGATGATGTTTGGCAAGAATTTTCGTACACGCAAAATGTGGCGCTTGATATGGAAGATCATGGTAATCAAACCGACATTCAGAATCTTATTGCAAATTAATGATGATAGGTATGAGCTACGCTCCAATGCATTATTATTTTAAAAATAAGGATTAATAATATTATGTAATTAGGGTATGATAATAGACTTCCAAAATTTTCAATGCATTTATGATATTAATTGTTGAGTTTCTTGATAATTTATTTTTGCAGATGAGGAATATGAGGAATATGAGGCTATTCGGTAAGAAGCGTGATAAGACCCGGAGTACCACCCCTCCTGGTCACAATGAGCATACATCGTGACCCTCTAGTGCCCCACCACCACCACCTCCGCATGAGGGTATCAATTATTTAACATATTAACTAATTTTTATTCTCAAATTAGTCATCTAACTTATATTATTTTTGGTTGCGACTTGGGTTTTTCCACACCATACCAACCTGGTGCACCACCACCACCACATCCTCATACTGGTATAAATTATTTAATATATTAATAAATTTTAAATAAAAATTAGTCATCTAACTTATATCGTTTCTTGGTTGCAGATTGGGATTTTCAACACTGCACCAACCCGTGCACCACCACCACCACCACATCCTCATACTGGTATAAATTATTTAATATATTAATAAATTTTAAATAAAAATTAGTCCTCTAACTTATATCGTTTCTTGGTTGCAGATTGGGATTTTCAACACCGGACCAACTCGGTGCAACACCAATATCGCCTTATCGCGGTACAATTGATTTAATGGTTGCATAAATTTTGAAAAAATTAGTAATGAAGCTCATATTGTTTTTGAATGCGCTTGGGTTTTTCGACACCGCCATCCTGCACCACCGTAACAATCACATGAGACGTGTATTAATACTCGCTATCATTTATAGGTGTGATTTATTAATTATCGAAAGTATTAATTATCCTCTTTATTAATTGATTGAGACTCATGGACACCCTCCTTCTCTTCTCCAACATTTTATATCGATTTGCGGTCCAAGACAGATGAGTATCGCGTCTACCCTACCTCGGGGCCGATTACCTCGAGAAAAGTAGCAATGAAGCACCACCCTTTAGCGGATAAAAGGTATAATGAGATCATGCCTATAATGGAGGTTAGAATGACCGTTAAGCCGAAGCTAAAAAAGGGAGGAAGATAAAGGTAAATTTTATAGGTGTCCTATAGTAAGGACTTTTAATTTTATTGTAATGTGGTTACGTGTTATCTAGTTACATGATATATTATCATATTGTTATTATTATAGGTGCTATGCCGATCGGATAGCTGGTCGACGTCGGGGCAAGCAGAGTCCAAACAACCACCAAGGGCATGAGAGCCATTATTCACGGAATAATGAAGCATTGCCTATTGGTGCTTGGGCGAAATTTAATAGTTACATCGGGGTTCGTGCGTAGAGCAAGCATTGTCAATCCGTATTTCAATTTTAAGGAACTACCGTGGACAAAGATATGAGCAGATATGGAAGGACCTTATGGTAATTATTCATGTTATTCATTTATTTTGAATAGCAATAGATATTGTATATATAATTAAAATATGCCTTCCTATTTTACAGAATATTTTTGTCTTGAGGACTTTCGGGGGCTTGGAACTATGTTTTAATGTTAAGGTTGAAACCATCCTCAAACAGTGGAGACATCAAATTAAGACGTAAACATATGACAAGTATCTTGAGGAGCGGCGATTTTTGAACATTGATGAAAGGGTTGACAAGCTTCATTTCACGCTCTCCTCATGTATTGGGACGAGGCCATACGAGTTAGTTTTATGATATACTATATACATGTCATGATATTTTCATTCATTGTAACTTTACCGATATTTAATTTTTAAAGAACAAATCAACGAAGGGGTCAAGAATAGAGGAAAAAGTTACATGACCACCATTTGGGTTCACACTCCTATGCTATCTTGGAGGATGATTATTGTCGAGAGCGGGTATATATTATTTTAAATATTTAAAGATCTTCGTGTTTAATATGACGACAAAGTCTCATAAATTTATAAAATTACAGGAAAATCAATAATGCCGATGAACATAAAGGCAAAGTTGGCATATGCTAACTTCAGTGATCTTATAAAGCTAATGAGAAAAATAAGGATAAGATGAAGGCAAACCTCGAGTTGGTGGTAAGACTTAATTATAACTTATTTAGAATTGTTAATCAATTTATTCTCAATTTTCTTTAAATTTTTTAGATCTTTTCTCAAAGTTGCAATTGATTTAATCTTGATAATTTATGTAGGAGGGTTTGAACTTGCAACAAAGGAGGCGGCAATGCATATGTCTCAAGAGGGAGCGTAGGAGAGCCTCGATCCTCACATGCTATCAAGAGGATAATATCAATCTTACTCAACGTGTTGGGATATAATAGGTAAACAATCAAAACGAATACTAAATATTGATATAACCTTGCTATTTGATAAAAATTCATGAGTACTTAGTGAATATTAACATATTTTGAATAATAAACATAATAAGAGTATTTAATTTATTAAATTCGTAACATAAAACTTATGTGGTTCCTTTTCACCCATAATAATAGGAGAGGAAGATATCCATTGCACGTGTTGGAGCTACTCCGCATTAGATCATTCATCGCATCCTCCATGTCATCTACCAGCGTCCAACAGCACCATCCAAGATTTCGCTATGCCACTTGTTCTCACGAGTCTCCGCTTTCGCGTGGAAGGGTGGACCCCAATTGCTCGTTGGTGACTAAGGAGATGAGTACTGCTGTGTTGAGGGCCCGCACGATGGACGAGGTCATGTCTTACATTGTAGGTTGCTTGGCGGTGTGATACCTGTGATCTGTTCGGAGATGTTATAGGACTTATAACATCAGTCGGGTAGTACCGTTCGAGAAAGAAGCGGCCTGGTATTTTATTTCGTGTTAATCCAATTTCAAAATGAGTTCATAAATTCTATTATAATTACATGACTCCTTTAAATGCGTAAAATGTCCATATAATTATATATTGGTCTCCATAATATTTAATAGTTACATACTATGTAGAAAATATTTCTATTGCATATCAGTTCCACGAAAAATTCAATAATTGCTTATTATTTTCTTTAAAGTGAAAACATAAGGAACTAATGCTAAATTGAATATTTAGGACTAATACATAAAGAAAATATTTAGATTTGATATAATGTCAAATTCACATGATTCTATAACAAAATTAATTTGACTTTCAGGCTGGAGATGACGATAATTGACCCGTTGCCAGTGACAAGATGTGAGGTTTGAATTTTTTTGGGAATTTTATACACTAAACAGTATTTATTTGCAAGAATACTTTATGTTATTTGTACTCAGTATTCTTTGTATATTTGTTGTAAATAAATGATTCCTGAATGTGTGCATTGGATTGTTGGTTGTGGGCGTGGATTGGATTGTTGAAACAGTTTATTGGATTGTTGGATGCATATTATTGGATTGTTGGATGCATATTATTGGATTGGATTGGATTGTTGGATGCGTATTATTGGATTGGATTGGAATATGGTTGGATGTGTATTACATTTTGTTTCGATTGTATATATATATTGATTTGTATATCAGGTAAATGTAAAATGCGGAATAAACCACATTTCAACATATTTTTTTTTTTGGAAATAATAGCAACCTAGGCGGAAAAACGTCTAGGTTGATCAACCTAGACGGTTTTTTCCGCCTAGATTGTAAACTAGACGGAATTTCCGCCTAGGTTGTAATCTAGACGGAAAAATAAACCGCCTAGGTTAGTCATTCTAGACGGTTTTTTCCGCCTAGGTTGTAATCTAGACGGAAAAATAAACCGCCTAGGTTGATTTCCGCCTCGCTTGATCAACCTAGACGGTTTTTTCCGCCTAGATTGACGCAATCTAGACGGAAATATTCTAAACGAATTTTCTAGACGGAATTCGTCTAGTTTGGTCAAACTAGACGGAAATGTGATCAAACTAGACGGTTTTTTCCGTCTAGATTGATCAATTTTCTACTAGTGTATCAAACTCGAGACTAGACACAATAGCTAATATGGTGGTAACGTCTCAAACAATTCACAAACGAGCATAGTCACACCAAAGACATATGACATCATGTGCATGTACCCAAGGGAATTCTGACCAATGCTGTAGAAACTACAACATAGCCATATGTAACACCACGATCACTCCACCATGAGCCATAACTCGATATATGGAGTCTTGAAGAAAACATTGCATACGAGACTCCATTCAACTCTGAGCTCTGACACCGATTTGTTGGGATTGCAAACGTTCATAAATAAAGATTGACTGGACGAATTTAATTGGACCTAAATTGGCTCAAGAAAGACTAAGGGGGTGTTTGTTTAAACTTTTTTTTGGGATATAGGTTGGATATGGATGAAAAGTGGGTTTTTGTGGGTTTTAGAATTCCATAACTCATGTTTGTTACAAAATTTTTTTTGGGATATAAGATCCCCAAATAATTAAATACTAATTGTTTTGGTATTTTCACATCCTCTCTTTGAGAGAGGATTTGGGCCGATTTGACATCCTAACTCCACCTCATCAAACCAATGAAGAGATCCCGAAATTTTTCCCAAGTCGCAACCCTAGATTCACCGCCATATTTGCTTCCTCCTCTTTACCCGCCTCCTCCATTTCCCCGCTACCCAACCTAATGTTCTTCATGGCTATTTCGATGGAATCTTAAGTCAGCCTCCTCCTTTTTGTCAGATTCTTCATTTGGAAGACGATCGGATTTAGGTTCAAAGCGATTTCGCTGATTCGTTTAGGGTTCCCGCAATTCTTTCACACCTAAGGTAATTCCTAACCTCTTCTCTAATTTGAACACATTGATTCTAGGGTTTTATTGATTCGATTGGGGGTTTATGTGATTTTGATTTGGGGTGTGCTTGATTTGGGGTTTGTTTGTTGGTCCAGCCGCATGCCATGGCCGCTGGTCGCTTGAGCTGGGCTTGCTTGTTGTTGGTTTCGCTGTGGGTTTGCTTGGGGTTTTGTTATTGGTTTGCTTGTCGGTGGGGTTTGTGCTCGAGATGCTTATGGGTCTCATTGTTGATCCGACGCCAAGTAGCCGTCATTGTGGGTTTGCTTGTGGGATTGTTGTGGGTTTGCTTGTGGGATTGTTAGGTTTGCTCGTACCGAGCCGCTATGGTTTGTCGTTGTTCCGACGCCGTACCGCGGGTCATTTGGGTTTGCTTGCATGTTTGTTGTTGGTCTTTGTTGCTGATGGTATGGCTACCTTGATTTGCTTGCAGCCTTGGTTTGCTTGTTGTGGGTTTGCTTGCAGCCACCTATGTTTGAGGTGGATTTTTTTGCAAACTTTGAAAATTTTGGGTTTTTGGGAAATAAGGTGGATTTCAATAGTAGGATGAGCTCACCTCATTACAATTATGTTTGTCTTTTGTGGGAGGTAAGCTCACCAACGGTTCTTATTTTCATTAATCTTTATTTGGGTAATCCATAACTTTGTTTGCTACAACTCAAGATTTCAAATTCTAAAATTGAAATGCTAGAATTTGAGTTTGAAACAAATAAAACATTACAAATTTTAGTATTTGGGATCCCAAAATATTGATGAAATAAACAAAGTTATGAAATCCCAAAACATCATAAAAATTTATGGATTTGAAATCCCATGGTGAAATCCATATCCTATAATTTTGGGATTTCAAACAAACACCCCTAAGCCTATTTGGGTTAAGGGTCAATGCATATTTGACATATATATATATATATATATATATATATATATATATATATATATATATATATATATATATATATATATATATATATATATATATATATATATATATATATATATATATATATATATATATAATAGGTTCTTATAAACTTAAAAGATGGAGGAGGTTCACCAACTTTATTCATTGATCTTGCCTTGAGATCCTAGAAACCAAGATGCACACAAATCTCAAAGGGCTTTATATCTTTCATGGATCCCAAGGCAACATCAATGGATATAAAAGTTGGTGGATGACTATTCCCTATCAACTTAAGTTTATAGAGCTCGCTTACATATATATATATATATATATATATATATATATATATATATATATATATATATATATATATATATATATATATATATATATATATATATATATATATATATATATATATATATATATATATATATATATGATTAATGGGTATCATATGTCATGGAGGGATTCTCCTCATATGTCATTATGTGGCACAATCCCCACAATGTGAATAAAGTGAGAGAAAGCTTCATCATGGGATTGTGCCACATCAGATATAAAGTAAATCCCTATGACATATTATGATACCCATTAATATATATATATATAGTTAGATTCTATAAACTTAAATTGATAGGATAGTGTCCACCAACTTTATATCCATTGATGTTGCCCTGGGATAGGTGAAATCAAGATAAGTACACAAATCTTAAGACTTCATATCTTCATGATCCCAAGGCAATATCAATGGTTAGAAATGTTGGTGGATTATTTCCTATCAACTTAAGTTTATAGTACTATTTATATATATATATATATATATATATATATATATATATATATATATATATATATATATATATATATATATATATATATATATATATATATATATATATATATATAGATGAACTACAATCCACTTGAGTGAATAAAGAATCTTGTCCTCCTAACTTTTTCTCCATTGATTTCACCTGGGATCCATGAAAGATATGAAGACCATTTTTGAGATTTGTGTATCTCGATAGCACAAATTTTAATACAAAATGAGTGGATAAAAGTTAGGAGGATTATATTGCTATCCACTTACTTGGTTTGTCGTCACGCTGCTACTTATACCTAGGGTTGCGGGGTATTTTCGTCTTTCCATCGGCTAAGAAACCACCGATGAGTCCCCTCTTCCACGCGGAGCCGCTGATCGCCGAGCACCTCTTTGTCCGCTATGGTGGTGGCCTTTTGTGTCAAATTGCGGGCAATTTGAGGGTTTGTATTCTATTCGCCATTAATAGGATGGGATTGATCTACCAGGAATGCAGGTCCGAGGTGCCTTAAATACCGTGAGAGATGGGGAGTTATACCACGCTGCATTTAATGCATGTTGATGGGTTCGAAAATCGTAACCGCCGCTGAGCGAGGAGCCACGCAGGTGAGGTAGCGAGTCGAGGCCGAGTGGTCGACTCGCTGCCTCTCGGGACGCCCCTTGAGGTAATCAACTGAAGGGACGCCCTCCTCCACCCGCCGCGCTCCCCCGGACGCGGCCGAGAAGAGGGCGGTCTAGATTCGCCGCATTGTTGGGAAGGGCCGACAACTGGTTGGATGCGGTTATAAACCGCTGATGTGTGGGAGGACGACTAGCACCGCCTTCGTCCGGCGAATAGCGGTTGGGAGGTGATAGCCGGCCGCCCCTACGCCGTCGCCGGTGGGGAAGCGACGCGGAATAGCTCCGCGCCCAATGGGCGGACGCATCAGCACTGGCCCGTCGTCCGCTGGGAGAGTTGTTGAGGGGCCGACTTGCACCGCTTTGGCTGGGTCAGAGTGATAGTTGTTCATTGGACCATGGCGGCTCCGGTGGCTCATCGTCTTGTGGGTTTGAGTGAGGCTCGCGGTCTGCTTTTATTGATGCGCAAGCTTTATCCATGTCACTGCTTTTTTTCTCCTTAATCACTAGTTATATGCATAACACTCACTTAGCAAAATGAGCCACCACCTCATACACATTATTCTCATATATATATATATATATATATATATATATATATATATATATATATATATATATATATATATATATATAACTTCTTTCCTTCACATTCTTACTTCATTGTCTAATTAGTTTCTTGAAGTACAATCATCCAGTAACACTATATAAGGGGTTTTACATATATATACCCTTCACAATTTGCAAAATTATCCCTAAAACTAGCACATCTGATCTTTCTACCGCTCCAACTTAAGAATGTTGGTTTTAAACAAGACAATGTCAATAATTTCTCATAGGTTTGTAACAATTTTTCATTTAAAAATTAAAATTGTTAAAGTGAAAGGGTATGAAAAATCAATGTGAGAGAATTGGAGGTAGTTTTGCAAAATGAAAGGTTTGAGAGGTATATATGCATAAACCCTATATATAATAAGGAAAATTTCACAAAACTATTGGCGATGCAAGGACAGTAAGCATCCCCCTTCACACCTAGATTACAGTAATCCTAGCATTAGGTTTGGTGCTACTTCATTGAGTGACACCTATTCTTTAATAATCATAGGTTCCCACCCAAATTTCTCAAGATTTTATACTTAGCTTACATATTTTAATTTGAACAACTGACAACGATAAGCTCATAGGATAACAAAATTTATTAACTTAATCTTAATTAATTATACCACTTTTGGTTTACGATGTATTAGTTCAACGGTTGACACAAATAATCCCCGACATCCGAGGATTGTCCCAATTTTATTCCCCAACCCTAATCATTGTTTCTCACAGAAAGTGGTCAAACTATATCCTTAGACAAATAATTTATTGTTGCCTAATCAACAACATCTCAACTGCTTTTATGTTATTTAAGAGTCAAAATATAGAAGGCAAACCCCTAGCAACTGTGAATTTGTGGGTATGCTCACTGTTAAGTGTCATTTGGGGACACAACTCTTGAAGGTAGACAACGGAGATGGTTGGCTGTTTAGAGCTGAAAGTAATCTTTGAAATCTATACTTTCAAAATGTAGCTGGGTACTGTTCATAGCTATAGTGCACCCTGTTAACCCAAAAAGCATTATCTTTTGGCTTTTCCCTATTAGCCCAACGTTTTCCTACAGTTAGTTTTGGACCCACCCAAATTCAAAATATGTTTCTCCTCTATAGATCCAAAGTTTTACCCCCAATTTATTTTAAACCACATCTATTTCCAAAATTATATTATCTTTTTACCTATAAATCTAAAGTTTTATCCCTATTTACTTTGAAACCCACCCACTTCAAAATTCATTCTTAAATCCAGAATACTAAACTTAATTATATTTTTTGTATTTTAGCACTTTGGTGTACAATGTAATTATTGTGTTTTGCTATAATACGCTATATTTTTTTGTCGAAGTGGTTAAATATGAAATTATTTTGAATGAAAGATATATGTATAAATTACTATTTTTGTATAATTTGCTATATTATTATTCTAAATTGTTAGGTTAACAATATATTTTTACCAAATTTTTACACCTTTATTCACCTCAATATCATGACATTACTAACCGTGGATGAGTCTTTCTTGCCTAAAAATCCAAAGCTTTACCCTCATTTATTTTTCAACCCACCCACTTTCTCCAAAGTGTTTTTGCACTATTATCTAGATGAGTTTTTACCTATAAGCCCTAAAGTTTATCTTGTTTAATTTTAATTTTTTTTCATGGAAACCACCTTATAAGTTCAAAACTTTTATAAAAATCACCTTTAAAAATTTTTTGATAGAAACCACCTTAGATATGTGTTATCCTCTCAATGTCACACTTTTGGATAATTTCGCTTTAAAAATATGAAATTACTACAATATCCCTCATTCTAAATATAAAAAGAGAGGAGGAGGAGGGAGATCTGGGGAGGGGAGGGAAGGAGGCCGGAGAGGGGGAGGAGGGAAGGAGGTCGCCCAGCGTGTGAGAATAGAGAGAAAGGAGGAGGAGGAGAAGGAAGAGGTGACAAAAGTGAGAATGGAGGAAGATGAGGTGAAAGCAAAAAAGGAGGTGGAGGGAGAGGAGAGGAGGAAGAAGAGGAGATTGAAAGAGGAGAATGAAGAAATGAGGTGAGGGAGGACGGGAGGGGAAGAGGGGAGGTGGTGGGTGGAGGAAGGATGGAATGAATAGTGGAAAAGTGTGGATGAATAGGAGGAAACCAAGGTTTTGACCCAATTTATAAAGGAATTAAAATTCAAAATCAACTAAAATATAAAACATTCAATGGTTAATTTATAACCCTCTTTGTATTTCAAATAGCTGGTATACAATATAAGTTTCTATATTTTATTTTTACTTGCTATATTTATGTTCTAAGTCATTAGGTATTATGTATTTGTAAGTCAAATTCTTCAACCGTTATTTTGGGCATTTATCCACTAATTTGCAAATGGAATTTTCTTCTATAAATCCTAAAACCTACCCCCATTTATTTTTAAGTCTGTCCACTTACCAAAAAGTTTTTTCCTACAAACCAAAATTTTACCCCTATTTAATTACTGTAAAACCCATCCACTCAAAATATTATCCTTAAACACAAAATATTTCTGCCAAACTAATTTTAATTTCACTTTGTGTTTCAACAACTTGGTACAATGTAAGTTGCTATTTTTCTTGTAACTTGCAATATATTTTTTACTCTAAGTGGTTAGATATACAGTGTATATATAGACTAAATACTTAAACCACTATTTTTATTTGGTTTTTCATACTAAATACCACGATATCTTGTGGGTCAATTTTACTCGTTATTATATAGTAACATTTGCAATTTGATGTAGCACTGATTGTTTAAGTTGGGTTACTTACGGATAGGCCACCTTTAGTATCTCCGAATTACTAATAGACCTCTTGCATTTCTATTGGCATGAATAGGCCCCTATACTATTTGCCCAAGTGTGTAAGACCCATTGGATGAGCTTTTTAGGCTCTTTTAAGAGTTTAAAAAAAAAACTGGGGGTCCATCAATACCAATATAATTATAAGTGTTCTGCCCGCTCCTACACAAATTTTCTTTGACTCTTTAAAGAGTAAAAGGAATTTACTCAAGAGGTCTATCTGCACCATTAGAATTTTATAGGGTATATCTGCAAATCGGCAATACTATAAGGGGTCTATGACAATTAACCCTTTTATGTGTGATCATTCTCATATATACCAATAAATCTCAACTTATCTACTATAATTCTTCACCGTTACACTTTAGCTGTTCTCCTTACATTTGTGAATATATTGGCTTGCCATATATGTCATCAATAATTAGAGGTGTTGTAGCCTTTTTAAGGGTCGTTTGGTAACAAACTTGAATACTAATCCATTAGTTTTGGATCGTGAGGCTTGAACTATGGATTCGATCCTCCACTATCAAAAAATAGTGAAGGACTACTACATAATCACAATTATTGATTCTCTAATGTGTGGTTATGATTTTTCTTTGAGTGCAAATTAAGAATGATTGCAATTCCCGAGAGATGAGTGTTAGATTTAGAATGAATCACAACCACCCACTAGATAATCAAGAATTAATGTGAATAAAATAGTGGTTTCTCCACTACTTTTTGAAGTGGAGAGGATCCAAATTCTTAAATTATTATTCTCGGCTTGGTTCGGCTTCACTTAATCTAGTTAACTCGGTTTGCCAAACACTACCTAGGGTTCGCTTGGTATTATCTTCTTATTATATCTATTGAAGTTGCAAAGGCCTATTAATGTTCTAGACTAGGATAATCTACATGATCTAAATTGACTCAAAGGATTAACACCATTGGAACCATAGGTCACAAATTTAATCATGCATATATTCATCTTATTGTTTTTCATTGTAGGACTAAAACTCATCTCATATGTTTGCTATCTTAAATTTAGTCCTCTAACCATTACACCAAAACTCCGTTATGATAAGGGTCGAGGATTATAGTTTTATATTAATTCTAACATGCCCCCGCAGTTGAACGCCTTTTTTATGGTCAAACTCGACTCACATGTCAATTTTAGAAAATCCGCTTAAAATTCGGGTCGTGGGATTTAAACCTCGGGCTCGATACCATCTTAAATTTAGTCCCTCTAACCATTACACCAAAACTCAAGTTATGATGAGGGTCGAGGATTATAGTTTTATATTAATTCTAACATGCTAGAACTAATTCACACTTTAAATGAATGGATGTGAGATACTAACTAGTCACCATCTAACTATAATCGTATCAAACTCGAGACCAGACACAATAGCTAATATGGTGGTAACGTCTCAAACAATTCAAACGAGCATAGTCACACCAAAGACATATGACATCACGTGCATGTACCCAAGGGAATTTCACCAATGTAGAAACTACAACATAGCCATATGTAACACCACGATCACTCCACCATGAGCCATAACTCGATATATGGAGTCTTGAAGAAAACATTGCATCCTGCACTCCATTCAACTCGCTCGACATCGCATTTGTTGGGATTGCAAACGCTCATAAATAAAGATTGATCTGACGAATTTAATTGGACCTAAATTGGCTCAAGAAAGACTAAGGGGTGTTTGTTTCAACTTTTTGGGATATAGGTGGGATATGGATGAAAAGTGGGTTTTGTGGGTTTTAGAATTCCATAAGTCATGTTTGTTACAAAATTTTTTGGGATATAAGATCCCCAAATAATTAAATACTAATTGTTTTTGGCATTTTCACATCCTCTTTTGAGAGAGGATTAAGGCGGATTTCGACATCCTAACTCCACCTCATCAAACTGAATGAAGAGATCCCGAAATCTCATTTTTCCCCAAGTCGCAACCCTAGAGTCACCGCCATATTCGCTTCCTCCTCTTTACCCCTCCTCCATTTCCCACTACCCAACCTAATGTTCTTCATGGCTATTTCGACGGAATCTTAAGTCAGCCTCCTCCTTTTTCGCTATATTCTTCATTTGGAAGACGATCGATTTAGGGTTCGTGATTTCCGTTGATTCGCTGCTAGGGTTCTAAGCATTCTTTCACACCGCTAAGGTAATTCTCTAACCCTCTCTTCTCTAATTTGAACTCAGATTGATTCTAGGGTTTTATTGATTGGAGGGGTTTATGTGATTTTGATTTGGGGTCGCTTGATTTGGGGTTTGTTGTTGGTCCGAGTGCCATGGCCGCTGGTCGCTTGAGCTGGGCTTGCTTGTTGTTGGTTTCTTGTGGGTTTGCTTGGGGTTTTGTTATTGGTTTGCTTGCTATGTGGGTTTGTGTAGCCCGAGATGCTTGTGGGTCTGTTGTTGATCCGACGCTTCCGTACCGGTCATTTGTGGGTTTGCTTGTGGGATTGTTGTGGGTTTGCTTGCATGTTTGTTGGTTTGCTCGCACCGAGTCATGGTCTCATTGTTGTTCCTGAGACGCCGCCCGTGGTCATTTGGGTTTGCTTGCATGTTTGTTGGTCTTTGTTGCGATGGTATGGTCGCCTTAATTTGCTTTGCTTGGTTTGGCTTGTTGTGGGTTTGCTTGTACCACCTATGTTTGAGGTGGATTTTTTGCATTTTTGAAAATTTTGGGTTTTGGGAAATAAGGTGGATTTCAAATAATAGGATGAGCTCACCTCATTACAATTATGTTTGTCTTTTGTGGGAGGTAAGCTCACTAACGGTTCTTATTTTCACTAATCTTTATTTGGGTAATCCATAACTTTGTTTGCTACAACTCAAGATTTCAAATTCTAAAATTGAAATGCTAGAATTTGAGTTTGAAACAAACAAAACATTATAAATTTTAGTATTTGGGATCCCAAAATATTGATGAAATAAATAAAGTTATGGAATCCCAAAACATCATAAAAATTTATGGATTTGAAATCCCATGGTGAAATCCATATCCTATAATTTTGGGATTTCAAACAAACACCCCTAAGCCTATTTGGGTTAAGGGTCAATGCATATTTGATATATATATATATATATATATATATATATATATATATATATATATATATATATATATATATATATATATATATGAGATTAATGGGTATCATATGTGAGGGGATTCTCCTCATATGTCATTATGTGACACAATCCCCACTATGTGAATAAAGTAGGAGAGAAAGCTTCATCATGGGGATTGTGCCACATCATTGTATATGAGAAAATCCCCTATGACATATGATACCCATAATATATATATATATATATAAGGCCTTTATGAACTTAAGTTCATAATGAATAATGGTGCACCAACTTTTTATCCACTCATCTTGTCTTGAGATTTGTGATGCACAAATCTCAAAGTGGCCTTTATATCTTTCACGGATCCCAAAGCAAGATGAGTGGTTAGAAAAGTTGGTGCACCACTTTTCATTATGAACTTAAGTTTATAGGAGCCTATATATATATATATATATATATATATATATATATATATATATATATATATATATATATATATATATATATATATATATATATATATATAGATGAACTACAATCCACTTGTGGATAAAGAATCTTGTTCTCCTAACTTTTTCTCCATTGATTTCACTCCTGGGATCCATGAAAGATATGAAGACCATTTTTGAGATTTGTATCTCTTGATAGCAAAATTTTAATACAAAATGAGTGGATTAAAAGTTAGGGGATAAGGGTTACTATCCACTTAAGTGGATTGTAGTCTCTCTCTCTCTCTCTCTCTCTCTCTCTCTATATATATATATATATATATATATATATATATATAGAGCAAGGCTCCTATGAACTTAAGTTCATAATGAATAATGGTGCACCAACTTTTATCCACTCATTTGTCTTGAGATTTGTGATGCACAAATCTCAAAGTGGGCTTTATATCTTTCACGGATCCCAAAGCAAGATGAGTGGTTAGAAAAGTTATGCACCACTTTTCATTATGAATAAGTTTGATAGGAAGATTGTTTATATATATATATATATATATATATATATATATATATATATATATATATATATATATATATATATATATAATAAATAAGCATTATTTTATTAAATGAGCCACTAAGAGATAGATATGTGGTGAGGCTCACATTGCTAGTCATATCAATAATTGTGGACCTCACCACTCTATTTCATGGTAGCTCATTGTTGATGTATATAATCACGCCACTAACCTCGGTGAGTTTAGCTTTTAAGAGAGCGGAGTCCACCTTCTCTCCTAGTTCCCAGGTGACGCCGAGTCCGGGCCAAGGGATTCTACGAGAAAGAGGGCCTGTGGAAGAGGCGAGTTGGGATCTCCTGGTTCCTCCGACGCCAAGTTAGTAAAGAGGAGATAATCTAATGGAGCAGAATTTACTCAAAAAGATCACTTACTTGGTTTGTCGTCACGCTGCTACTTATACCTAGGGTTGCGGGGTATTTTCGTCTTTCCATCGGCTAAGAAACCACCGATGAGTCCCCTCTTCCACGCGGAGCCGCTGATCGCCGAGCACCTCTTTGTCCGCTATGGTGGTGGCCTTTTGTGTCAAATTGCGGGCAATTTGAGGGTTAGTGTGGTCTATTCGCCATTAATAGGATGGGATTGACGGCTACCAGAGTCGCATGGGTCCGAGGTGCCTTAAATACCGTGAGAGATGGGGAGTTATACCACGCTGCATTTAATGCGATGTTGATGGGTTCGAAAATCGTAACCGCCGCTTGAGCGGAGGGAGCCACGCAGGTGAGGTAGCGAGCCGAGGCCGAGTGGTCGACTCGCTGCCTCTCGGGACGCCCCTGAGGTAATCAACTGAAGGGACGCCCTCCTCCACCCGCCGCGCTCCCCCGGACGCGGCCGAGAAGAGGGCGGTCTAGATTCGCCGCATTGTTGGGAAGGGCCGACAACTGGTTGGATGCGGTTATAAACCGCTGATGTGTGGGAGGACGACTAGCACCGCCTTCGTCCGGCGAATAGCGGTTGGGAGGTGATAGCCGGCCGCCCCTACGCCGTCGCCGGTGGGGAAGCGACGCGGAATAGCTCCGCGCCCAATGGGCGGACGCATCAGCACTGGCCCGTCGTCCGCTGGGAGAGTTGTTGAGGGCCGACTTGCACCGCTTTGGCTGGGTCAGAGTGATAGTTGTTCATTGGACCATGGCGGCTCCGGTGGCTCATCGTCTTGTGGGTTTGAGTGAGGCTCGTGGTCTGCTTTTATTGACAGCGGCGCTTATCCATGTCGTACTGCTTTTTCTCCTTAATCACTAGTTAGTGGTTATGACCATAACACTCACTTAGCAAAATGAGCCACCACCTCATACACATTATTCTCATATATATATATATATATATATATATATATATATATATATATATATATATATATATATATATATATATAACTTCTTCCTTCACATTCTTACTTCATTGTCTAATTAGTTTCTTGAAGTACAATCATCCAGTAACACTATATAAGGGGTTTTACATATATATACCCTTCACAATTTGCAAAATTATCCCTAAAACTAGCACATCTGATCTTTCTACCGCTCCAACTTAAGAATGTTGGTTTTAAACAAGACAATGTCAATAATTTCTCATAGGTTTGTAACAATTTTTCATTTAAAAATTAAAATTGTTAAAGTGAAAGGGTATGAAAAATCAATGTGAGAGAATTGGAGGTAGTTTTGCAAAATGAAAGGTTTGAGAGGTATATATGCATAAACCCTTATATATAATAAGGAAAATTTCACAAAACTATTGGCGATGCAAGGACAGTAAGCATCCCCCTTCACACCTAGATTACAGTAATCCTAGCATTAGGTTTGGTGCTACTTCATTGAGTGACACCTATTCTTTAATAATCATAGGTTCCCACCCAAATTTCTCAAGATTTTATACTTAGCTTACATATTTTAATTTGAACAACTGACAACGATAAGCTCATAGGATAACAAAATTTATTAACTTAATCTTAATTAATTATACCACTTTTGGTTTACGATGTATTAGTTCAACGGTTGACACAAATAATCCCCGACATCCGAGGATTGTCCCAATTTTATTCCCCAACCCTAATCATTGTTTCTCACAGAAAGTGGTCAAACTATATCCTTAGACAAATAATTTATTGTTGCCTAATCAACAACATCTCAACTGCTTTTATGTTATTTAAGAGTCAAAATATAGAAGGCAAACCCCCTAGCAACTGTGAATTTGTGGGTATGCTCACTGTTAAGTGTCATTTGGGGACACAACTCTTGAAGGTAGACAACGGAGATGGTTGGCTGTTTAGAGCTGAAAGTAATCTTTGAAATCTATACTTTCAAAATGTAGCTGGGTACTGTTCATAGCTATAGTGCACCCTGTTAACCCAAAAGCATTATCTTTTGGCTTTTCCCTATTAGCCCAACGTTTTCCTACAGTTAGTTTTGGACCCACCCAAATTCAAAATATGTTTCTCCTCTATAGATCCAAAGTTTTACCCCCAATTTATTTTAAACCACATCTATTTCCAAAATTATATTATCTTTTTACCTATAAATCTAAAGTTTTATCCCTATTTACTTTGAAACCCACCCACTTCAAAATTCATTCTTAAATCCAGAATACTAAACTTAATTATATTTTTTGTATTTTAGCACTTTGGTGTACAATGTAATTATTGTGTTTTGCTATAATACGCTATATTTTTGTCGCAAGTGGTTAAATATGAAATTATTTTGAATGAAAGATATATGTATAAATTACTATTTTTGTATAATTTGCTATATTATTATTCTAAATTGTTAGGTTAACAATATATTTTTACCAAATTTTTACACCTTTATTCACCTCAATATCATGACATTACTAACCGTGGATGAGTCTTTCTTGCCTAAAAATCCAAAGCTTTACCCTCATTTATTTTTCAACCCACCCACTTTCTCCAAAGTGTTTTTTGCACTATTATCTAGATGAGGTTTTTACCTATAAGCCCTAAAGTTTATCTTGTTTAATTTTAAGGGTTTTTTTTCATGGAAACCACCTTATAAGTTCAAAACTTTTATAAAAATCACCTTTAAAAATTTTTTTTGATAGAAACCACCTTAGATATGTGTTATCCTCTCAATGTCACACTTTTGGATAATTTCTGCTTTAAAAATATGAAATTACTACAATACCCCTCATTCTAAATATAAAAAAGAGAGGAGGAGGAGGAGAGGTTGGGGGGGGGAGGGAAGGAGGCCGGAGAGGGGGAGGAGGGAAGGAGGTCGGCGCAGGCGGTGAGAATAGAGAGAAAGGAGGAGGAGGAGAAGGAAGAGGTGACAAAAGTGAGAATGGAGGAAGAGGAGGTGAAAGCAAAAAAGGAGGTGGAGGGAGAGGAGAGGAGGAGGAAGAAGAGGAGATTGAGAGGAGAATGAAGGAATGAGGTGAGGGAGGACGGGAGGGGAAGAGGGGAGGTGGTGGGTGGAGGAAGGATGGAATGAATAGTGGAAAAGTGTGGATGAATAGGAGGAAACCAAGGTTTTGACCCAATTTATAAAGGAATTAAAATTCAAAATCAACTAAAATATAAAACATTCCAGTTGGTTAATTTATAACCCTCTTTGTATTTCAAATAGCTGGTATACAATATAAGTTTCTATATTTTATTTTTTACTTGCTATATTTATGTTCTAAGTCATTAGGTATTATGTATTTGTAAGTCAAATTCTTCAACCGTTATTTTGGGCATTTATCCACTAATTTGCAAATGGAATTTTCTTCTATAAATCCTAAAACCTACCCCCATTTATTTTTAAGTCTGTCCACTTACCAAAAAGTTTTTTTCCTACAAACCAAAATTTTACCCCTATTTAATTACTGTAAAACCCATCCACTCAAAATATTATCCTTAAACACAAAATATTTCTGCCAAACTAATTTTAATTTCACTTTGTGTTTCAACAACTTGGTACAATGTAAGTTGCTATTTTTCTTGTAACTTGCAATATATTTTTTACTCTAAGTGGTTAGATATACAGTGTATATATAGACTAAATACTTAAACCACTATTTTTATTTGGTTTTTCATACTAAATACCACGATATCTTGTGGGTCAATTTTACTCGTTATTATATAGTAACATTTGCAATTTGATGTAGCACTGATTGTTTAAGTTGGGTTACTTACGGATAGGCCACCTTTAGTATCTCCGAATTACTAATAGACCTCTTGCATTTCTATTGGCATGAATAGGCCCCTATACTATTTGCCCAAGTGTGTAAGACCCATTGGATGAGCTTTTAGGCTCTTTTAAGAGTTTAAAAAAAAAACTGGGGTCCATCAATACCAATATAATTATAAGTGTTCTGCCCGCTCCTACACAAATTTTCTTTGACTTTAAAGAGTAAAAGGAATTTACTCAAGAGGTCTATCTGCACCATTAGAATTTTATAGGGTATATCTGCAAATCGGCAATACTATAAGGGGTCTATGACAATTAACCCTTTATGTGTGATCATTCTCATATATACCAATAAATCTCAACTTATCTACTATAATTCTTCACCGTTACACTTTAGCTGTTCTCCTTACATTTGTGAATATATTGGCTTGCCATATATGTCATCAATAATTAGAGGTGTTGTAGCCTTTTTAAGGGTCGGTTTGGTAACAAACTTGAATACTAATCCATTAGTTTTGGATCGAGGCTTGAACTATGGATTCGATCCTCTCCACTATCAAAAAATAGTGAAGGACTACTACATAATCACAATTATTGATTCTCTAATGTGTGGTTATGATTTTTCTTTGAGTGCAAATTAAGAATGATTGCAATTCTCGAGTATGATGAGTGTTAGATTTAGAATGAATCACAACCACCCACTAGATAATCAAGAATTAATGTGAATAAAATAGTGGTTTCTCCACTACTTTTTGAAGTGGAGAGGATCCAAATTCTTAAATTATTATTCTCGGCTTGGTTCGGCTTCACTTAATCTAGTTAACTCGGTTTGCCAAACACTACCTAGGGTTCGCTCTTGGTATTATCTTCTTATTATATCTATTGAAGTTGCAAAGGCCTATTAATGTTCTAGACTAGGATAATCTACATGATCTAAATTGACTCAAAGGATTAACACCATTGGAACCATAGGTCACAAATTTAATCATGCATATATTCATCTTATTGTTTTTCATTGTAGGACTAAAACTCATCTCATATGTTTGCTATCTTAAATTTAGTCCCTCTAACCATTACACCAAAACTCCGAAGTTATGATAAGGGTCGAGGATTATAGTTTTATATTAATTCTAACATGCCCCCGCAGGTTGAACGCCCTTTTTTTTTATGGGCTGAAACCTGGACTCACACAGCGGTGTCAATTTTTAGAAAATCCGCTTAAAATTCGTGGCCGGTGGGATTTAAACCTGGGTTGCTCTGATACCATCTTAAATTTAGTCCCTCTAACCATTACACCAAAACTCTGAAGTTATGATGAGGGTCGAGGATTATAGTTTTATATTAATTCTAACATGCTAGAACTAATTCACACTTTAAATGAATGGATGTGAGATACTAACTAGTCACCATCTAACTATAATCGTATCAAACTCGAGACCAGACACAATAGCTAATATGGTGGTAACGTCTCAAACAATTCACAAACGAGCATAGTCACACCAAAGACATATGACATCACGTGCATGTACCCAAGGGAATTCTGACCAATGCTGTAGAAACTACAACATAGCCATATGTAACACCACGATCACTCCACCATGAGCCATAACTCGATATATGGAGTCTTGAAGAAAACATTGCATCCCAGACTCCATTCAACTCTGAGCTCTGACACCGATTTGTTGGGATTGCAAACGTTCATAAATAAAGATTGACTGGACGAATTTAATTGGACCTAAATTGGCTCAAGAAAGACTAAGGGGGTGTTTGTTTCAACTTTTTTTTGGGATATAGGTGGGATATGGATGAAAAGTGGGTTTTTGTGGGTTTTAGAATTCCATAAGTCATGTTTGTTACAAAATTTTTTTTTGGGATATAAGATCCCCAAATAATTAAATACTAATTGTTTTTGGCATTTCTCACATCCTCTCTTTGAGAGAGGATTAAGGCTGGATTTCTGACATCCTAACTCCACCTCATCAAACTGAATGAAGAGATCCCGAAATCTCATTTTTCCCCCCAAGTCGCAACCCTAGAGTCACCGCCATATTCGCTTCCCTCCTCTTTTACCCGCCTCCTCCATTTCCCACTACCCAACCTAATGTTCTTCATGGCTATTTCGACGGAATCTTAAGCCGCCTCCTCCTTTTTCGCTATATTCTTCATTTGGAAGACGATCGGATTTAGGGTTCAGGTGATTTCCGTTGATTCGTCGTTTCTAGGGTTCTAGGCGATTCTTTCACACCGCTAAGGTAATTCTCTAACCCTCTCTTCTCTAATTTGAACTGCGATTGATTCTAGGGTTTTATTGATTCGATTGGGGGTTTATGTGATTTTGATTTGGGGCTGTGCTTGATTTGGGGGTTTGCTGTTGGTCTGAGCTGCTTGCAGCCATGGCCGTTGGTCGTTTGAGCGTGGGCTTGCTTGTTGTTGGTTTCTGTTGTGGGTTTGCTTGGGGTTTTGTTATTGGTTTGCTTGCTATGTGGGTTTGTGTAGCCTGAGATGCTTGTGGGTCTGTTGTTGATCTGAGCTGCTCGCAGCCGTGGTCATTTGTGGGTTTGCTTGTGGGATTGTTGTGGGTTTGCTTGCATGTTTGTTGTGGGTTTGCTCGCACCGAGTCATGGTCTCATTGTTGTTCCTGAGACGCCGCCCGTGGTCATTTGGGTTTGCTTGCATGTTTGTTGGTCTTTGTTGCTGATGGTATGGCTGCCTTAATTTGCTTGCAGCCTTGGTTTGCTTGTTGTGGGTTTGCTTGCAGCCACCTATGTTTGAGGTGGATTTTTTTGCAGCCTTGAAAATTTTGGGTTTTTTGGGAAATAAGGTGGATTTCAAATAATAGGATGAGCTCACCTCATTACAATTATGTTTGTCTTTTGTGGGAGGTAAGCTCACTAACGGTTCTTATTTTCACTAATCTTTATTTGGGTAATCCATAACTTTGTTTGCTACAACTCAAGATTTCAAATTCTAAAAATTGAAATGCTAGAATTTGAGTTTGAAACAAACAAAACATTATAAATTTTAGTATTTGGGATCCCAAAATATTGATGAAATAAATAAAGTTATGGAATCCCAAAACATCATAAAAATTTATGGATTTGAAATCCCATGGTGAAATCCATATCCTATAATTTTGGGATTTCAAACAAACACCCCTAAGCCTATTTGGGTTAAGGGTCAATGCATATTTGATATATATATATATATATATATATATATATATATATATATATATATATATATATATATATATATATATATATATGAGATTAATGGGTATCATATGTCATGGAGGATTCTCCTCATATGTCATTATGTGACACAATCCCCACTATGTGAATAAAGTAGAGAGAGAAAGCTTCATCATGGGGATTGTGCCACATCATTGTATATGAGAAAATCCCCTATGACATATGATACCCATTAATATATATATATATATATATATATATATATATATATATATATATATATATATCAAGGCTCCTATAAACTTAAGTTGATAGAGATAGGTCCACCAACTTTTATATCCATTGATGTTGCTTTGAGATAGGTGAAATCAAGAGGTACACAAATCTCTAAGATGAGCTTCATATCTTTCATGAATCCCAAGGCAATATCAATGGTTACAAAAGTTGGTGGATGACTATGAGGTGTTTGGGGAGCTTATTTTTGGTCAAACTAGCTTTTAAGCTAGCTTTTTCATATCTACTGTTTGGTAAAATATCAAATAAGTTAACTTATAAGTTCATTTTGAAAAGTCGGTATACCCCAGCCTTTTCAAAAACTAGCTTGTAAGCTCACCTAAATAAGCTAGGTTTGACCAAAAATTACTATTCTATCCAAATAATTTTATAACATTTTTATCATAAAAGCCAAAAGCCACTAAAAGCTAGCATAACTTATAAGCTAAAAAATTAAGCCCTCCCAAACACCCTCTATGCCCTATCAACTTAAGTTTATAGGAGCTTTCCTATATATATATATATATATATATATATATATATATATATATATATATATATATATATATATATATATATATATATATATATATATATATATATATATATATATATATATATATATGAACTACAATCCACTTGAGTGGATAAAGAATCTTGTTCTCCTAACTTTTTCTCCATTGATTTCACCTTGGGATCCATGAAAGATATGAAGACCATTTTTGAGATTTGTGTATCTCTTGATAGCACAAATTTTAATACAAAATGAGTGGATTAAAAGTTAGGAGGATAAGGGTTACTATCCACTTAAGTGGATTGTAGCTCATCTCTCTCTCTCTCTCTCTCTCTATATATATATATATATATATATATATATATATATATATATATATATATATATATATATATATATATATATATATATTAATGGGTATCATATGTTAAGGAGGGATTCTATATGTTGGTTATGTGGCACAATCTCCACCAAAGATGTTTCTCTCTCCTATTTTATGGGTTGATGGGATTGTGTCAGACAAGATCTATGAGGGAATCCTCTCCTCGACATATGATACCCATTAATCCAATATATATATATATATATATATATATATATATATATATATATATATATATATATATATATATATATATATATAGAGAGAGAGAGAGAGAGAGAGAGTGTTCTATGAACTTGTTATAATGACATATAAGCACCAACTTTTCTAACCACTCATCTTGCTGGGATCCGTGAAAGATATAAAGCCCACTTTGAGATTTGTGCATCACAAATCTCAACACAAAATGAGTGGATAAAAAGTTGGTGCACTACTATTCATTATGAATTTAAGTTCATAGGAGCCTTGCTATATATATATATATATATATATATATATATATATATATATATATATATATATCAAGGCTCCTATAAACTTAAGTGTATAGGGAATAGTCATACACTAACTTTTCTATCCATTGATGTTGCCTTGGGATCCGCGGAAAGATATAAAGCCCACTTTGAGATTTGTGCATCTCTTGATTTCACTGATCCCAAGGCAACATCAATGATACAAAAAGTCAGTATACTATTCCCTATCAACTTAAGTTTATAGAGCCTTGCTATATATATATATATATATATATATATATATATATATATATATATATATATATATATATATATATATATATATATATATATATATATATATATATATATATATATATATATATATATATGAACTACAATCCACTTGAGTGGATAAAGAATCTTGTTCTCCTAACTTTTTCTCCATTGATTTCACCTGGGATCCATGAAAGATATGAAGACCATTTTTGAGATTTGTGTATCTCTTGATAGCACAAATTTTAATACAAAATGAGTGGATTAAAAGTTAGGAGGATAGGGTTACTATCCACTTAAGTGGATTGTAGCTCATCTCTCTCTCTCTCTCTCTCTCTCTCTCTCTATATATATATATATATATATATATATATATATATATATATATATATATATATATATATATATATATATATATATATTAATGGGTATCATATGTCATGGAGGATTCTCCTCATATGTCATTATGTGGCACAATCTCCACCAAGATGTTTCTCTCTCCTATTTTATGGGTTGATGGGATTGTGCCACATCATTGTATATGAGAAAATCCTCTATGACATATGATACCCATTAATCCAATATATATATATATATATATATATATATATATATATATATATATATATATATATATATATATATATAGAGAGAGAGAGAGAGAGAGAAGAGTGCTTCTATTTAATCTTAAAGAATAATTACACCAACTTTTCTAACCACTCATCTTTGGCTGATCCGCGGAAAGATATAAAGCCCACTTTGAGATTTGTGCATCACAAATCTCAACACAAAATGAGTGGATAAAAAGTTGGTGCACTACTATTCATTATGAATTTAAGTTCATAGAAATTGCTATATATATATATATATATATATATATATATATATATATATATATATAAGATTCTATAAACTTAAGTGTATAGGGAATAGTCATACACTAACTTTTCTATCCATTGATGTTGCCTTGGGATCCGCGGAAAGATATAAAGCCCACTTCGAGATTTGTGCATCTCTTGATTTCACTGATCCCAAGGCAACATCAATGGATACAAGCCAGGTATACTATTCCCTATCAACTTAAGTTTATAGGAGCTTTCCTATATATATATATATATATATATATATATATATATATATATATATATATATATATATATGAGTTTCTATCAACTTAAGTGGATAGAAGGCCTTGTCCACCAAACTTTTATCTACTATCTTGTGTTTAGATTTGTGCCATCAAGAGATGCACAAATCTCAAAAACTCTTCATATCTTTCATGGATCCCAAGGCAATATCAATGGATAAAAAAGTTGGTGGATGACTATTTCCTATCCACTTAAGTTTATAGGAGCTTTCCTATATATATATATATATATATATATATATATATATATATATATATATATATATATATATATATATATATATATATATATAATTTTAATTGTGCCTTTGACGCACACCTGAATTGAATCCAGGGCCCATGAGGACACGCCATTCATGTGACCTACTAGACCGCCCCACATATTTGACCATATGTTGTACATGGAATGTTTCTATAGTTACCACTAAATTATTGGCGGCTTAAAATTAGAAAAGGAGTTTGAAAGCAATTTTACTTTGCACCACTCAACAACTTGTTAATTAATTTTACTAGCACAATTATTTGCTAGTCTTTTGTTAGTCACGTATCAAAGTATCCATCATCTACAACAACCACTGTACGGTCTCATCATTGATTTACTTTGGCATTCAGCAAACAGCAAAAGTTGCATAAAGGCTTAGTTTAGTTATGTAGTAATAAACTAATTAATGGTATTTTGATGCCTCACAATTGGGGCAGTTCGGAGTTGTTGATGTTTAATTGTTAATGAATACTATATTGAGAGTAGGGCCAAGGAGTTGAATCAATTTGTTGGTGTATTTTGCATACGTAACAATTCTTGGTCTGAGTTGAAATGCCTATAGTTGTTGTGATCGAAGGGAAAATGCTCTTCTATTTGTTTGCTAGTCATGTTTGAGACAATGTATACTCGAGTGACTCAAATCCTTAGAATCACAATAGCGATAGGGAATCTAGGCTTTGTTTGAGATTCGGACTAAATTCATTAATCCAAATTCATGAGATCAAGATCAAATAAGCTTAAGTTGCTTTGTGATCCTCAGTTATGGACATTGGATGAAGTCAAATTGGGACCCCGCATTTAACCTATGCTTTAGCTTCAGTTAATTTTGCCCGTTTGGTCTCTTTCTAGCAAGCAATTTAGTTGTCTATAAAATTTTAAAAGCATGCATCTGAATTTTCGAATCAAAGTTTTCTTGATAGGAGAAGGGCATTTACAACCACCGTCTTCTTGTAAAGATGCCTGCCACAACATGAAATCTTCAAAGTTGTGGTGAGAGACTAAAGTCAAAGTGAGTTTTAAGAATTGTCAAAATAGGACCGGTTACAATACATATAGCATTGAGTGCAATAAAATAGAATCAGTTGCAATCAAATAGGCCTAAATGGTAACAAACAATTACAACAAGATAGAACCGGTTACATATTTGAATCATTCAAGAGTATCAAATAAGGATATTTTAGTCAATGTTTCTGAAGATGATGCTCTATACTTGGGACAACTCTTCTATTGTATCAGAAAAGTATTGTATCTGAAAAGACCAATACTTAATCAGAAGCAGAGGTGAAAGATACTTCTTTTGTTGTTAAGGAGTCTACTTAACAGTAACTTAATGAGAATAAAAGGCTACTAGTAGTAAATTCACAAGTTCTAAAGGCATAATTGTTACTACTAAGAGGGCGTGGAGAGGGATTTAACTTTCTGCAGTAGCCAAATTTGGGTAGATCTTTGGACTCTGAACCATACATGGAAGTCCACTTGACGCGCATCAAAATCAAATCTAGACCCTAGGATCTAGAGTGAGCTCATTTCTTAATATGCTTCTCCATTGACTATAACACGCATACGATAAAATCAAGCTCTCACAACCACAAGACAATGAAAGGTTCCTTGCTTTTAAGTTTAAAACAGCAGCAATATTACAGTACAAGAAAGTTTCACTTTCTCCTTTCTTTGTGTGATGTTCTTGGCACTAGCTTTGTTGGTAGCATGCTGAGCCTAACATGCTCCCATCATCAAGCACACCAAACACCATCACATGTTACTGTTTCTAATTAGAAAAAAATTGACAGGTCCTCATTCCACTGCCTGCCAAGTGTAGTGAAGCCCATGTGGCATCCAATCATTTTGAGAGAGAGAGAGAGAGAGAGAGAGAGAGAGGGGCATGGGTGAGTGAAGGGAGATGTAAGCTCAGTGCAATCTGGCCGGCCGGTTTACCGATTGTATACTTGATCAGTCCAATCGATCAGTCTATTCGATACCAATTGTTAGCCACTAATCGATATTCTATAGTGAAGCATTACCTGCAGAAGTATCACGAAACTCTCAATTAGATCTCATCTTTCTTTGTTGAGCCATCGATATCCTGATGATGTGGAAACTCCAAAAAACCTATGTTCGAACTAAAAAAAAGAGCAAATACCACCACAGAAAAGAAATCAAGAGAGATAAAACAATATTTCCTAATTTATGCAAAGCAATCAAATCTAATCAAACATGAGATCTTATACAATCTTATCTAAAATTATTGTTTTGCGGCATCAAATCAATATCCCAACCATGTGGAAACTCTAATAAACCTATGTTCAAACTAAAGAGAAGAGCAGATACCACTGCATAAAAGAAAACAAGAGCAAAGAGGCGAGATTAAAGTGGGTTGGCAATCGCCTACGTCCACAGGTCGAGATTTGAGTCTTCTTTTATTAGAGATTATAAAGATACAAATTTTATTGTGTCCTTGAAAGAACCCACAAGAAACCCTTTTTCAATCTCACCAAAAAGATCTTTCAAAATCCTATATTACTCTCCAAAGTCTTTATACCTCTTTTTTTTTTTTAATATGCAACTCTCCTTAGCTTTTCTCATCAAACCCTAAACTTGACAGACCTCTATTTATAGGGACCAAACATGGTACAAATACAATATAGGTCTCTTAACCCGAATAGAATTCTAAAACATTAGAATCAAGAAGACTAGGTCTGATCGACCAGTTCGATCAGCCAGTATACTGACAGTGAAACTCACCGGCAGGTGTACTTCTGCTGCTCTACCATTTCACCTTGTTTCCGTTCTTGGTTCGTTTCCGACTCTTCCGAAATACAAGGATATTTCTTAACACTACTTTTCTTCATTTTCTAATATGTGACTCCCCTCACCCCGAGCAAACCAAGCCTTAAGGTTGGTTTCTTGTAGAAAGATATAATGCTTACTTTCACTTTGGTACCCAAAGTTTACTATTTTTTGCTTTGATATCCTGAGATACTTTTTTAACACTTGGGTACCAAAGGATCAAGCATCTGGCTATGATTAAGAGGATCGCTCCCCAGGGAGGTAAAAAGGGTCAGTCATCTAATCCCTCCAGTTCAGCTACTACAAACTTTATCAATAGTGAAAGATTAACTGTGATTGCGGCAAATTGTGGTATCATGGACCCTATTTCTCCTCAGGGGATTGAACACCTCCTAGTTATCAATCAGGTGAGATCCTCCTAGATTGGAATAGCAATATCTTCTCTTGCTCTTCCTCCCAAATTGGGATATTTTCAGTTACAGCTAATCTCACCCACCTCCCCTGAAACTGAAAATTTGTGATTACCTCTGTCTATGCACCAAATGATAAAGAAGATAGGGAAGTCTGTCGATGGGAACTTCTTAGACTTCGTAGCTATATTTCCAAGCCTTGGGTAGTATTTGGGGATTTTAATGTTACTCTCTCCCTATCTGAGAGAAATGGGAATACAGGATCAATTAGAGATTGTAACTCTTTTAAAAATCTGATAGACTCTCTATCCCTTATGGATACCCCCTTAGTGGAAGACAATTCACTTAGTCTAATATGAGAGCCAATCCTTCTTTGGCTAGGCTAGATAGATTCTTAGTCTCCTTTGACTTTGAAGCTCATTTTCCCTCTTTGGTGCAATACTCTATTCCATCTTCATGCTCAGATCACCTCCCCATTATTCTAGATTCTGGAGGAATTTCCCCTCAACGTATCTTTAGATTTGAGAAAACTTGGCTATCAAACCCTAGCTTTAGCACTTTCCTATCTTCATGTTGGAGTTCTTTTCACTGCAACACATCCTCATGTGATCTTCCCATGAAAATTAAACTCTTAAAGTGCCACCTCAAGTGGCGGAACAAGCATGTTCATGGAGCCCTCAAACTTCTAAAACTGAATATCCTTGCTGAACTTGACTCCCTAGCCTCTTTGGAGGAAACTAGGCCTCTCTCCTCTAGTGAACTCTCCTCCAGATCAAACTTGAAAATTAAACTTTTCCAGATAGCCACTGATGAAGAGATTTACTAGCGTCAGAGATCCAGGGTTCTCTGGCTCAAGGAAAGGGACTGTAACTCTTCCTTCTTCCACAAATATGCATCAAATCGTAGACATAGAAATTTCATCCCGGACCTCCTCATTCAGGGTCAGCTCCTTTCCTCAGAGCTTGATATAAAATCAACCTTCCTCAACTATTTCACCAATCTTTTTGCAGCATAACCTCCCCCTCTTTTTGTCCCAGATTTGAATATGCTATACCCTCAATCCAACTTAGACCTTCTCCATCTGGATGCCCCTTTTTCCCAAGAAGAGATAAAGACAACAGTCTTTAGTCTTCACCCTGAGAAATCTCCAGGCCCTGATGGTATGTCTATGCTATTTTTTCATAAATTCTGGATGCCCTTCCCCTTCACAGAATCAACTATTCAAAACACCTATAACTTTATTCAATCTCTTCATCAGGATGCCCTTCACCTTCACAAAATCAACTATTCATTCATCACCCTCATCCCTAAAGCTGAGGGTGCTTGTCACCCACAGGACTTTAGGCTAATCAGCCTCCTCAATGGCCTTTTAAAATCTTCACGAAAGTCCTTGCTAATAGACTTGCTCCTCTTCTCTCCACTCTTATTGATGAATCTCAATCTGCCTTTCAATCAGGTAAATCCTCCCTTGACTCCATATTCCTTGCTCATGAGATGATCAACTCATGCTCCCAAGGCAACAAGGAGTTATGTGCAATGAAAATTGATTTCAGCAAAGCATTTGACAGTGTAAGTTGGGATTTCATTCTCTCTCTTTTGATTGCTAGGGGTTTTGGCCCTAAGTGGATCTATTGGATCCAACACATTCTAACCTCTACCAAATCAGCCATCTTAGTAAATGGCTCCCCAACCAAATTCTTTCAATGCCACAGAGGTCTTAAACAGGGGGATCCTCTATCCCCTCTCCTCTTTAATCTTGTGGTGGATATGCTCTGTAAGATGATTTATAACAGTGTGGCCTCATGTGACCTACATGAGCTACACCTGAAAGGGGAGCTTAATAACATTAGGTCCCTGCAATTCGCAGATGACACCATCATCTTCTGCAGAGGATATCAGCAGGATTTGTCCACCCTCAAAACAATTCTGTCAATCTTTGAGAACATCACAGGGCTGAGCATCAACTACTCCAAATCCTCTTTGATTTACTTTGGTAAGATTCCAAATAAGAGTCAGGTCCTTGCCAATATCCTCAAATGCACTTTGGGTGCAACCCCTCTCACTTATCTTGGCCTTCCCCTAAAAAAAGGAGCTCTCTCTAGAAAGGATTGGCAACCTCTATTAGACTCTTTCACTAAAAGGTCATCCTTATGGAAAAGTAAAGCCTTATCGATAGGTGGAATACTTACCCTAATTAACTCTGTGCTTTCATCCCTCCCACTATACTACATGTCCTTCTACAAACTCCCTGTTTGGCTCATCAAGCGTATCGGCAGGGTTAGAAAACAGTTCTTATGGGGGGGGTTCTCAAAACTCAAGTGGATCTAAATGTTTAGTGAGGTGGGAAATTGTTTGTAAGCCTAAAAGAGAGGGGGGGCTGGGAATCCTTAACTTATCTACCTTTAATCAAGCTCTCATGTCTAAATGGATATGGAAATTCGTGCATCAAAACTTCATGGTTAGCCGTGTATTCAAATCTATCTACTCTAAGTCTAATTCTAACCTAAGATAGCCTCCACCTAAAGGCTCAGCATCAAGATTTTTTCATGATATACACCCCTTCCTCCAAACATTTTTGGGAATAGCTCAATGGAAGTTAGGTAACAGTTCAACCATCAGGTTTTGGGAGGACAAATGGGTAGGGCTCAACTCCTTGAGAAGCCTATTTCCTGAGATATATAGATTGACTTTCACTCCAAATGTGGATGTTAAATCCCAAGGCTATTTCATGAACCAAAGTTGGTGGTGGCATCCTCTCATCAGAAGGGGATCAACTATGAGGTTGAGGGAACTAATACATAACATTCACCTTCTTATCAATCCTCATACTCCTACCATTGATACCTCTCCAGACACCATTTCATGGCCTCTGCATCAGTCAGGTGAATTCACAGTCAAGTCTTTCTATGAGTTCCTTATCAGTGGGGGATGTCTTAACGTCATGTTCTCCTTCATTTGGCATTCAATTGTCCCATCTAAAGTGAAAATTTTCTTTTGGATATTATCCAAAAGGAACTTCAAACTAGAGCTATGCTAGCTAAGAAAGGGTGGACAGGAGATACTCTATGCCCTTTTTGTCAAGCAGAGGAAGAGACTGATTCCCACCTTCTCTATGCATGCCACTTTGCCAAATCAGTTTGGGATCTTTTTATTCCAAGCTTCCCGTCTGCTATCTGGCCTGCTAACATGGATTCTTTTCTGAATTCAATGTGTAGCTTTATTCTAGACAGCAAACGAAAGAGACTATGGAAGGTGGTATTTCCCACTTTGTGCTGGGGTATATGGAAGGCTCGTAACAATCTCGTCTTTAACTCAGTTGTTCTTTCACCACACTTGATTGCTTCTAACGTGGCATCTTACACTCTGTTCTGGTCAAGGAGCATAGCCTCAAGGAAAGCGGAAGCCATTAACTCTATTGCCAAGGAACAGGGATTGGAAGCTCTCTTGCAGTACTCCCATCGAGACCGAATCGGAGATAACTTTGAACAGCAGAATCCCCAGCAGCCACCAAGCTCTTAGGTCCCAATCGAAGCTCTGTCCAGTCATGCCCGTTTTGTTTCTTTTGTTAGGATAATATACTTTGTTTATGTTTAGGTTGGAAATGCCAACCAATACTCTGTTTTTAGTTGGGTGTGCCAACATATGCACAGAAGTATGTGGGTGTGTTTGTATGTTTGTCCACTGGCTGGTAATTTGGGGTTTTGATCTGTTAGGTCGCGGAGGTGACGACAAGGTCCGCTCCCTATCCGATCAAAGCCCTCACCACCATGGAGAATATTTTTATTTTGCATATATTATTGTTAATGAATGAACAGGGCTTCTCGCCCTGTTTTCTTTCTCAAAAACAAAAAAAAAAAACAAAAAAAAAAACACTTGGGTACCACGAAGTTTAAATTTCATTTCAGTTTGATATCACTCATTGATTTCATTAGATTGTTTGTTGTTAGAATTTCTATTGTATTTAGTTCCATTCTAACCAATTTCTAGGGATAGAAGCGACCAAATATTTTCTTTCGCAATGAACGAGAATATCAAAGTGAAACGGGTTCGAAAGACTGGTGTATGAAAGTGTTAAAAAGTACTTCAAGGTATCCAAGTGAAAAAAAATGGGTAAACATTTGGGATACTAAAGTGAATATAGGCCTTTATTGAGTTACCCAGGTTTTAGTCTAAAACGCAGCCTAAGTCAAGGGGGCGGGGTCTACGTTGTGGCTTAGGTTGTAGTTACACCCATGAGAATTTGATAATTACATTCCAAAGTCTTCTAAAATTTCAATCTGTCCCCTATAATGTGTTAAAATTTGCACCCCAAGGATCCAGTACTTGCTTATGTAGCTAATAACTAGCTAGTAGCCTATTTGCAATCAATAACCCATTTCATTTGAGTTTAGCCTATTACTAATACTTTCGCTTGTGTAATAAATACTTGTCGTCCACTCTTTAAGAAAGTTTTTGGGCATCTGCCACTGTCAAGCCCATCTTGGATCGTATCAACTTTTAAAGCAACACCCGATCCAAATCCTAAACCCGAATCTCAAATGTGGACTTGTCGCAACAGTACGTAGACTGGACCCAACTTCTTCAAGCTAGAGAAAGCTACCAGAGTACAGCGGCTACTGCTGCTCATTCTGCTCGCTGAAACTCTGGCTACTGCTACTCGCTGACATCTGTATGTTGTTTTTTGAAGAGAGAGAAAGAAAGCAACAGAGGCACAAAAAAAGAGACTTATATGAGATTGAAGAAGAGAATTGAGATGTGGGTCGATAAGAGAGGAGAAAGCGACTGGACGCAAAAGCACTTTCACACAATGAAATATATTTTTCTCTCGCCTTTTCTAATGTCACCCCACTCTCACCCGGGCCCACATTAAAACTATTTAATATTTCATATCTTTAATTTTAAAAAGAGTTTTAAACTCATTTACCTCCTCAAAGGAAGCCACAAATAAAGAATTAGATTCCTAGAGTCAGCTCTTTCACAAATTTGCTTTCTCTTCTGACTCACTTGCATGGCCTTTTGCAACACCCACCCTCTCCTTTATTATCTCCTGTTGGGTGCCGTCATCAGTTTGTCCTTCCATTTATTATTAGTCTGGATTGTTTTTATTTGGTCACATTTCTAATAAGAAAAAAAAATTTATAGAAAAGAGTAAGTAAATGTACTACAACAAGGCTTCAACATAGACAGAGTCAAGCTTTAATCTCAAAACATAGTGTTGAACAACTTGAGATAATTAGGTTAATACTAACTTGTACTTAGTTTATGTTAGACCTATTTTTTGTTAATAACTGGGCAGGAATTGTTCCGACATCTCTGGTCCCGAGCTGATTTGGATCGGTCTATAACGCAGCACAGAAGTAAAAATCTCGGAATCCACCAAGGGTGTTCTCTGAATCCACAAAGAACGATCTCCGAATCCACGAAGAACTTTAAATCCACGAAGAAAATATTAAAGAGAAATTTTATTAATAAAAGTTAGATTATTCATTGGGGTTACATGACTCTTCTTAAATAGAAAAATAAAATAGACTCCTAATAAGACTAGAATTATAAGGAAATAGAAAATATTAAATTCTACCCTAAAAGACTCCTATAATAAAGGAAACAAATCAGTACTAATTAAATCAAAATTTATTTTATTTCCTAATCTAAATTGACTCTAACTTTATTACTAAAAATAAACTAAAGACTGATTATTTCTGAAATCCTACCAAAACGGGTGTTTCTGATGGGATTGTGGGATTCTGCCAAACTGATTGACTCCGTCTCGTCGAGATAGGCGATTTTCATATATAATATGTTAGAATCCGTCTTCCGGATTGGGAGATATTGTTGTTTCTCTGCGGCCAGTCAATAATTCATCCGTATCCGCATTTGACCCGTGAAGGTCCTATTTTTCCATAAATTTGCTCGTTATGCGTCCTACATCAGTCTAGTTCAATTAGTTTTCAAATTGTCAAATTGAGTGTTAAAGATTTTTATAAGCTTGGATTGGCCGCGGAGTTCAAATCCTAACTTCTCAAGGAGTTTCATTTAGAATGAATTTTTGGCTAAATTTCAGAAAATCCCTTGAACTTTAGGCAGCTTGTCATGAAACACCTCTGGACTCTTTTCCCACTAACTATTTGAACTTTGGGGTGTCTCAAAAAGCCTCACTAAACTTTGAAATTTTGTATTTGTTATTACGGAAATATCACTGAGAAAAGTAAATGAAATTGCTATCATTTCGTCAATTCCGCTTTATTAATTTTGTATCTCATAAAATTTCCCAAGAAAGTAAGTCTCACATTCAACTTTTCATTTAAAAAAATTTTAAAAAAAATTTAATGAATTTGGGTTTTAGATAAAATCTGGATTTGCCAGGACTCTAAAACCAAATTTTTAATCCAGTCAACACCTTCAATAATGAATTGAAAAGTTAGTCGGTATTCATATAGTATCTATACTATATATACTACTGCATTAAAACCTAGTGAGGATAGAAAAAATTTGAAGGACATAGGATAAATTGTCCTTCATCTAACTAAACACATGAGGATAACTTGGTAATTTCACACACAACTGTTCCGTCTTTTTCCTCTTTCTTTATTTCTAGAGCTTTCTACAACATACCATAGAGCTTAATTACAAATTAAATATTTATTGCATTAGATATTATAAGAAGATACAAATATAAACAACAGTTAAAATTTCAATATATTCCAATGTAAATATTATTGAAATTGTATATCTAAATACTTAACTTAAAAATAATTAAATAAAATAATATTAAAATAAAATATAAAAAGACTTTTCGTAATAACATATCTAGGAAAATTACGTTATCACTCAAACTGAAATATATGTTATAGCCAATTTCAAATAAGGTAAGATTATATATCACATATTAAAATAAAAAATATCATAAAAGATCTTAGAAATATCTATGATTGTTTAGGGTATTAAAGTTACCTTTTAAAAAAATATTAAAATGACCCTTTTATATAAAAAAAAGGGAATAATTAAGTTTTAATTTTGGTTGCACGTCCATTTGCACGTGCAATGATGCTAGTTACATTAAAACTTAGGGGTGCCAAAAAGTTTGAAGGGTATCTTACATCCCAATAGAAATGTGAGGGATATATATATATATATATATATATATATATATATATATATATATATATATATATATATATATATATATATATATATATATTAGATAGAGCCATTTGTCCACCAACTTTTTTATCCATTGATTTTGTATTGAGATTTGTGCTAGCATATGATACAAATCAAGGCACAAATCTTAAAGAAAACATTGATGTATAGCACAAATCTCAAAGTATAATGAAGGGATAAAAAGTTGATGGACAAGTGCTCATATCCACTTAAGTTTATAGGAGCTTTACTCATATATATATATATATATATATATATATATATATATATATATATATATATATATATATATATATATATATATATATATATATATTCCTTTATTTTCTTTTTTTCATTTCTTTTTCTAGAACATTCTAAACTATGATATGAGAATATAATTAAAGCTCACTAATTAAATATGTATCACAATTTGTGTTGTAAGATATATAAATATAAATGATATTATTAACATTATCTAAAGTGTTCTTAGAATGGTGCTTTGAAGATAACCCATCAAATTACATTTTCTTTTGTAAAAATCATACCACCACTAAAATTGAAATATATGGCATAACCATTTTCAAAATAAGATAATACAAAATAACTCATATTTTTTGGAAAAAAAATCATAAAATATCTTATGTAACCCGGTGTAATTTGGTGTAAGTTTTCCTTTTGTATAAAATCTGTAGCACGTGCATTTTCACGTGCAATAATATTAGTGTTATTGAAAAAAAACACCAAATCAAGCAGCATAAACGAATCATTCCATCAAACCAAAACCATCTATCAAGTCAGCAACGAGGACAGCCTATGAAAAAACAGGGTGTGAGAATCTGAGACAAAACCACTAGATTTCACCAACAAAATTTCGAGATCTTGGGAAGGGTAAAAACGTCATTATCCCCCTAGCAATGATCGCTCCGTGGAATTGGCGGTCGAGTGGCTGTCCTCGCAATAACTGATCCGACTCATGGGGGGCGCGCCAACTGTACACAGCCACCACCGGCTCACGAGCTGCCTTTACGAGAATACCCTTACAACTTCTCCAAATTTACCCTCCATACCTCTGTCCGTACCTGAGCACACCACAGAAGTTTAATTCCATTTATCCCTTGAATGTCCCCTTTGATTTTGCAAGCTGCTTGAGATTTTTGCGTTATTTTTGGAAGAGTTTGATCTTTTTTCAACATATATTGTATTTAGGACTGGTTTGGATTGAGGTTAATGTGAGGTAAGTGGATGTATGTGACACATTAACCCTGTTTGAAAATTTGATAACTTTTGGGATACTAGTTTTCTTTCATGACTTGACACACTTATCAGCAACATTCAACTTTTCTCTAATTTGGCGGTTATGAAGTCAAATATTAGAATGTAGTTAATAAATTTATATCATAAACGACAACAATATTTAATTACAATTGCACAGTACAAATATAATTACAATTGCACGAACAACATGTTCTGAACCATTCACATGGAGGGTATGACGGAAATTTTGAGATTTCAACCGCTCCTGTTACGTTACATAATACATCTTTCACATGTAGTGTGTTCTTAGAGTATTTATATTCTAGTTGCATCTATCTTGCTTCAAGGACTTCGAGATGTATGTTGTTTGAATTTCTTCCTTAGTTTCACATTAAGTGAGGCTTAACAGTTATTATCTGATATGTCTTAATAGGTATCCACACCAAAGTTGCAAATTGAGACAACTTTGATTATTAAATTGATGTATTTTCTGGTAAAAGAGATTTCTTTTGGATCCAAAATCATGGGAGCCATTAGGGTATATATGACATGTTTCATTGTTACCATAAATCTCCACTGAAATCTCAAAATAATGACACGATCCCATAAATTTTAGGTCTGAAAAGAAATCCCCCGAGGAAATTTTTTTATAGCGTCAAATACTTACACTTGGGATTTCGTAAGTTAGTGTTTAAAAGGTTATTGCAAATCTCCGTTCTATGTGATTGGGGAAACATAGGCTTTTGAGTTTTGGTGGAATTTTCAAATTAAAAAGCAAATCTGTACCACGTTTGAAACTCTGCAATGAAACATAATGAACTTTATATACCACCACTTTTACTACAAGTAATATCTCATGTAGCGAACTAGCAAATATCATACTCCCTTTAAAAGCACGAGTTCCGGAAAATCTTTCGGTAGACAAAAATACCCTTAACCCTTCTTTAAATATCCTAATCCTAATCCTTGATAAACTACTAAAAACTAAATTTTATATCCTCTGGAGCCACATAATTAGTTTGAACTACTAAAAGAATATCACTTTTGGTATTTGTAAATTTAAAGTTTAAAATATTATACATTATACACTATCTAAAAGTTTAAACTAATATATCTATCCTTAATACTGCGAATCAAATTAAAGTTGTTTCCTTTCTCTTATAGCCGCTCTCTCCTCTCTGCAAACTCCCCAAAAAAGTTGAGCGATCTGAAACCCTAACCCTGGCTTTCATAATCCAAAACCCTCGCAATGAAATCATATGCAATCAGTGGCTTTCTTTGTTATTACATAGGAATCTACCTGTAATTTAGGGTTAGGTTTTTATTGTCTTTGTGGATTATGTTGAAGGTTACATTCTTGATAATTGAACAAGCTCAAAGCTTTTGAATAAGTGTAAACGATGATCTATCTAATTGTTTATGATTTTCTAAAGTTTTATGACATCTGGGCATTTTTTAAAAATTAATTATGAACATGATTCAATGCGGTCTTTTATGAATTTCAAGGAGACCTCCTCTAGAAAAATATATCCGATTTTTATTTTTAAAATTGTTTAAATTCTTTCTTTCTTTCTCTAGAATAATGATGCGGCTTTTCGAGATCAAGGACAAGAAGAAACAAAGTGCAGGAGAATTGAGACTTCACAAAGGTTTGGGCATACCTAAAACTATTCACATCTGTTTTATTTGATTTTTGTTATAGCATTTCTTTATTATACCTCTGCATCTTTGCTTTTTATTTTCACATTTTTTATTATACCTCTGCATCTTTGCTCAATAAGCATGTTAATATTGAGATACAAAATTGTCAGATACAGCTTCATGTTGTTTAAGGTTGATATTAATGGGTAGGTATGTTGAGGGATAATGTTATGCATACAAATTTAAGCACAATCAATTAGTAGAGATATGATTGCATAAGGACAAGACTGTCACAAATTTTATTTGCATTATTTGTATTTTTAAAATTCAACTGTTTGGTCATCGTCTATATTGTTTAACTTGGAATGAGATCCATAGCTTTATTGAAGTTTCACTCGGCAGAAAAGGCATTTCTTTTTTGTAAAAGATTGAGAGCTTTTATTACACTTTCTATATTTTTATTTTATTTCCATTTCACTTTATTAGTGGATTCGTTATCAAGCCATTAATACAGATGCATATGACCATTTAATTTGATGTAAATACTACTTGATATTTGCATACGAATTGATGGATCCATGTGACTAAGTTATCTCATAAAGTATGAGAATTTATGAGTTAATCTCTTATTGTTTTCATATTCTTTTCTTTGGTATAGGAGCTTGGAGGAGAGATCTTATATTAGCGAGATTGTATTCACCGTCATCTTTCTCTCATTTTTATGGTATTTTCTCTATCCTTTATTGCCTTTAATGTTAAAAATGTTTACACTCTTTACTCATTTTCTCATTAAATTATTTGTTGTACTCAATTACTCATTAAACTACTTGTTTATAGTGGTTATCTTTTAATTAGTTGTCTAGCCATAAGTATCATATAGTTCTTCTGGTTGGTTATCTTTTACTCACTCAATTGCATTATTTTTCTTTCTTTTATAGCATAAAAGTCTCATCTGGTTCTGCGGGTCTTGTCCCATTTATTTTACCTATACCACCTTCCTGCAACCTCCTCCTCTCTTATGGGTTGTAGTTACTGTATATTAGCTGACTCATATACATCTAATGAAATTAACTGCATATTAGTTTTTCCTGAAGAAAGAGCTACCATTTGTCCTGATAATATTATATATTATTTTTTCGCCGAATTTTTCTTTGCACACCTTGCATATGAATGTTCTCTTTTATTGTTTATGTGATCACTTTTGTTAGTATCTGCTTTTCTTTCTACCATGAATGTTTATGAAGTGTTGATATTATTCATTTAATTTTCCAATTGTGTTGGCATGATGCTCCTTAAATTCCTTTTGAAGTGGGCATTTCACCCTTTCATTTACAAGAATAAATGCGTCTATACAGCTCTAATTTGGAGGAGGGTGTTGGCTTTTTCAGTTGTAAGTTCATAACTGATACTAGATAATCTTTGTTCTTAGTTGGTTATGCTTTAACCTGACAAGAAAGTTTTTGTGCAGACCTCGCCGATGTTACAGATTATTACATTCTATTTTACTCAGATTCCTAGGCCTAATTATCACTATGGTGAGGTAACATTCTCTATGACATTTTTATTGATAAGCTTTCTTGTAAAGTATTTGACCATTATCAACTATCAACAAATAATAGTTTTCATTAAAATGGAATTCACTTACTAATTTATAAGCATGGTTTTGAACTTGCCACATTGCCCCGCCCTAATAGTGTGAGGGAAGTGCTTTAAGTTAACTGTAACTTGTCTTCATTTATGGTGTTCATGTTTGCCGTTTATCATGAATTCTTTTCTATAGCGAGGCTGATTAAATAATTATCATATACATTGGGTATTGTAGATGCTCAATATTATACTTTTTTATTGAACTAAATATTCTAATCCTAATTCTTGATAAACTACTAAAAACTAAATATTATATCCTCTCGAGCCACGTAATTAATTTGAACTACTAAAAGAATATCACTTTTTGGTATTTGTAATTTTAAAGTTTGAAATATTATACACTATCTAAAAGTTTAAACTTTAAAGATTGAACTATCCTAATCCTAATCAAATTCTAATTTAGCATCGGTTTCTTGAATTCTTATTATAACCAAATTCTTATTATAGCAAAAGGACTCTTGGGGTATAAATAAAGCACCAAATCCACTTTCTTCTCTCACCAAATATTTCTCGGAGTTTGAAGCAATTATCAACTGTTCTCTCTTAAAGATGCGGTCTTGGTCTCTCTCTTTTTTTATTCAATGATGACTTTTTATCCAATTATTGCTTATAGTTTCGCATCGGTCAATGATGACTTTTTATCCTATTATTGCTTATAGTGTTGTGTATCTCGAACTATTTTGATTCGACTATTGTTTCAATCAAGAGTTGTTGTTTCGAGTTATTTTTCTTATATATCGAGAGTTGTTTTGAGATGAAACTATATATATAGAGAGAATGCAGTTGAAGAATTTTCACCAAGATAATTAATATTTTGTTTGATTATAGATTAATGACGTTATTAATTGTTTTAAAACTTAGCAAAGAAAACACACCAGTATAATTAATATTTTTCTTATATTTCTGTTTTGAGAGAACAGTTAAATATTTTTCATCAGTATATTTATCTTCAGATGCTGCTGTTAAATACTAGGGGATGAACTAGAATTGTTGTTAACTGGGAAGCATGTTCTTGATTTATTCATGAATTTTGGTAACTAAAACCCATATCATCTTGTAATATGTTCTGCTATTGATTGTTTTTCTTGATCTGCGAATCTCAGCTAATAAAGAAACAAGCTTACTGCATGAATGTGATATGAGAAATAATGAAAGAATGGAACTTGTGGTGTCATTAAGTTACAATTCTTTTCATAGTGCGAGTGAAATATTTTAACTGCAATGTCGATAGATGGTAAATGCTGAATTATCGCGAATTTGTGTCGGTCAATTTTGTGACAAATTGACTATTTACGCCCTTCAGTTGTAGTATCTTATATATCATAACATGCATGGTCCTTAGCTGGAATACCGTAAGAAAAGCTCCCTATTAAGAGGCAAAGAGCTTGACTCTTCTAGCGAAGGTTTAGTCTTGTATCAGATATAAAGTGAAAGTGCTAATGAAAAAGTTTATCTGTAATTGTGATCTAAGAGACTATGACCTGTCACCTGACAAGTTTATCTTTTGGGTTTGAAGTTAGTCTTAATTTGTATTGATGCAGATCAATCCTGAGATAGACAGTATGTTATTTGATTATTATAGTGACTATTTATTCCCTTCAGTTGTAGTATCTTATATATCATAACATGCATGATCCTTAGCTGGAATACCATAAGAAAAGCTCCCTTTTAAGAGGCAAAAAGCATGACTCTTCTAGCTAAGGTTTAGTCTTGTATCAGATATAAAGTGAAAGTGCTAATGAAAAGTTGCGATTTGTGTAGTACCTTGGATATAATCTGACTTATTAAAATTGTTAAAGAAATGCATGTTGTCCGATTATTTGGTTGGTACCATCAAACTTAGTGTTTAGAAAGAAGAGTTGACTAATTAATTCTAAACTCTCTTGATTAATGTGTGTTACAATTTTTGATATAATTTTCTTATGGTTTTGTTTTGATACTTATTTGTTTACCTGTAAGATAAAACCATCTCAATTCGGTGTAAAACTCATACCAAAAGTGGCAATGCAAAACTCATAAGCTGTGGGAAAATTTTGAACACCAACTTGTCAACCAGTGTAGTGTGTGTAGAACACCTTTCTGGTCAACTTCGTGAAGGGATTATAACAATGCATGTTGTGCCACCAGAGTTTATAAAAGAGAAAAAACGGATAAAGTGTATATACTTTTTACGCAGTCATGCCATTTGACTGTGCCCTTTGCTTTTGTAAATGTCTGGAAACTTATTTTCAAATATGATTAGCATTTGCTATCTAAGTCAGCAAAAATTAAATGAGAAAATTCGATCCATTTTATGCTGAGTATTCCAAACATTGTTTTCTTTATCCTAATTCCTATTTTTAATGGGTTTTTTCTCTCGTGTGTTAGTGTTAGGTGATTGGGAATTTTTTTTCTATTTTTTATATTTTTTGGTTGGGTGTTTTGGAAGGTGGGGAGGGGAGGTTGTGCTCTAATGGATTTGTTTTCATACTCTGACCACTCCTAATAACTCTAATGGATTTTCTTAGGGAATAAATTAACATATCCCAGTTAAGTATATTGATTCGGTTTAGCGTAAAATCTATTACATCGATTCTTTTATAATGGTTAAATAAAAATTATGACAAATCTAATAATTCAATTTTACATATTTAAATTCAAAGTGAACTGACTTATTTATAATAATGAATTAAATAAAAATTTAATTATTTTAATATTTAACCACGTGCATTGCACGTGCATAAAAACTAGTATTGAAATAAATGGATGACATATATATAAAACAAAATTCATCTCCAACTACTTGGTTGGAGGCCTAATGTAACCATGCTAGGGTCATGTTTAATACTATTCTTTTTTTCCCCTGAAATCTTTAAAACTTACTTGGTCTTTAGAAAAGTAGTGTTCTAATCTCAACCAAAACAAAATAGTGGAAATCAGAAGTGCAACTAGTTCAACTACAAAATTGCATCTCATTCTTTTTGGAAACATTGCAACTTAATTCCAGACAATCAATCAACCAAACACTTATAAATTTATATTCCATCGGTAGACCATAAATAAAGGTTTGAGAAAAAGTTATAAAGTTGCTTACTATAGAATTATTATCAGTCTATTAATACAAAAGTACAAAATTTTAGGTGATCATGATTATTCATGTCTACTTTTGACAAAAAGTAGAACCCAATGTAGGTAAATCCCAATTATGTCTATATATGATCCATGCGTGTAGGTCATTTGTGTCGTTTGAAAACTCTAACCTAAAATCCAAAGCCCGAATATTATTGGGTTCTGGTATTGGCAAGTGGATTCAAGATGCTACTGAGAAGTGATCGAATCTGAGCAACAATTTACTTTCCATACAAATAAGTATAACTGAAATTGTTAACAGCAATATTTGTAAAAGAATTCATATTTACACCTATTGTTCCTTTAACTAGAGAAAAGGATTAATATTTCTATAAAACCACCAAAAACAGTAACCAATAATAAATGTTTTGCAAAATTACTTACTTTTAAACTATAAATATATTTCATCAAAAACAAAAAAACTATAAATATAAAAAAGAATTAAAAAAGAATAAATTGGAGATAACCGCTCATCTATAACTTTTAGTAGCACTTATCACTCCTTAAATGTTTTAATGGCACTTAACACTCATGGATTCATGATTAGAGGGAGAGAGAAAGAGAGAGAGATAGAGAGGATTCTGCAATTTCATCCTCTTTTCAAAATGTGAATAGCGAGATAGTCGAGGGATGATGAGTGTTACTATAATTATAGATAAACAGGATCATCTGCAATTTACCAATTGAAGGAAATAATGGATATGAGGTGACTGACTTAATGAACTATTAAGAGATGACCATGTGGTGTGGTACATCTTCTTTGTCATATCAATGTGTGAAACTCATTATTTAATCTCATAATAATTTATTTTGCTAAGTGAGCCGTTAGCTCATAACCGCCAATTCCTTTTGTAATTTAATTACTACTGGAATTACACATGTAATTTTTCCCTAACCAAACGAGGGAGAACAGGGTAAGTATAAATTTGCTAACAGCACCAACCCGGGGTCGGAAAGGCACTGTCTCTTTTAGCAAAGCAATAAAAGAGCTGGAAAGAGAGAGAGATTGAGAGAGGGGAGAAGCTTTTATTTGGGGAGATGAAGGTGTGGGCCGCTGAGATTACTCAGGATCTTTAATCTCTGACCCCTGTCTCTCTCTCTCTCTCTCCTCAACAGTAAAGATGAGGAGCCCCTCAGCTTAGCTATCTCCATTGGTCCTGATGATTGAATTTCTCCGTCCCCTTCCATTTATTTTCTCATAAAATGTAATGGAAGCTCCCTTTCACAAAAACCCATCCCTCTAGTTTGGGGTTTCCCCCTTTTTTATTTGCTAGTTGTTTCCTCTACTGTAGTTTATTCCTCTTCCTTTAATTTCCTGCGGTTTCCTTGTCCTTTTGGTGTCGGTTACTGTTGAGGCTGAGCTTGAGATTGAGATTAGGAGAAAAGCTGAGACTGAGATTGTGGTGTTGGTGATGGAATTCTTGCAGTTTGATGGCGAGAGAGCCCAACAACAACAAGAAGAACAGAACCAGCACCAGCACCACGAATCCTTTCTCCAACAGAAGCAAGAAGAGGAGAAAGAGAAACAAGATTCTGAAGAAACCCATTAAACCTGGAGGAAGAAAACAAGAAGGATCTGGATCCTCACCACCATCATCATCATCACCATCAACATCTCTTTCCCTATCACCTCCATCCAAACCCCGAAAGCGAAAGAAATCAGCAAGAGCAGCCGCAGCAGCCCACGACGGCTCCCTCCTCCTCCGCTGAATATGCCCACAACAGAATGGCAGCCGAGAGCCAAAGCCGCCACCATCAAATCCTCCTCCACCATCACCAAGAGCGAGAACCACCGCAGCAGCGGCCCCCACCGAGTCGAGGCCTAAGAAGCACTGCGGGCCAAATCGTCGAGGTCCAGGGCGGCCACATTGTGCGGTCCACGGGCCGAAAGGACCGCCACAGCAAAGTCTGCACCGCCAAGGGACCGAGAGACCGCCGCGTGCGCCTGTCGGCCCACACCGCCATCCAATTCTACGACGTGCAGGACAGGCTTGGCTATGACCGGCCTAGCAAAGCAGTCGACTGGTTGATTAAGAATGCGAAGGAGGCGATTGACGAGCTCGCTGAGCTCCCCGCTTGGCATCCTACTGCTACGGTGGCAAATACTGACAATCAAGAAAACCGTGGGGGAGGAGATATGCATGTAGTTTCTGAGCACGGGAATTCCTCGAATTATCATGAATTTGGCGGCGGCGACGGTGGAGGTAGTTCGAGCTTTTTGCCTCCGTCGCTTGATTCGGATGCGATAGCAGATACAATCAAGTCGTTCTTTCCGATTGCAGCGGCTGCGGCTTCTTCATCTGCTCCGTCGTCGAGCAGCCCTCCCATTGGGTTTCAGAGCTACCCGCCGCCGGATTTGTTGTCGCGAGCCAGCAGCCAGAACCAAGACCTCCGCCTCTCGCTGCAGTCTTTTCAAGACCCAATCTTTCATCACCACCAGAACACTGCTCATCACCAGCAGCAGCAGAATCAGAATGCAGCAGCTAGCCACCACCACTCTCTATTCTCCGGCTTCGACGCTGCTTCCATGGTTCCGTGGGAGGTGGCAGAATCGAGCAGTGGAGGAGGAGGATATGTTTTCAGTGTGCCGCTTCAGCAGCAGGCTCTAGCGATGCACCACGGGCTCAGTCACGGGCATGTGCCCGGGCAGAGCCAGCAGTTTTTCACACAGAGGGGACCCCTTCAGTCCAGTAATCCGCCCTTTGTCCGAGCTTGGGCGGAACCGATGGCCGCTGCGGCCGATCACCAAATGCATCATCACCCGGCGATCCACCACCCTATCGGATTCGCTTCCGGCAGCAGCAGCGGGTTCTCGGGTTTCCGCATCCCAGCCCGGATTCAGGGCGAAGAGGAGGAGAACGACGGCAAGCCGTCCTCTACCTCCTCTGGTTCTCATCACTGAATTTGCTCCCAAATTCTTCACTGAATTGGGCATGCACTTCAGTTCTTGATCTTTGCTTTTGCTTAGTTTTTGTTAGCCATTTGCTTTAGGCGTTGCTTGATGTTTGCTTTGTTTGTGCCGCTGCTGTTGTCGTTGTTGTTGTGACGCGTTGCCCATTTGGGCATTTGTCAAAGGGGCTTGTGAGAGTCTGTTGTGCTTTGGGCTTTTTGTGTGAGAATGAATAAAGTCCTTTGAGTGGTGTTTTCATGTTGACAAGGAGATGAATGTTGCTTTACTTCCTTTCCTCCTCTTTAAGAGAGAATGTAGCCATAGGTGCGATTTTTCACTGTAGATGATGAGACCTGCAGCTTCCTCAAACAAAGGCAACCAACAAAAAAGGTTGGTTTTAATAATGGAGACTTTGATGATTGCACATCTTTATCCCATTTGCAGTTGCTGAGGACAGGTCTCTTTCCCCTCGACAATAGCAATCTTTGATTGCTTCCTTCCTTCCCCACCCCCTCTTTATTTTTCACTGTTCTTGCTGCAGGCAAAAGAAGAGCATTTCATAAAGAAAAAGATCAAAAAGGAAGACTGAAGATTTTGCAGGTGTAGCTTTTTCTTCCAGCTGTTACGATTTTTATGTTCTCTTTGCATTGGCATTTGTCTCTCTGTGAAGTTTCTCTTATGTGGGTTCTTTCGTGCCATTATGATCTTTAGAATGCCGGGAATCAGAATCAGTGTCTTTTAAAAAAAGTGCATTAAAATCTAAACCTAAATGCATTCCCCCCTTACCCAAGATTTGAAGTTTTTTCTAATACCAAGATATTATATATTCTCAGAGCAAATCTCCTATAAACTTAAGTTTATAGGGAATAATATACACCGATTTTTTTTATCCATTGATGTTGCTTTAGATTGTCTTGATGAGAGAGATGTGAATCTGAAATGGTCTTCATGTCTTTCATGGATCCCAAGACATCGTCAATGGAGAGAAAAGTTGGTGTATGACTATTCCCTATAAACTCTTAAGTTTATAGGAGATTTGCTCTATATTCTCATTGCATTGCATTGTATTTTAAGCCTGCTAATGCAATTTAATCATTGTTAGTGACTAATTACGGTAAATTAATTGATGTTAACTAACAAAGACTAATACAAATGAAAAGTTTTTGTAGTGTTATTGGAAGAGAATAACAATAAAACTTGTCATTAAACCAACACATTCCATGTGATGAGAAATTTAATAAACCATCGAAACATCTGATAGGCGAATCAAAACGTGAAACCACAATGTAGCTTATAAGATAAGTCCATTAAAAATTGATGAGAAAGGAGGGAAATGAACGCATTTTCTGTCATTTTCAATAGAAATGAAACAAGACATTTTCCTCCATCTACTGCTTAAATCATTCATAGAAAGCAACCTTAGCTATTGACGGAAATTAAAAATAATTCAGATATTTTGAAGCAGCATTCATTCCTACATCAGGAACAAACATCAAAATCACTTCCCATTAATTTACCAGCATCAGTCACATGCACATCAAAATTTGCACAAGATCTCTTGATTTTAAAACAGGGGAAAAACAAGAGCAACCCCGATTCAATGAGATTGATTCCTTTGCCATAATTGAGTTGATAAGATCTGTTGCTTGAATTGGATCAATAATTGTCCAGTCTGCACTACCTGAACTCAAAAGGCGCATTAATCTCTCTCTAGTTATGATCTCTCAAACCTATTAACTCAATTTTAGCTCAGCAGCAGCAGCAGCAGAAAATTTCACCTAGATTGGTGGCCATCATCACTGTGGGCTGAGGGATGGTGGGCCCCCACATGATCAGCTACCCTTGATCTCATGGCAATTGAGACTCAGCATGCAGTGTCACCTGCACTCCGCTTGCTAGCCCATTTAGGGCATGGAGACATCTATGCTAGTGGGAGGTAGCTCAAGCGTCCATACAAGTAACACTTAGTAAAGGATACCCGAATAATTACATCCAGGTATCACGTGGTATTGTGTAATTATACGGATAATGCTAAACTCTGCTTGCTTACATGGGTAACTCTGAAAAGCAAAAATTAACTGACTCCAGGGGTGGCCCGTGTACTTACAATCAGTAATTCCAGAGTTACTTAATGTAAATACACAGACTCTAGAGTCCCGTACATCATACCTCATGGTATCTAGATGTAATTAATCCAAGGCTAGATTACAAAAACTCCCGCTAAGGTTTGCAAGAGTCACACAAATACCTTCTATGAAGTTAAACTTGGATCTAGAATCTGGGTTAATAATATATGATTATTACTGTACTCTCATGATTATGTCAAATATTGAAGATTATTTGACTAGAAACTGAACCGACGAGGAAAATGTTACATGTAAAGCCTTAAAAGAGATATTTTTGTCATTCCTAGAGATCACAGGGGTTTTCTGTACTCCGTGGAGAAAAAATTTTACCTCAGTGAAACTGTTGAGAATTACAGCACCATAATTTTTCTGTTTTCAAATCTGAGTACTGGGTGAAGAGAGCAGAAAGTGCCAAACTTCCCTTCACTGAGCAACGTCTGCAACATTGCCCAAAAGGGACAAAATAGAGGACAGTGAACTTATTGAAGATGAACATAGATGAACACTAAATAACAACAGCAAAAAAACTTCCCCGATCAGATTACAGCTAATGAACCTTCACATGAAGAAAGCAGAGGCTATGTGCAGTGTGCAGGTACAGATAATTTTACATGGTGTAATTTTGGCCACATACTGAACTGTAAAATATTAACGCTATGAAGAAAATGCATAAGCTTGCACAGGTCTCAAAATTATCACTAGTAACTGTTGCAAGTATAACACCAGATAATTGAATGTAATAAAACAAGAACAATGTCAACTATTGTTCACTATATTCGTCCAAGCATGTCTAATCTTGACTTCGCGACCTATGCGTATAATACATATACCTGAAATTGCAACTAAAATACGGGAAAATTGATCAGAGAGTAGGATATACTAAGAACACTGGATCTGTTAGAGATGCATTACTAACAGTGGAAGATATATAAACAACACAGAAGATGCCAAGGTTTACGTGGCTTGACACTTAAACGATCATCACAGTCAGTAAAAAGAGATACTACATCAGTAAACAAATGATGCATATGCCTACTAAAGAAACAGAAGATGCATACAAAAGTATAGGGTTTAGAGTGTTGTTTCTCAGAAACCCGCTTAACTCATACTAATACCTATATTCATATATTTGCATGTTAACTGCTCAAGACACACACATATGTTAAAAGAGAAACTTGAATGCTGCAATTTGTGATAAACATTGGTAGTTGAGCAACTCCAACATCAACAGAGATATATTGTCAGGCTTCTAAAATTAACACTTTCATATAAATTTACACAATTGTTTCTGGTCACAAGTTTAAGCCAATATGTACAAACGTCAAAAGATCCGTCTTGTACCAACATCTCGGTGTCTCCAAACTTAAGGGAAGATGGGATCAAGCGATAACCATCTTTAGTCAATAACATAGAAAAGTGAACGCATCAAAAAATCAAATCATCCACATATCCAATATTCCAACTATGGGTGACTTCAAAGCAAAGAAAAATAATGGGTGATAACGACTTTATGATTTATCAACATACACCCAGCTAATATATGCTGGAATCCAGACACCCATCGATATCTGTTCCAGCTAAGATACTAGAAGACAAAATCTAAGTTCAAAACATACCAGGTGAAAAAACATACCAGGTGAAAAAAGTATCAGGTTTGCAGTAAATCACAACTTATATGCAAGAACCAAACAAAAAACCAATCCCAATCAGGTATAATTCCGACACCAATCTTACACTGTAATGACAACAAACAGGAAAAATACAATGCCTATATAGATCAGATGAATAACAAATTACAGGTAGTAACTGTCTATTGGCCTTTTATTTTTCACGAAACAATAAATTTAATTAACAACCACGGGTATGTACCTTCTTGAGCTTAAACAGCAATTCCACTTGCCTGTGGGGGAGGACGGTTTTGATCCTGCTTCAACTTTGATTTCGGATGAGATAAGGCTGCCGCTGGTTTTGGACTTGTTTCTTGTGGGACTGCTTTCTCATCCCTTGGTTTATGTAGTATTCTCTTTGCTGAACTTTTACCATTGGTAACCGCAGTTTTAACTGGAGTCAGCACTCTCGAAGAATTTGCATTTGTTTTCTATCCACCTTGCTTTTTTTGGGGCTTGTTGGTTGAACAGGGAGCCTCGTCTCCCATGGACGAGCAGCAATCCACCGTTCTGTCCAGCTCCATCCCCAGTTACCGTTTCCGAATTCATATGAAAGCTGGCCTTGACCGGAGTTAGCCCTCCACTGTAGAAAATTATAAAAAGGTTGATGAGTGTTGTGTTTTCATGATACTTATGCCTATTCTATTTATTGTTAATGGTTTATAGACCTGATGAGAAAATGCATATGCCATGGCTCGTTCACGCTTCACTGCTGCTTCCTCTCTTTGTTGTATCCTGGAGAGGATTTCTTCCATTGTTTCAGAACCACCACACCAATCCACCTGATGAAATCAACAGGCAACAATTGTGCTGGTAAATGCAGTTATGAACTTGATTCAAAGTCGGGATAAATGCATTTGTAGAAAGATTTTAAGAAATAAGTTTCTAAATTTAATTCAGATGATAGGGATTTGAAGTGATTTTGATGTTCCTAATCCATCTGAAGCTTATGCCTAAACTCAAGCCGATGCGTGCTTTAAAAAAAAAAAGAAAAGAACGAAAGTTAAAGTTGGTTTTCTCCAAATTTGTGAACCTGACTACGTTAGCATGCAAATCCAATGGAAATGTAAGTTTAAGCTGGAAAAACGTGTACAGTATGCAAGCTAGAGTTATTTAGACAATAAATACAGATAAAAAAGAAAAGCCAGAAACTAGTTTTGCGGTAAACTATGATAAGCCAAATTGCACACTAGTTGCACTCTTGCCTTTTGATGTAGAACACATTGCGGACACCTTCATGGAGAAACGGGATCGTAACAAGCCCAAACGCGGACCCGGTCGAGGAAAATAAGTTGCAACGAAGAACGGGTCGTAACTTTCAATCCGTAAGTCGGATTTGGAAGATTTTTTTTAAATCGCGTATTTTTTCTAGATGGAGCCAACCAAACCTACCTAGTTCGGTTTGCTCGCCGTTCGTTTCGCCAAATTCCTTCCGGATTGAGAGATATCGGCGTTTTCGTCGATTTTTTACTATTTTTAGTAATGTTTTAGGAGTCTGTTTGGATTAGGAAGCAAATCCGGTTTGATTCCAAATTTGACCGATTTACTTCCCTAATCGTAGGGAGTCTTTTGAGGATAGTTTTCTTATTTTTATTTTTGGCAAAGTTCGGGTCAATTAGAGTTCTTATTTCTATTTTTAGTAGGAGTTCGAGTCATTGTAGGATTCTTATTTGTTTTCTATTTAAACAGAGTCTTGTAAGCCCTAGAGGGATATCTTTTCATCAATAAAATTTTCGTTTAATATATTTTCTTCATGGATTCGAAGCTCTTCGTGGATTCGGAGATCAACCCTCGGTGGATTCCGAGATTTCAACTTCCGCGCTGCGTCACCTTTACATGCCAACATTGAAGGGGTAAGGAATTGTACGAAGTTTGTATATACTACAAAACAAGAAACTTATCAACAATATAATCTATGAGGACACAGTTCCATGAGTATGTAGTTCGGAAGAAGCTAATTTCACGTCAGTTTTATACATAAAATATAAGTTTCGATAACAATCAAGAGACTAAAAAAAGTAATTTGTGAGAGTTACCTCTATGTCATGAAGCTTAGCCTCCAGTTTCAATTGGTTTTCTTGTTTTTTCTGCTTGATGCGCCCTTCTGTTACCATACAAACACGACGTGCTCTAATCTCTGCTTGTATTTTGCTCCAGGACTGGACATAGCTCAAAGTGGTGGACGTCTGTTTCTTTATGGAATATCCTTGGCCAAGGACTTGTAATCTTTGTAACCCTTTCAAACGGCGCAAAGCCCTTCTTGCCTGCAAGCACAAATAAGTATCGCTCAGACTGACATAAGAGTCACACACGTGAAAGAAGTATCAACAGCTGAGCTCCAAAATAAGTAACTGGAATATGTCCTACTAATGCTCAGAAACTATTACATACCATAATAGCTCCTTCATTCCATTAAGACGCAGAGGATGTAAGCATACAGTTAAAATTTGTTATTGTCCTTAATTTAAAAGGGCTATATAGGAAGATATGTTTAACCCACACTAATCACATAACTCGAGGAAAGAACCTATATAATACAGCAAAGGGGAAACTGTTGAATTAAATGTCATTATCTGTAGATTATACTTTATAATTTATGCTACTGTTGATTACATAATAGCTTAGGATGTATGGAAGATCTATTCAACTAAGCCTCTTAGCTTCTCTCTATTTGGTTCTTCCGTGGTTCTTTGTATCTTGGACATTATCTCTTGTAATGCGCTAAATAAATATTATGAGGGGAGCCAATCAGAGAACGCCATGTGACTGAAAGTCTAGTCCATCTCAGACGATGATCAACGAATTTTTTGCTGAATCAGGATAAATTAAAACCAATCTAAAGAGCTTGCTGTATTAAGCTCACCTCAGGCAGTATCCTCTCGTGATATGCTGGGGGCTAGTGAGATATTCCCTAGTCTCTATACCTACCGCCTACCGCCTTACTTTTCCAGAAATCAAAGGAAGTTGTCTAGCAGATAACTATCTCAGCTAATAGGGAGTCGACACGTATAATCCCCTCGGCAAAATTCTACTGTGCTGAAACATATCTTCTTTGTAAGTAGCAGCATCGTAAACTTGTAAGCTTTATAGTTAATACCTAACTTAAGTGATGTGATTAAATCTTAAGAATATACTATATTCAATATATTATTTCCTTTACAGTTATTTTACCAAATCTGAGTATCCAATCATTATCCTTCAAGCTTTTATATATTTTTCTTATTAATTTCCTATTTTCTTATCATGCCATATATGTAATCGATATGAACTAATTTCAGATCTACATATATTTTCTCACCATGATCAAAACAGTTTATAAGTTCATTTGCTAGTACATCCATATCACCATCATTGCCTTTCCATGAAAATGGGGTTTAGCATGGAGAACAACCCTAAAAAGAGATGCCGATACTTGGAGAATTAACCAAAATTTACGACCAATTGTAAACCTCACATCAACTTACAAGTAGATGTACAATTACAATTACAAGCCAACATAACTGTCGAAAAGTGAGCATGTTTTCCACATCCTATAAGGAAAGTTGACAGCTAGGAAAAGCTACAATATTGGTCATGCCATCGAAGCACAGATGGCCGATTGCTTAAGAGCCATTCCTATCTCCCTCTGCAGCTTAAATTTATTTTGGTAACATATAACAGATAACATACATTTGTGTTAACATGGTCAGATAGTGTCGTGAACTATGTTACCCGGTACTTCTATTAGGAAACCGTACCCGTACTTGACAAGTACCTGCACCCATACCTATACCCAAACCTCTTGGACACTTCTTGAATATATGCATATGTTTATTCGGGCAAATACTCAATTATATAATACATGATTTAAGTTAAAACACTCCTCCTACAGTTCCTGGATGTATATTCTACACTTTACATCTATTTCTTGTATATTAATCTAATGTAAATGAAAAAACATATAGTTGTGTCCCTGTACCCTACCTTTTACAAATTTTGAGTGTCCCGTTCCTGTACCCGTACCCATGCAACCTAGGCAATGAAAAACATATTGATCTAATGTAAATTATTAATTTTAATACATATAAATATATATATATATATATATATATATATATATATATATATATATATATATATATATATATATATATATATATATATATATATATACATACATGGAAAAAAAGAATATGAGGTGGCGGCTCATTTAGTAAAATGAGCTACCCACTAATGTGTATAGTCTTTAAGCCCACCTAGTTGTCACATCCATTGAGTGTGAGGTATTGTGTAAGTGAGTGGTAGCTCACTTTACTAAATGAGGTGCTAGCTCATATTCCTTAATCCATATATATATATATATATATATATATATATATATATATATATATATATATATATATATATATATATATATATATATATATATATATATATATATATATATATATGTCCCCATTACCCACACTAGTACCCATACCCGTATCCATGCAACCTAGGCCATGAATAAGACTGGAAAACCAGGTAACAGAGACAGTCACTCATACAAGATATTATCATTTCTTCATACCTACTTTTTACAAATTTTCTTTTGCAACCAGAAAAATCTCTGGTTAAAGAAAGTTAAGAACGCAGTGATACACTATACAATTTACCCATGATTTTGTTAGCACGTCACTTTAAAAATTTTATCATAACCTAGGAAGCACAAGAACTCAAAGTAGAGCCCCGTGTCTTTTTCCAACAGGTGTTGGACAATATTGATACTTCAGTGGCATGTATCGAGCATATTGGAAGCATAATGGAGTTAGCATAAGTTTAAAAATGTGTATGGGAGATACTTCAGCTTTAAAGAAAACAAATAAAACTAAAGTTGTACATCAAATATCTGGAGCTATGTGTTGCTTAGAGTAGAAAGAGAACCTTTGAGATGAGATATATTGATACTAAACACCTCATGAACATGTTGCAAGCACCATAAGCCTGTATTAGATCAGGTATTGAATTGGACTTTTAAATTTCTCATCTTGATTTATTTCAAGAAGCTATAGATTTAAATCACTATGACATTGTTTTGTGTTTCTATCTTCATAAAATAGGCCTTGATCACTACTGAAGTTTGATGTGTGCAATATATGGATGTGTACATGCACGCACGGAAACACTCATGTTTTTGTGTCTTTATATCTTACCTCCCAAAAAAAAAAATCTTACTTTTGAAGGATCTATTATGACATATTTTTTGTCCCGTGTGTATGTCCTTGCTTTCTAAATTGTAACTTTCTTGACTCATATCGAAAAGACATGTATCTCAATGCTCATTGTACAGTTTAGAACGCTTAATATTATGGTCTCCCAAATAAAAACTCCATTTAATTCTCTCACTGAAGCCAGAACAATTCTATGTCAATCCGAATCAAAGACCAGAAATGACACTGTTTATTCACCTCTGATCTTTTATTACGCCTTCTCAACACTCAAATTCACCATTCTTCTTCCTTTCAGCTTCCCTCAATCATGATGGAAAATCCTTCTTGTCCTTAACAAGGATAATTTTAAGAGCCTCAAAAGTGAACTGGCTTAATGCTTTAATTCCTTCCAAACTTCATCTTCCTCGAAGAAAGGGGATATCCTATTTCCATTTAACAACAATGACTCTAAACTTGTAGAGGGTTGGTATTTAACTTGGGACAATGAGGTCACAAGTTCAAGGATACAACACAAATATTTGTAGAAGAACTTTGGCCCATATTTAGAGAAGTGAGGGAGCTGCCATTTAGAATGATAAGTAATGCATTTATTTATCTTGTTAAAACGACAACTCTAGTATCAATTTGCAGCAAGCTAGGTTGCATAAGTTTTTGTTTATATTTGACTATTATCTTTTAACCTTTACAAAGGAAAGAGAAAAATAGACAAGTAGTCATTTAGGATTATAAGCAAACCCCTCTCTTATCCATAGTTTACTTGGTACGAAAATAGACACTAATTAAGAGAGGGTCGATTTCAGGTTGACAAGAGCCTTGTTAATTATGAAGGAAAAAAGCTTACATAATGATAATGACAAGGATCTAAAATTTTGTTTTATTTTTACATTTTGGTTTTTTGGGGGTGGGGGTGGTGGGGGAGTTAAAGGACATATATTAGAATAGAACAGCAGGCCAAATAGTAACCAACTATACAGCAATCACCCAATGAACTAATTCAATCAAATCAGGTTCTTTTTTGTGTCATGAACACAGTTTCTTCGGATTAACCCATAAAAGAATATATATATATATATATATATATATATATATATATATATATATATATATATATATATATATATATATATATATATATATATATATATATATATATATATATATATATATATATATATATATATATATATATCCTCAAAATGCAGCTTGAATTATCCAACTTACCCTAAATCCTCGAAATGCAGTTTGAATTCGTCTTGCAGCTCCGTCCTCCAGAGTCAATCTAAGATCTTCAGGGTTTCCACTAGACGCACCATTACATAATGCATTTGAAACTTTACTGTTGGAATGATTTCTCCACTTTGATGCATTTGATCGTTCACTAGAAGGCCCCTGTGCCAAGGCAGATGATAGCAAACCATGAGTTTGTTGTTTTTCAATGACAATCATCAAACTGATGAAACCGGCAATATAGACACAAAGTCCAACTTTGAACCTCAAATTCTGAAGTTAGAAACTTACCATAAAAAGTAAAACTACCATGGCATTCTTTTTAGCATAAGTCGACAAAATTCATCCATTCCATATTCATGTCTCTTATCAGTTAGAAGAGTGTATGCACAAGAAAAAACTACAGTCATTAGAATCGCGAATGAAGAACTTTTGGACTAATAGACTGATTAGGCATTGATGAGGAGATTCTCAAGCAACATTCTGAAATTGCTATGTTCCTTCACTTTGCCAGCGATCACTTTTAGAAAGATGTAAGAAGACATATCCTATCTCATGAAGATTTTGTTTAGAATGTACACTAGGAAACAAGAAAAAGGGGCTGGATGAAGGTCAATGCAGCATGAATGAGAATTAAAAGCACCACAAGTGCTTAGTTGGTTATTAAAGAAGAAATATATCTGGGTATTTGTGTCCATCTAAACAATTCCACAAGTTCTCTTTATAGAGTGGTAGGAATGATGTTCCAAACAAGCATTTTCAGACAGAGACTCAAATGATTTTGGTGGAGCTCAATAAAGTATCTTGTACATTTCTTGATAAATCTTCTCTTCATGGAACTCAATTTTCTAAAGTATAAATTGACATCATATGAGAAAGTTATCAAAAGGCATTTAACTAGCCATAAAATAACCATGTGATTTTTGTACAATGCCATGTAACTTCTATGAGAGTCAACAAACTAGCTTTAAGTACTCTACTATCTGGCTTTTAAATGCCCATTTATATTAAAAAAGAAATTAGCTAGTTATTCAGTCAAAGTTAGACATAATTTGCATTATGAATATCAGATGCATGTGTATGGATTAGTGATGTCGATATCTAATAAGATTTTTATGGTTCAAAGAGATAAGCGAGAGGACATAACAATATGGTTTTATTTTTCATTACCACTGTGGGCCAGAAAGGTTGGATCATGTTTACATCTTTTTTATTGGCAGCAGATGGATACAATTATGTTAGGATTGGTGGATGATGACTAGAATTGAACATCCATTGTACAGGTTTTAGAACAACTGTGACTGGGACAAATTGGTCACACTTAATGGGAATATGAGTCCATCTTCCCATTAGTTTGCATTATAACACTACATAAATATAAAGACTTGATAAGTCTTACGTTGGTAGTTGGAATTTTCTACTTCAGCTGCCACATTGTGCCAAAATATGACACCCAAACAAACACCTAAATCAAGAGAGTGATAAATTTCCATATTGAACATTCTACTTTGATCAATCTTCAAATAATTTATGTTGTATATTATTAACTTCATATTATATTAAGATTATATAGTATACTATCTTCTATGTTTGAGCAATTTGCTTGTGCAGAATTGACAGAAAAAGAAAAGTACTTATACATCATTAAATAATATTTCATACAGAATTCAACGGTAAGTGAATTGCATAAAAGGGACAGGCATATAAGTTTACATTTAAGCTCCATTGCAGGTGATACTAACATACATGATATTTATGTGCAAGTTCCTTAAATTTTCAGAGTTAAGATGTAATAACCATTGAAATTAAAGCCTCACCTTGATTTTCTTAGACTGCTGTTGCTTTGTCTTTTTACGACCGATGATTGCCTTAAACCAATCTCCAGAACCCATTGTCTTGAGATGCAATTTGGATTAGCTATACCGGCGTATAACTTAGACCTGTTAAAGGACCACCATTATTTGCAAATGAATTAAGTAAACGGTATGACTTGTCTTTGTCTAATCTAACTAATGATAACAAGATTTCTAACATTGTTACAATACTACAAAGGAAAATACAAGACAAAATTCACAACAGATGAGGAACAAAATCTTCTAATATCTCAAACATCTCCATACTTGAGTTGTAAGCTATCAATAAGTAGGACTAGGTGGCTGGATCTTTGAATTCTAAACACAATTGGTTATTGAGGTTAATGATAATGATCAAAACCTCATGAAATACAAGATTTTGACAATTGAAACACGTATCGATTTGAATTTCCTTGCACGAACTTATTCTAGAGCTAGAGGTCCTTAAGTTCCCAATCCAACAAACAGAAAAAGACTTATAAGCATCATCAATGACAAGCCCTACACAGTGATCTGCCTCTAACTATCAAAGCAAATGAGAACACCAAACAGTTTCAGAAAATAAATCGCAGAATGTTCATAATTTGATCTTCAAACGAAAGGATCATAATTGACATTAATCTTTTACGAATCAGCCATTGGCATTACAATGCTGAATGCATTCATCCACCATATCCTAATTGAAATCACTAAGAAACCAACCATTAACAATCTAGTCCCCACAATGTGATCCAAATGACCAAATAAGAAACAAGAAGGCGAACACTAAAATTTTGCCATAATGATGTCCAGATGCAGAGCACAATTTATCTAATAAAGCCAAGTGCACACAGCAAAACACATAATCCCTACACAATTTTGCAAAAATAATAAAAAGGGTCATCCAAATTAGGCTTTGCCCTAACAAAAACATCACAACATGATAACCAAATTACCAAACAAAAGGGAATCTATACCTTAGGAGAATGAGTAAAGAGATAGAGAGAAGCCAAAAGCCCAAGAACCCACAAGAGGAGGAAGAAGAACTAGAAGCAGTGTGGACTTTGTAGAGATGGAAAGATACTTGGTGGGTGGATGAATGTAGGTAGCAAACAAACAGCTATGGGCCAACAAGCACACTCTTCTCTCTTCTACCTTTCTATATTCTTGACTTTTTGGGCCTTTTTCTCTTTCTCTCTCCTCTCTCTCTCTCTCTCTCTTCTCTTTCTCTCTCCTCTCTCATTTCTCTGTCTCTCTCATCAACTCCAATCATTGTGGTTGCGGTAGTTGCAGAGTTGAGTTTCACGAGCCCCACCGAGAGAAGATAACAGAGACAGGGGAACAACCAACATCTAAATCCGACGGGTGGATTTTGTGTAGATTGTTGAGAACAGAGGACTTGTGTCCTTCCTATTGTGATTGGTAAGCTTGAGATATGATTAGGAGATGAACCCACCAACAAATAAATTGATTTAGGCTTGAGATAATTAGGAGATGTACCTACCAAGAAACAATTGATTTATACCCAAGACTTGTTTTTAAATATTTTTGGAGGGTGTGATTGGAATTTGTCTTCTTGCCAGATTTTGTGATTAATGCTGATTTTGATTAGACAGCATAAAGGAAGAAAATTACTATTAATTTGTTTTTTATTTTGCTATTTTTTTTGAATAAAACATATTTTGAACTAGGGCCAGGACCTGGCTCGACCCAGAATAAGCCTGGCTTGACCGGGATCCGGTTGCAACCGGGCCCAGGGTCAGGCTGGGCTCAAGCCTAAGCCCGAGACCAGAGTCCTGGGCTCGGCCCACACAACCCCAACTAGGGGTGCATTCTGTCCGGATATGACTCGGATATGATGCTTATCGTATCCATATCTGCTTACTAATTTCGGATACGGATATACCTTGGTGAGAAAATTTTATATCCATATCCGCTAAAATTGGATATGGATACGGATATACATGCGGATATATAAACGGATATGCATGCGGATATAAAACGGATATGAGAAAACTGGATATTGTTGAAAAAAATATAGTTCATGTGATACAAAAAAGTTCATTAATATGTTCATTATAACTGAAAAGCTAAGATTAGATATCTTGATCGTCAAAATTAACCTCATATCCATAATCTAAAGACTAAAACCATTGTAACAATATGACTACTATGTATTCGGATATTTCGGATACGGTTCCGGATATTTCACTATAAAACCATATCCGTAACCATATCCTATCGGTTATAGATTTGAGTAACCATATCCGTATCCTAACGAATACGGTTACGGATATTTCCTCGGATACGGATACGGTTTAGCACCCCTAACCCCAACCCAATATAGGGTCGGCTGGGATCTCGGTTGAGTCTGGCCCGTGACAACTCTTAGAGCATGTTTGGCTACTACTTATTTTTTGAGTCCTTACAAGTTACTTATTACTTATTCTCGAAACTTCTTATAAGCATGTAAAAAAAATAATGAAGTTGTTTGGTAAACCCCTTCATTTATAAGGAGATACAAGTAGCTATGTGTTTGGTAAACCAATAACTTATAAGGTTGTGTTAAATGTCAAGTGACTAAAGAGGACATATTTTTCTAACTTCATAGTGTGACTTATTAATTCATTTTATATTAACCAGATAATTAATAATAATAAATTTATTAATTATGTAAAAAATAAATAATTTATAATTAATTATGATAATTAATTAATAACATTGAGATTAATTAAGTAATTTCATTGTAATGAAATATTATTAGTAATAAAATTAGTTATCTCATATAAAAAATATATTTGATTAAAATATTTTTATATATTGAATTATATTGTGATTATTATTTACTAATGTTGAGATTAATTAATTAAATTCATATTAGTAAAATATTATTATTAATAAAACACTTATTTAATTAATTTATTAATAAAATAATTATTTATTTAATTAAAATTGGTTATTTCATAATGAGAAATATATTTTATTAAATTATATATTACATTATTTGTGATTACTAATTACTAATATTGTGATTAATTAATTACTATCATATTAATAAAGTATTATTAATAATAAAATAATTAATATATATAATATATTATAATATTATCATAATATTATATATATTATAATTATATATTATATTATTATATTACTATATTATTATAATATATATATTATATATTATTATAATATATTATAATATTATATTTATATATAATAATATTATATATATTATTATAATATTTTTATATTATATGTATTAAAATAATGATAATTAATAAATAAATTAATAATATTAATCACTTTATAATAAGAAAATATTTAACTAAGTAAAGGTAATAGGAGGATATTTATGTCTTTTGGCCGAATAAGGAAAGTTCCTCATAAGTAGCCAAAACATAAGTTGGGAAATAAGTTGGGAGATCCCAACTTATTTTTGGCTACTTATAAGTAACAAATAAGTAATATAAGTTACTCTTACCAAACACAATATTGCCAACTTATAAGCAAAATGTTACTTATCATACTCTCTTTAAAAGTATGAGTTCGGAAAATTTTCTATGGTCAATATTACCCTTAACTATTTTGAATATTACATTCAAATCTTAATCTATCCTAATCCTCAATACTAATCCCATGCGAACTACCTATAGCTCAATAATTTCAAACTCACTTCAAAATATTAATCCTATCTTAAAGAGTTCTGCCATATTTATAAAAACGGACCTTGATATTCTTGCTATTTCAAATCCAATGGTCAGTGGATGACCAAGTAATTGGAATTCCAACTAAACTTGATCTTATCCACGTCCTAATACAACAAACTCAAGCCAACAACTTGGTTTGGGTGTGCATTATCAAGGGACACGGGCATTAAGGATAGAAGTCCTATTTGCAATAGGACTTATGTTCACCATATCTTCAACTTAATAACCACATTCAAATTTAAATTATAACTGGTATTTAAAATAAGCCGGTTTGATATTGTTTTACAAGCAGTAAATTCTATTTGCAGCCTAGTCAGTATTAATCCTATGCCAATCCTATGTGAACTATACAGTTCAATTTTTTTTACTCGCAACCTAATCAATTTTATTTATCTATTTGTTTATTTTTTGCATAGCCGCTAACTTCAACAATATTAATTAACTTCAATTCTAACCATATCCTAATCATACGCACCAACAATTTCTAACTTCAATAAATTACACCATTGTTATCCAAATATAACTCTATTTACAATTGTTCTATTCTCACATACAACAATCTCATGCCTATATATGTAATAAAATTAAGAAATTACACAGTTTTCATAGCACTTTCATCTCCTTCAACATGCATGTCCCTTTGTTATTTTCTTCTTAATAGATTGTTAAACGCAATGAATTTTTTTGCTCATATCATATATAGAATATAGAGCATAAAGGATGGTGTTTTTGGGGTTTATGACTTTGTGTACTTTATACAAGTTGATCGTCTTGCTTGCTTGGTTATGAAATATAATTTATATTTATCTTCCTGTGGCAATAGTTTATGATGTATTTATGCACTTTTATTTTTATTGTATCTCTCTTTTGAAGGGTTAATACATGCACATCTGTGCTAAGTATTCAATAATATCCATCTACTCTAACTTGGTATAATAGGTAGTATCTACTCAACTGTGCTTGGTATATAAGATGAAAAGTTAGGTTTTTTTTTCCGTGTCAAGGCTTAAAAAGTACGGGATCCGCATGCAACAATTGTTGGGCCTACATGGTAACCTAACCTAACTTATGCAATTAGAGATTGGAATCATTATTGGTAGGTTAATTGGGATTATTATTGGTAGATTAGTGTAAGGGATTGAGGTGGTATGCTTGTATTAACTTGGTTTTATCAAGGTCCCTCCGTTTGAAGACAATTGATATTTGTTCAGTTTGGTATCCCAAGGGGTAATAAGTGTCTCAAAGATCTTCGTGAGATTATTTGTAGAGCAGTTAGATAAATTATTTGCGACTTTGTAACTAAGACACTAATAGTAGAAACGTCCTATATGACACTACATTTCTTTTCTTTGTTTGAAGACTAAGGATTACTGTTAAGAAATTGAATCAACTAGGAATCATTCTTTAATTAGTGGAAGTGTCTCTGATATTTTTCTTTTCCTTTCGATTCACAGAATAATTGCAAGAACCATATAGATTTGAGGGAGTACTAATGAGCAATTATTGGGAGTTGAGGGACTATATGAAACTAAAAATTTAAGCGACTAATATATGAATAACCTTGAAGTGGGTGCTTTTTGCATATATATTTAAAAGGGAAGGAGGTAGAGCATATTGCATTATTGCCATCCTGAAATTGTATGGTCTGTTTCTTTTTCTCATTAAGGCAAATGGTAGAATATAGTCATATAATCTTATTTTCTATATTTTAGTTGCCTGGGAAATTTGGACGGTTTGAATCTTTTTAAGGCAGATGTTAGAATAAAGCTATATTTTTTAGTAGGGGCTTTTTTGCAACTAATTAGGGTACTTGGAGTTTTTTCTGTTGGCAATATTTGGGTAATTTGACACTGAATAGTAACGCTATTAATGGGGGATGTTGATAAAATTAAAAGTTTAGTTCGTTGTCAAAATACTTTGAAGTTTCGTAAGTTTATTGAAATAAATAAAGTTTGCCTAAGATTGACATTAGCTTATTTAGATATTATGAGTGTTATAACATATTCGAACTTTGTTTCTGGGTGTTCAGTTACATATGAATACTTTAAATCGGTCCAATAATTTACGTGATGATTTGCAAACTCTAAAGTTTGTGTTGCATGTCTACGTTTTGGTTGGTTCCATCTGCATGTTGAACGTTTATCCATTATTACACATTATACAAATGGTCTTGGACTAATATTAATTAAAAGTTAAAGTGTCTTAAACACATGACTTCGAAGTCCAAACTTGTGTGGAAACACTATCACCTAATGCCAATAAAAAATATTATTATATTATGAAACTATAAAGTAGAATAGAGAAAATAGACAAGAAGTAGAGAGAGTTTTATTAACTCAATTGCTAATTATTATTGAGATTCAGATTGAGATTACAAGTGAGGTAGGAATACCTCTATTTATAGGCAAACTGATACATGAACCATATTAACTACTCATTAATGAACTTATTCATCCTAGAACATGTATTGAGTTGTTCCAAAAGAAGGTTAATGTACTAGGAGAATATCAAGGAGTAATACATGTATCAATCTTCTTGAGAAACTAAATGGACATCCACATCATTGAATTGTTTCATAACACTCCCCCTTGGATGTCCAACAATACACAAAGAATATGCCTCGTTAAAACCTTACTAGGAAAAAACCCAGTGGGAAAAAAATCCTAGTGAAGGAAAAAGAGTACACTATTCTTGTGTATTAGTTTCTCCCCCTGATTCAAATATCATTTGAGATTTTTCAACCGACGCATTCCAATATTTTCACTAATTTCTCAAAGTTGCGGTCGGCAATGCCTTGGTAAATAAATCGCGGATTATCACTCGATCGAATTTGTTGCACATTAATTTCACCATTCTTTTGCAAATCATGTGTAAAAAAGAATTTTGGTGATATATGTTTTGTTCTATCTCCTTTAATATATCCTCCTTTTAATTGAGCTATACAAGCTGCATTATCTTCAAACAAAATAGTCGGAGGATTTTCATTTTCAGGAGACAATCCACTATTCTTCCGGATATAGTGAATCCTTGATCTTAGCCAAATACATTCTCGACTGGCCTCATGAATTGCTATTATTTCAGCATGATTCGAAGAAGTGGCAGCAATTGATTGCTTCGTAGATCACCATGAAATAGCGGTATCACCACATGTAAATAAATAACCAGTTTGAGACCTTGCTATATGCGGGTCAGATAAATACCCAGCATCAGCATACCCAAGCAATTCAGATCGAGAATTATAAGAATAAAATAAGCCACGATCAATTGTTCCTTGGAGATAGCAAAAAATATGCTTTATACCGTTCCAATGTCGTTTTGTAGGAGATGAACTAAATCTTGCTAATAAATTCACAGAAAATGATATATCTGGTCTTGTACAATTAGCAAGATACATTAGTGCACCTATTGCATTGAGATATGGTACTTCAGGACCAAGAATCTCTTCATCTTTCTCTTTTGGTCTAAAAGGATCCTTAGCAGTATCAAGTGATCTGACGACCATTGGGGTACTCAATGGATGTGCTTTATCCATGTAGAACTGTTTTAATACCTTCTGGGTATAAGCAGTTTGGTGAACAAAAATCCCATTTTCTAAATGCTCAATTTGTAAACCAAGGCAAAATTTAGTTTTTCCAAAGTCTTTGATCTCAAATTCTTTCTTCAAATACTCAACCACCTTTTGGAGCTCTTCAGGAGTTCCAATCAGATTAAGATCATCAACATATACAGTAATGATCACAAAATTTGACCCATTCCTTTTTATGAAAACACATGGACATACAGGGTCATTTGTATAACCTTCTTTAACTAAACATTCACTGAGGCGGTTATACCACATTCGTCCAGATTGCTTGAGCCCATACAAAGACCTTTGCAATTTAATAGAGTACATTTCTCTAGGATTTGATTTACATGCTTCAGGCATGCTAAATCCTTCAGGGATTTTCATATAGATATCATTATCTAATGTTCCATACAAATAAGCAGTGACTACGTCCATCAGACGCATATTAAGTTTTTCATGCACTGCTAAACTCACAAGATATCTAAATGTAATTCCATCCATTACTGGAGAATATGTCTCATCATAATCAAATCCTAGTCTTTGTGAAAATCCTTGGGCTACAAGTCTTGCTTTATATCTCACAATTTCATTTTTCTCATTTCTTTTCCTCACAAATACCCATTTATATCCTACTGGTTTTACACCTTCAGGTGTTTGGACTATAGATCCAAAAACTTTTCGTTTAGCCAGTGAATCTAATTCAGATTGGATCGCATCTTTCCATTTTGACCAATCATTACTACCGACATTCATCAACCGCTCGGGTTCATGATCCTCGTCTTCTTCCATAATATCAAGTGCTACATTATATGCAAATGCATTATCGATAATTACTTCTCTTGGTTCCAACTCTTTCTCGTAATGACAAAATTTATTGAATTTTCTATAGTTTCATTCTCTTTAGGAGTTAGCTCTTCAGGAGTAACCTCTTCAGGAGGTTGAATTTTATCATTTGTAATATTTTGATCATTTGATCCTCTTTTCTTCGAGGATTCTTATCTTTGGAACCAAGGGGTCTACCACGCCTACTTTAGACTCGTTAGCACTTTTAATTTGTCCTCCGGGATATCAATTTTAACCGAGCATTTTCTGCTGGAATAAACGATTTCGTAATTCTTCTGGAATCACTAAAAGCATCCGGTAATTGGTTTGCAATTTTCTGGAAATGTATAATCCTTTGAACTTCCAGTTCACAATCTGTTGTACGAGGATCAAGGAAGTCTAATGATATTTTCCAAGTAATTTCCTTTTTCGGTTGATCTTTACCTCCCCCTAATGTCGGGAAATGTGATTCATCAAAATGACAATCTGCAAATCTTGCAGTAAATAAATCACCTGTTAATGGTTCAACATATTTAATTATCGAAGGTGATTCATATCCCACATATATCCCCAATCTTCTTTGAGGGCCCATTTTAGTTCGTTGGTGATTGCAATAGGAACATATACCGCACAACCAAAAATTCTTAAATAAGAAATATTTGGCTCGTGGCCAAGAACTAATTGTAAGGGAGAATAAGTATGGTAACTTGTCGGCCTAATTCTCACAAGTATTGCTGCATGTAATATTGCATGTCCCCAAGCAGATAGAGGAAGTTTAGGCCTCATTAACAATGGTCTTGCAATTAATTGAAGCCGTTTAATAAATGATTCGGCTAGACCATTTTGTGTATGAACATGAGCTACAGGATGTTCAACACTTATTCCAATAGACATGCAATAATCATCAAAAGCATGTGATGAATATTCACCAACATTATCTAGACGAATTTTTTTAATGGAATAATCAGGAAATTGTGCTCGTAATTTAATTATCTGAGCAAGCAATCTAGCAAATGCCAAGTTGCGACTAGATAATAAACATACATGTGACCATCTTGTTGATGCATCAATTAGCACCATAAAATATCTAAATGGTCCACATGGTGGATCTACAGGTCCACATATATCACCATGAATTCGTTCTAGAAATGCAGGGGATTCAGTTCCCACTTTAGTTAGTGATGGTCTAACAATTAACTTCCCTTGGGAGCAAGCAACACATGAGAATTTAGTATCTTTTGATTTTTCAATGAATGACCATGTGAGTTTGCAATTATTCGCCTCATCATTATAGAACCAGGATGTCCAAGGCGATCATGCCAAACCATAAAATCATTAGGATTAGTAGACTTCTGGTCTACAAGGTGATGAATTTCAGCTGCACTTATTTTTGTATAATATAAACTTGAAGACAGAGAAGACAGCTTTTCTAATACGCATTTCTTCTCAGAAATGGTATTTGTAATCAATAAGTATTCACCATTTGTCTCATTCATCGTCTCGATATGATACCCATTTTGGCGGATATCTTTAAAACTTATCAAATTTCTTCGAGACTTTATCGAGAGTAGTGCATTATTTATGACAATTTTAGTTCCTTCAGGGAGGAATACAGTGGCTCTTCCGGAGCCATCAATCAATTTAGCACTACCACTTATTGTGTTAACATTTGATTCTTCCATTTTTAAATGAGAAAAATACTTCATGTTTTTAAATATAGTGTGCGTAGTAGCACTATCAATGAGACAAATATCATCATCACCATTATTTGATCCTAAATATTTGGCATCCATATCTTCTTCAGAAAGAAATAACAAAGAAAATTACAAATAAAAGTAAATATTAATAAAGTCCATAAATTACGAAATTCATAAAGAAAATTACATAAAGATGCGAAAATAACAAAATTCAAAATATTGAGTATTTGTCATAGGATCATTTCAAGAACTTCAAGTTGCTCAAGGAAATCAAGAACATCGAGGTGTGTGATATCATCATGAACATTGTTTTGATCAATGAAATTTGTCTCAAAGATTTTTACCTTTCCCTTTTAATGATGCCCGATAGAGGTCAACAAGATGTTTTGCCGTACGACAGGTACGCGACCAATGACCTTCTATTCCACACCGGTGGCATATTTCTTCATAATGTTTCTTTTCTTCACTTTTCTTATCATTATTGTCCCACTTTTGGGAGTTGTCCCACTTCTGGAGGTTGTTTTGTCTTTTGCCACGGATATGATCATTGTGATTATAAGGCACATATCTGCCACGACCTCGTCCACGACGATGGTTACGTCCTCGGCCTCCTCCACGGCCATGTCCACACCCACGACCACGATTTTGAGATTGAGTTGCATTCGCTTCAGGGAATGGAGTAGCACCAGTAGGTCAGGATTCATGATTTTTTAACAATAATTCATTATTTTGTTCAGCCAAAAGGAGGCATGAAATCAATTCGAGTATTTCTTAAATCCTCTCTCGATATTGTCACGCAAGAGCATATTCGAGGCATGAAAGGTGGAGAATGTTTTTTCTAACATATCGTCATCAGTGACATTTTCTCCGCACAATTGCAATTGAGAGGTAATTTTATACATTGCAGAATTATACTCACTGATTGATTTAAAATCTTGTAGCCTTAAGTGAAGCCAATCATACCGGGCTTTTGGAAGCACGACCAACTTCAGGTGGTCAAACCTCTCCTTCAAATTATTCCACAGAGTAAGTAGATCTTTCACAGTTAGATATTCTGTTTTTAATCCTTCATCCAAATGATGGCGAAGGAAAATCATAGCTTTGGCACGGTCTTGATTGGATGTCTCATTTTCTTCCACAATAGTATTCTCAAGACCCATTGCAGCAAGATGTATTTCAACATCTAACATCCAGGATAAGTAGTTCTTTCCAGAAATATCAAGAGGCACAAATTCTTGTTTCGTAAGGTTAGTCATTGTGAAAAATGATTTGAATTGGAAAGAGAAATTTTACCTCAAAGTTTACTCAAAATATGAACACGCATCTAACGATGAATCCAATGGACTTGAAATGGATTGCCTCAATGGTAGATCGTCGTGCTGATAACGTATTATGAAACTATAAAGTAGAATAGAGAAAATAGACAAGAAGTAGAGAGAGTTTTATTAACTCAATTGCTAATTATTATTGAGATTCAGATTGAGATTACAAGTGAGGTAGGAATACCTCTATTTATAGGCAAACTGATACATGAACCATATTAACTACTCATTAATAAACTTATTCATCCTAGAACATGTATTGAGTTGTTCCAAAAGAAGGTTAATGTACTAGGGAATATCAAGGAGTAATACATGTATCAATCTTCTTGAGAAACTAAATGGACATCCACATCATTGAATTGTTTCATAACATATTACTTATTTAATCATACTCCTTTAAAAGTACGAGTTTGGAAAAAGCTTTCCACCAATATTACTCTTAAATATTTTGAATATTACATTTTAATCCTAATCTATTCTAATCCTAATTATCATATACTAATTTCAATGAATTGGAAATTTAAAATCACTATCACTACAACAATACTATATTTGTTCTATCCTATAGCTCAACAATTTAAATTTAAAACTCACTACAACAATAGTATTTTTGTTCTATCCTAATCCCATCCCATGTGAACTAATTATAGGGTTTTTTATCTAGCCGTGAACTATAATCCTATCCTAATACCAACAACCACGGAATTAATTTACTTCACATCATACTTGAAAGGCGGCAATAATTGAACTATAATCCTATATTAATTATTAACTTCAATCCTAATCCTATCCTAATCTTACATACTAATAATTTCAAACTTCAAGAAATTATACAATTGCTTTCGAACTCTATTTACAATTGTTATCCTCTCATATGCAACATCACATGCCTATACATATGCGTCAAGAATTGCAACAATTTTCATAGCACTTTCATCTCCTTCAATATGTATGTGTCTTTGTTATTTTCTTCTTATTAGATTGGATTAGATTGTTTAAAAGTAGTGAATTGTATTGAGTGTTTGGTCTTTTTAAAAGATTTTTAAATGTTGATAGTAATAAGTTTTAGATCTCTATTATTTTCTTCTTATTAAATTGTTTAAACGCGGTGAATTTTTTGGTCAAATATCTTGACTATTTTCAATTTATTTCTCAAGCATTGCTGTGTTTATTTTGCATTCTCAATAGATTATTATTTTTATTTCTCAAGCGTTGCAGTGTTTGCACCTTAACTACATTTAGGTTTTAACAAAAATAAGATTGTATAGTAAGAAAATAAACCTACAAAAAGTAAATAATTTTGATATTTAACCACATGCATTTTATAAAAATAAATAATTTTGATATTTAACCACGCCTATTAGCGTGCATAAATACTAATAAGTAAAATAAGTAAGTTGCCAAACATGCACTTAGTTAACAGTTCTTTTGCCAAGCCCCTATATTTACAGCAACATTTGTTTTTTATTCATAATGTTAATCTTAAAATTAATTTACATTTCCTATCTAGTATACATACATGTATGATGGTAATCAAATGAGAAAAGTTTGATAAATGAGGACTGAAAATTAGAAACCAATTGAGTAGTTTCCTACCTATTGAATGTTTCCAATCTCGCAAGATATAGTTTCTATCTAAGAAATCATTTCATATCTAGCTATACATTTGACTTTAGTATTGCAGTATATGATATTAGCGGCGATTTGTTATGATGCACGTGTAACATGCTAATATGATGATGATTCTATTTCTTTGGGTTCTTGTGATGGTAATTGTAAAGACAAAGCCAAGCTTTGGTGTCCAAATGAATAGAAGGTTGAAGATGACTATTATGTGTGGAAACACACCAAATAATTAACAAATAGTTCGTTAATTGTTTGAGTAACTATTCAGTTATATTCGACTTAGTAGTTCATTTAGCATGCGACTAATTATACAAATTTTTAGTATTTGAGTTCATTAACGAATAGAATTTAGCTAGATGTATATTCGATTCATTCACTATTAAATATTCGAATAAAATTTGATTGCTTATAATTTGTATAATTAGTCACATGTTGTTATATTTTCAATCCACTCACCATTTCTACTTAAATTCTTTATACTAAATTTTGAGAGACTTAAATAATATTTGAATTCAATATATATTCATCATAATTAGAAAGGAATTATTTTTATTTATAAATTTCAAGTTAAAAATCAAACTCTTTAGTGGAATTAATATACTTTGATATTCAATAAATATTCATGAATATTCATGAATATTTATCAAATCTTGAGTATTCGAGTTTGAATTCAAGAAACTCGGATGTGGATACTCGAATTCGGATTTGAATTTGATAATTTTAAACAAATACAAATACGATGACCCTAGTATTCGATTTGATTCGATCGTTTGCCAACCCCTAATGGTGATGCATTGTTCAATGTTCTGATCAATAAAATTAGCTATAATATTAATAAATTTATAGTTAAGAAGAAACAAGTTCAAGACATGAGCTGACCCACACCCAAGCGTGTGGGCCAGGTCGGACCCGGCCCAGAACCATGTGGGTCATGGGTCGAGTTATGTTCCCCGAAACAAAGAAGTAGTCTCGGTAAGCTAAGGACTGTTCAGGTCCGGGTCCAAACTACCTCGGCAAGAAACCTGGGTTGGTTGGTTCAGGGGTTGGACGCAACCTGGCCCACACCTACCCTTACTTTGGACTCCAACTCAGACCTTCTTCATAACCTAATTCTAATCTATTTTTGTTAGAACTATGCTTCATATTAAAAATACTTATGTGACAAATACAATTCAAATTTTGTATTACTGGAAGTTACAAGAGTTATTTATTATTTATTTTTACTTGAGTTTTACGATTTTTTTCTTCATTCCTGTAATATCACTGAGTGAAAATGTAGTCAGTGTGAGATTTGGATCAATCTTGAGGAAATCAGAAATTCTAAGGTTGATCAGATTGTTGTATTGTTTTCTTTTCTTTTTTCTTCAATTTTGTGATTTTGTTCTTCATTCCTTTGATATCAGTGAGCTGTGTTCAATTAGGTTGGCAATTTTTCGACTGAACATGATCCAACCGACAATATACTTATCGCTAATGTAGACGTAGCTATGGTTGTATAGTCGGTCTAGCTCAAGTTTAAGCTGTTGATTAGGACATGCTCAAAATTACGGCAGCCTCAAAAGAAGAATATTAAGTTTGCTCTATGCGTTTGGGAACTTGGATTTGGGTCCAAATCTCTAGTTTAATTTATCAAGTACCGACCCGACCCGACTCGCCTCTTCTCTCTCTCGTTTTTCAAGTCCCGTGCTCATTTCTAACTCCCGACCTCGACTCTCCTGTTCTCTCTCGATCGCAGGTAATCTCTCCCCCTCTCCTCTCTCCCCTCTCCTCTCTCTCTCTCTCGAAACCCTAGATACGATCTAGCGTTTAGGTCGTGATCTTCGCGGCTAAAACCCTAGATCAGAGCTAGTACTCTCGATGTGACCTCCATTGATGGTGGTTTATGTTATCTGAACATTATTTTAACCAATTATTTCAAATTTTTTATGATTTCATTATGAATATGCATTAGGGTTTGGTGATTTTGATGGATTCTTAGCTAATTCGAGCAAGGAGCGCTTCTCTCATCTCAAAGGTACAACCTTTTTTTTTTCTCTTCATTTTATTGAGAATTTTTTCATTTCATTTTATTGTGATTTCAGTTTATCTTTTTGAATGTGGTAGCCATACCCATTTTGAATTTGCACTTTAGTTAGGTGGTTAATTATTGTATTCAAATAAAAGAAAGAAATAATTGGTTGTAAATAAGATGGATATATATGAAATTTTACTGTGTAGGAGAGCTTTGATTTGCTTGCAGTAGACCTTACATGTGACTTTTATTTTATATACACATATAGGTATGTGTAGTATTTGAATCATGCCTATTTTAGAACTTTATTTTGACAGTAAATATAACCTATATATAGATCCAAACGAACTACTATTTCACTGCTAGCCTGTGATTAGGTTCTAAGTGCACTCAGGGGAACAGGTACATAAATGATCCCATGAATTTAGAGTCTGAAATGGAGGCAGAACAGAATTAATTATTTTCAGACAGTAGCCATGAACTTTATAACTAGTTTAATTAGTTACTCATCAACCGATTATATAGTTCTTTTTGTGAATGAGAGGTGTTGGAAGCACGAGCTATCCACAAGTTGCTTTTATCTCAACCATGAGAATGGGGAAAAACGTTGAAGGGACTTCATCCTCTTGTGCTAATTTTAGCTTTAGGCTATGAATTGGACATGACCCGAGCACTTGCTTTACTTGCTTATTGAACGGTGGGGCTTCAGTTCTACACAGGGCTTACTTGAATAGCAAGTATAATGTGTTGTTTATATTATTAGTAGTAATTCATGTCTGTTTAGGAGAAATATGGGTTGACAAGCTAAAGTCTTGAGACAGGTTCGATGTAAACTGATGATGTATACATACATAGTCATGTTGTCAATGGAATATAGTAATTGAAGAGAATAGGTTATTAGGTTATTGGGCTTAGGCCCTAGTCTTAGACTAAGACTAATAAGATGTAAAACAACAATTTTGTAACTTTTTTCTATCCACATAAATAGGATTGAGATGTAGGATTAGATTTGCTCTCTCACTGGAAAATTTAATGATATTCTGTTTAGGAAATGAGAGTAATACAGTCAGTTATACACTTCAGAAAGTGTATACTAATCTTTTAAGTACATTCGTGGTGCTAAATTTAAGTAGGTGTAATTACGGTGGTTTTGTGTGAAATCTTCTATAAAAGTTCATGATATTTTTGATTGCAAATCTATTAAATATGTACAATTCATGTTCTCTTTAAGTCACTTCTGATGGAAAGTTATGTTATTGACACTACAATACACTGCTGAGATATATGTGGATTTTGGAAAATGACTTTTATCTACTATCAGAATAAAGCCTTGAGATATTTTGCTCCATGATCTCTGTAGATAAGAATTCAGTCTGTAAACAAACAGATTCTATATTCTTCACTTTGCTTTGATGGAACAACTTATTTCTTTTCAAATATCTTTCTATTTTGTTTACTCTTTGCTAATACTTGTCTCTATATGGTTGTTTTAGTTTGGTATGGCTATCATTTCAGAGATCTTCAACTCTGAGCATTCAGTTATTTATATTCTTCAACTTCTTTCATGCTAAAGAATGCATATGCTCTCTTTTCCTCATTTTTCTTTATCAAAATTGGAATAATTGTTTCTCCTTTTCACAGAGACATTCTTTAAGAACCTAAAAAGATGAGAGCTTTCTTACCCTTATCTTTAAATATTAACTGCTTAGTTTTGCTTGCCACGCTTATTAATGAGCAATATTTCTGCACGACAAACTTATACCATGCACTTTCAACATTAGAATTTTCGTGTTTTGTCACCACATGCATGGCTAGAATCATATGAGAACATGCTGTTAGGAAAAGCTTGTTCTTTATGTGTGAAATTAAAAGAGTGGATTGATATGTATGCAATAAAATTTCATGTTTTTATGTGTGAAGTTAAAAGAGTGAATTTCTTCGAGCTTCAAGTTTTACATCGCTTATTGTTCTAGCTCATTTATCAGTATAGGACGGTAGAAAATCTGCTTATGAACTTTTATTCTGCTTTTAAATTGTGGTATATTGTGCTTGACAGGCATAATAACAAAACCGGGTTCAGTAAGGTTCACCTTAAATTCTTCTAACAATGTAAACTACAGTTAGCATTCCATTGCTCCGTTCCATTCCCCTATTTTGATACAAGCTGCTGCATTGTAAACACTAGTATATTTTTAAGAATACATCGAAGTTACATATTTTTTGTTGATTAAACTTGATAGCTTTGGACATGGTTGCCTTTTAATATGGATGGTCACTCCTTTTAATGTGATAGGTTAAAATGATAAATGATGGAAGGGATTCAAGGATCCAACATAAACGTACAAGGGAAGAATTTGAGAGGAGAGAGGAGGAGGAGGAGATTATTATGATAGTGGTCAGTTTCATAGTTGCTGCCATCAGGGCTTGGTACTATTCAAAGTACATGTTAAAGGAGAGTTCAAGAACACATGAACAAGAGGATGAAAGGGCATACCGTAGAAAGTCTTGGATTCGAACTATTATTTGCAATGCAAATAACTGTATTGAACAACTAAGAATGAATCCTCAAACTTTTAAGAGGTTATGTGATGTCCTCATACTAGAGGGGATTAGTAGCATCAAGAAATGTCACGATTGAGGAAATTGTCGCAATGTTTTTGTACATTTTAGCTCATAATGTAAAAAATAGGACAAAAAATATATTTTTATCGTTCAAATAAAACAATTAGTCGGCAATTCCTCAAAGTACTTCAAGCAGTTATGAAGATAGCAAGCCTCTACATTTGACAAGAATATACAAATCCTAATGAGAGAGACATGGAGAAGTGGAAATGGTTTGAGGTAACTATGGCATTTATTTTTTTTCTAGGTTCCCATGTTTAGTACTTTGGTTTTATAGAACTAATTGTAAGGTTGTGCAAGTTTAGGGTGCTATCGGGGCACTTGATGGGACTCATCCAATTAACTGTTCCTTTGGAAGATCAAAGTAGATATCGAAATAGAAAAGGAGAGACTAGTACAAATGTACTTGGTGTTTGTGATGTCAATTTGAGATTTTCATTGTGAGTAGTGATTTCTAAATAGGGCGGAGCTAGCATATAGAGAGTGGTGTCAAATGACGCCACCCTTAGTCATACAATTAAAGAAGTTATGCGAATGTATAAAGCGAAGTGACACCCTTAAATCATTTCAATAGTGAGTAGTGATCCATTACTTCTTAATGGGCCAACTTTAGAAATAAAGTGGTCCAAAACGCATTAACTTAAATGACCCAATTCACCAACATATTAAAGAGCTATCATCATTTTGAAAAAAAAAATAATAAAAAAGTTTATATAGAAAAGGTTGTAGTTAGTGTTATTTCAAGTGAGGTTATCATGCAACGATTTCAAAAGGTGAAAACAGGTAGGGTCAATTGTAATTGTATTTAGTTAACTATCTTTTGTATATCATTAAAGTTACTAATTATATTGAATGTGAGAGAAAAATTAGTAATATTGTCTTCTTATATATATTGTGACACCACTATTATGAATTTCTGGCTCAACCACTTTTTCCAAACCATTATTTGATATTAATTTTCTTTAGGAAGGTAGATCAAGTGAAAGAGAAACTTAAGGGGAAATTTATTTTCAAGGAATTCTAAGAAATCTATGAAAATTTACATGTCGCACAGTAAAAATTCTGTCATAACTTGAAACTTTCAACCAAACTTTTTAGTTTGTTTAGATGGACTTTGCAAAGAAGAAGGTGAAAAATGACTCCATATGAAGCTCCTAGTTTGACCATAAAAAATTTGAAAAGTTTATATTTTGAAGGGTTTTGAATTTGTTCCAAAATCCAAAGTTGCAAGTTAGACAAACCCCAATGCCTTATTTGGTACGAGGAAATGAATCAAATGAGAATGAAATGAAATAAGGAATAAAATGAAATAAGTGTGGGAATGGAACGCTTGTTTCTATTATCATGTTTGGGTGCGATTAGAAAATGAAGCGAGAGGCAATTTTGTTGTTGTTGTTGTTGTTGTTGTTGGAATATAGCCCGAATTCTTGCAGTGGGTTCACAAGCAAAACTTTAGTCATCATTGTAATAGACAATATCCCTCCACGTAGATTCCCTCTATCTTTCTGCCTAGAGTCGAATTAGTTGTTTTTCTAGAAAAGCTATGTATTAGCTTTTCAAGAAAACAAAACAAGAAACGGTTTAAGTCCATTTCCTCCAAAAATTAAAAAAGGTTTGAAATTAATTTTACTAAATGAGAGTCAAATCAACCAATCTTTAATTGGTACATCATCTTCTTTATTATTCTTTCTTATTTTCAAGGTTGAAGCAAACACTCAAAGGTAGAAAAGTAAGATGTAGCCTCTGTTGGGGTTATTAATATGCGAGTATAGTCCCATATTGAATAGGATAAAAAAGATTGATGAGTTTAAAATAGAGTTGGGGCCAATACCTAGTATCTATAGCCTTTGGGTTAAAATTGGTTCTTAGCTCCTATTTAAGGCCCATTAACTCTAGATCGGCCCGATTTCTCCCCCAATAGCCTCCACATTTATAAGGGTTCCACTCTTATTAGGTTTTTTTAATATTAGTTCCTTACATCATATGTATTTTGATATTAGTCCCTCAACTCTTCATATTTTGATATTAGTTCAAATCTTCATATTTTGATATTATTCCCTCAAATAACATTAATATTAATCCATGTGGTTAGTTGGGATTATAAATGCAAGAGAATATTCTGTTTTCTTTAACCATGAGTATTAATGGACATTATGTCCTTGATCTAACAAAACCCAAACCCACAACTTACTAAACCCGAACCCATTAAGAAACACATTTCATCCTTCTTTTTTCCCTAACGGTAAATTTGTAGAGACTAATATCAACATATTAATGCTATTTAAGGGACTAATATCAAAATATGAAGATTTGAGGGACTAGTATCAAAATAACTATGATTTATGGGACTAATATCAAAAAGAAACCCTTTCCAGTAACCAAATAGCCCCTAAGCTTGAAACCCTAGCCCCCAAAACTCTAGTCATACGGCAGTAAACTGATGGCGTGCTTCCCACCCCTCTCATCTCCCTCATAAACCTCGATCAAGTTAGTCAAAATCCCCGGTCACCGACCCCTCATCCAATTTGGCATTGGCTATCTCGTCCTTTGAGGAGCGCTACTTCTCCCATGATCTCTAGCAGCATGGTGGGTTTGTTTGGCATCTCTCATTGACCTACAATTTAAGGTTACAAGAAAATCCGCATCTAATAAGTTCACAAAAAGCTCTCATCTACTGTTATTGAATAGAAATGAGTACAATCAGATTAGAGGTTTGATGTAATGAGGATAAAATGAGAGAGAACCTATTGAGTTAGTTGTTTGGTCATGTACACAATATACTAGTTAGGAGAAGCGATAAAATTATAGTTTAATGGGGGCAAAGAGTAATGAACCCATGTACTTGTTTAATGGAATTTTGTTCTTTAAATATAGACTCTAGAATTCTTCACTTGAGATTTCTGCATTTTGGTAACTACGTTTTAAAATACTTAGAGGTTTGGACTGGATCTAGTTTGGGAACCGAATCAAACCAAATCAATCACGATGTTTATACTTATGGTTATTTAAAATCTTCAAATTGAACCGAATCAAATTTCTTGCTCTAAGTTTCAATTTGAATATCTTCGAATAGTTAGGTTTCTTTATTTGATTAACATTCTATAGTTTATAATATTAAACTATTTAATTAGGAAAATACTTTTACTTGGTTAGGGTCGGATACTATATTTTGACAAAAGAATCTGATTTTTACATTACATTTAAATTCATATTGGAAATCATTCCTTTATATGATGGATATATTTGTAATTTCAATTTTTGTTAAAAATTAATTTCAAAAAATAATATAGAACCTAAATTTTAAAAATGTAAAGGAAGGCTAAAATATACACGTGTGTAATATCACAAGTCATAAGGGATTAAGTTCTAACCAAATATTTGATAAGCAAACAAATAAAGGGCGGCCAGAGGCTCCCACCATTGTGGGGTCTGGGGAGGGGCAGATATATGCAACCTTGCCTTTACATGCGGAGAAGTTGTTTCCAAGACAAACTTGCGACCTCCCGGTCACAAGACAACAACCATACCGTTGTTCAAATGCTCACCCTCTTTATAAGCAAACTATTGAAATATGTAAATGCTCATATTTGATTGGTTTATTATCCAATTAGTAAGACTTATTTGAGTTCCGTTAAATAAATTTTCAAATAAACTTTGAACGAATAACTAGACAAATAATGAAGAGGTTTTTTAATTGAATAGGAGAAATAGAGAAAAATAGTTTATTAGACTGATCATTACCCAGGAGAATCTATCCCCTCACCCCCTAATTAGGACAATGCTGCATTGAGCCTAAGCCCATGCCTGCTAGTCCACTACGTGTTCATTTCATTTGACCTCGTAATTTGGTCTAGGCCACAAACAAATCAAATGTGTGAATGCTCATATTTGATTTGTTTTATATCCAAATATTAAAAATTATTTGATTTAACTTGAATATTTTTTTAAGTCGAATTTGAATATAACTAGACGAATATCAAGAAGCCTAGTTACACAGTATGAGGTACGTAGTGCCGTAGTGGGTTCTGGTACAAATTCGGGTATCCAATTCGCCACTTAGAAAATTCGGATTCAAGAGGTAGCTTTCTTCGGTACGCAAGTTCGAATTAATCATCATCGATTGACATATCACTTGAACTTTTCCTCAATGGTGTTGAGCGTTGAAACTGCAGCTTGGGAACAGTGGATTGGAAGTGACATGCTTATTTGGACTCTGAACAAATTTTCCTTATATGTAATCTAGTAACCTACGAGAAAATCATGGAGAAAGAATTTATATATTTGTTGTGAATTGTTAGAATAAGTTATCGGTTTTCTAGTTAGACCCACATGGGTATTGAACCTGTATCCAATATGCATTTTTTGCTCAAGCATATACGTGTAGAATATTTCATCATTTGCCACTTTTTAAAGAAGTCTGTCCCCACTCACCTTTGGCCCTCATAATATCTATTTGAGAATTACTCTTTTCTTGTGGAGCCTGCTGTATCAGGAGACCCTTAATTATCTGCATCTCAAAGGAACTTCAGCAAAAAGTTAGCGGTATTCTGATGTTTGGAGACTAATACATGTGACAACAGGATGAATCATGTTTACAGGAGATTGTCACTACTGAAAGGAGATCTGTTTGCAAGCCTAATGCGTTGGAACTCACTATTGTGGTGATATGTGCTAGATAAATCTTACTCATTCTCAAGATACAGTGAAGAAATTATGTTTAAACCATTTCAGTCTTATGATGTGAATGGGTTAGTTGCTACTTTTCCACCAAGATGTAATCCTTGCAGTGCACTTCCAAGTAGCATTTCAATTTATGAAGACAATGGTGGGGATATTCCCCTTTTTGAGGCATGAGTTGTCTGTGCAAGAACTTGGATGGGACAACTGCAAGGAAGGAATATGTTTGAACTGATTAAATGATGGTCATAGTGATAAGTACTAGAAGAAAAAGGATAATGAAGAAGATGTTCACATAGTATTTGAGGCAATTGATGGTAAATAAACCATCCCGCTTCAAAACAAATAGTATTTTTGTCTAAATTTTCATTCCAGGGATTAAAACACCTAATGTGATGGTTGTACAATACCATGTGTCACGCTATCTTCGTTGAAAATCCTACTATCCTAATTGAAATTTGATGATCCAGCATTGATTGTTTGTTTTTTGATGAACATAAATGATGACATGTTTGCATTCAGCTAGTGTTACCTACCGCATGACCAGTTTTCAGGTAAGGGTTAAAATATAGGAGAACTATTGAAGCATTATTTGTCTGATACAATTCTTTTAATTAGGTCCCAAGTCTTTGAAGAATTGGGATAGGATCTTCATTAAGATCGGTAAGTGCCAGTTAGCTTGAAAGCATAAGTTAAATGTAAATTTATCATTGATGAAAACCCTTCTAGACTTGTAGTTTTTGATGCTTCATGATGCTCCAGTGGGTGGAAAACTGGGACATTAGTTGGCGGCAGTTTTAGCTACTAGTTGGATTAATGGCTTCATCATGTGAATCTTAACTCATAGAATCTATTATTTCAGATCACTGACTGGCATATCGCAACCATTTGGCAACCAATCAAGCAGCTGGCACTGGAAGGAGCTATTGGACTAACAGATACATCAGTTAAGCTTGTGCGTTCCTGATCTGCATTCTAAGCACAAGAATATCTCTCAAATTCAAGCAGTTTCTGCATCTTGTGGTGTACTGATCTATGTAACAAAGGTAACGATCAGTATTTGTAATACGGCAGTGACTTTGTTTCCACATTTGAGATGCTCCGCATCTTTTATTCTTTTATTTAGTTCCCCCCCTAGTAGACAAGTTATCTAATGCAAATAAATGCAATTCCTGCCATTACCAATTAACATGTGAAAGGTTCAAAGAATTTGAAGCAGATGACAAAATAAGCTCATTGGAAAAGGCTTATGCTTTAGTAATATTAAGATTATGCATTGATGTATGTATAGCAGGATGAGCGTCACCATTAGTTCATCTAGGCAGTTCATTTTACATCAAACCCATTATTTCTGTCATTTAGTGTCATTGCTCCTGGCTGGCAAAGACTCTCATCAGCTTGCTTTGTCTGTTACAGTACTTGAGCCACCAAAACTCCCGTCCGTTAGAACTGATGAATGGCGCTTCAACATCAAGGAACAACATTCGGGCAGCACTCTCCTACTGTGTGCAGCAAGTTCGTAGCTATGACTACCACCATTACCTCTGCCTCCTCCACCTCCCGCCATCCGTTCGAAGTGCGGCATTTGCCCTTCGCTCTTTTAATGTTGAAACTGCCAGGGCCATGGACGTTGCATCTGATCCTAAGATTGGCCTCATGCGCCTACTCTGGTGGCAGGATGCAATCGATAAGATCTTTGCCAACAAGCTAATAGAGCACCCGACAGCAATGGCCCTCTCTTCTGTTATTGCAAAACACAAGATCAACAAAAGCTGGCTTAAAAGATCTGTTGAGGCTCGCATAAATGATGCAAGACGAGAAGAGACTTCCATCCTTGGCACAATTGGGGATCTAGAGAGGTACTCAGAAGACACACTGTCTACTATCCTTTACATGACTCTTCAGGCTGGAGGGATTCACTCTGCTGCAGCAGATCATGCTGCTTCTCATATTGGGAAAGCAACTGGGCTCTTGTTGCTGCTAAAATCTCTTCCTTATCATCTGAACCGAGCTGGGAGGATTACATATATTCCGGCAGAAATTGCATCAAAGCATGGGTTGTTGGTTGTTCGTGGTGACGGTAGCTCAGAGATCAAGATGGAATCTGATGAGGGGCTGTCAGAAGTGGTGTTTGAGGTGGCATCTGTGGCCAATGCTCATTTGGAGAAAGCTCGGCGATTATATCCAACTGTTCCTTCGGAGGCTGTTCCTGCACTACTTCCTGCAGTGCCAGCACAAGTTCTCTTGGATTCTCTTCGAAGGTATGATTTCAATGTGTTTGATTCAAGGTTGGCTAGAGGTATTCTTGGCATCTCTCCTTTGTGGTTTCAGATGAAGCTGCAATGGCACGCATGGACAAATAAATATTGACTTCATCCTCATGTTGCTCATGTTGTTGTGGAGGTTCTTCACTATGTATCTGGATTTACTTCTCATCAGAATCAAGTTATCTGAAGGTGTTGAGTAGGAAGATATGTTTTGTCAAAGCTAATTATATCATTTAAATTTATTAGTTTGGCAACTATGAGGAAGGGTGCAAAGGATTGTAAACTATTGTCACATAATTAATTAAACTGTGTCATATTGAAGAGTTATCGCAGAAATTGCTGAGGAACATCATGATCTCTTTAATAAACGTCCCTTTTTTGGTGTGTATTTGTTAGCATCTCAATGGTGGATGAAGGTATTCTATGTATGTAATCTAGTTGATCAAAACTAACATTTGGTGATGCGGGATGAAGTAGTTGTATTAAGATTTGGCAACTTTCAGGAATGGTGAGAGCTCTGCTGTCTGGATATTGTTTTCTGTACCCCATTTGAGTAAATCTGAGTTGGCTTTGGAGAGCTATTCCAAAAAATTGATGGCTAACTTCATCTTGATTCTCATGTAAATTCTCTTTGGAAGCATTCGATGTGTTGTGCGCTATGTTGTAATGCTTGTGTGCGTGTTTCTCTTGGATAGTCATGTATTTGTTTAGAATAGTTGCATTTTGCTCGCATGCATCAATTGTCACGCCCCTAAAATGCGCACCTTATTTTGAGATGCATGACAACGGCAACACATGTGAAAGCACATGCTAAGTTTGATGTGCACTTCCATGTTACAATTAACAACTTTCAAAAAAAAACTTTATTGACATATAGAAGCCTCAGAGCAAAAACTATATTATAATAAGTTCACTCTAATGAGTCGAAAACTCTTATTACATAAGCAAAACAACATGTCCATGATAACTAAAAACTCAGCATCAAAACATTACTAAAAACTCAGCATCAAAACATTCTCTACAAGATCTTTCTCATGTCCCAAACTCTAAGCTATAGATAAAGTTGTCTAATGCTCATTTGAAAAAGATTGAAAATATTGGGGTGAATTTACACCCAGTGAGCAGATAACTTATCATTAGCGGATCAGGCAAGTTTAGAAAATTATCAGTACTAACTTTAAGTGAGCAACTATTGAGAACGATTTAAGAAACATACATGATATTGTACAAAAGAAGTTTTCATGTATTGCATAAGACAATAAGGAAAACAAATTTAAGAAAAATAAAACAAATTAAATACGTTTTAAATTGTAAATATCAATCTAAATTCACATTTACAAAACTTTCTCCGTTGTCACACTAAAGCTATGAAAATTATAGTCTAGTAGCATGGGAATGCGTATCGAATCACTATAGGTCAATGCGGGGGACATAATGTACCTAACACTACCATAGGTTGCATGAAGGCCACTTCACTTTTGCCAAAAAAGCCACTTTAATACTGGCCGGTACATTCGATACCATATGGTAGGTTTAAACAGATCAGTTCACTCCATAGTGGACTTCTGAGGATTTTAAATATTTAAAACAAATTCTTCTTACTCAAAATATCACTTGCAATTTCCACTTGTATGAAAAGCAATATAAATGCTTAAACACTTTTGCAAACTTTTCTTGTATCAATTTCATGAAATAGAATATTCGTGAATCTATACAAATTAAATTATATTTGTCAATGTACAATTTTTCAATAGATGTCATATGGACAAGAACTTTAAAACATATTTTCAACTCTCTCTCTCTCTCTCTCTCTCTCTCTCTCTCTCTCTCTCTCTCTCTCTCTCTCTCTCTCTCTCTCTCTCTCTCTCTCTCTCTCTCTCTCTCTCTCTCTCTCTCTCTCTCTCTCTCTCTCTCTCTCTCTCTCTCTCTCTCTCTCTCTCTCTCTCTCTCTCTCTCTCTCTCTCTCTCTCTCTCTCTCTCTCTCTCTCTCTCTCTCTCTCTCTCTCTCTCTCTCTCTCTCTCTCTCTCTCTCTCTCTCTCTCTCTCTCTCTCTCTCTCTCTCTCTCTCTCTCTCTCTCTCTCTCTCTCTCTCTCTCTCTCTCTCTCTCTCTCTCTCTCTCTCTCTCTCTCTCTCTCTCTCTCTCTCTCTCTCTCTCTCTCTCTCTCTCTCTCTCTCTCTCTCTCTCTCTCTCTCTCTCTCTCTCTCTCTCTCTCTCTCTCTCTCTCTCTCTCTCTCTCTCTCTCTCTCTCTCTCTCTCTCTCTCTCTCTCTCTCTCTCTCTCTCTCTCTCTCTCTCTCTCTCTCTCTCTCTCTCTCTCTCTCTCTCTCTCTCTCTCTCTCTCTCTCTCTCTCTCTCTCTCTCTCTCTCTCTCTCTCTCTCTCTCTCTCTCTCTCTCTCTCTCTCTCTCTCTCTCTCTCTCTCTCTCTCTCTCTCTCTCTCTCTCTCTCTCTCTCTCTCTCTCTCTCTCTCTCTCTCTCTCTCTCTCTCTCTCTCTCTCTCTCTCTCTCTCTCTCTCTCTCTCTCTCTCTCTCTCTCTCTCTCTCTCTCTCTCTCTCTCTCTCTCTCTCTCTCTCTCTCTCTCTCTCTCTCTCTCTCTCTCTCTCTCTCTCTCTCTCTCTCTCTCTCTCTCTCTCTCTCTCTCTCTCTCTCTCTCTCTCTCTCTCTCTCTCTCTCTCTCTCTCTCTCTCTCTCTCTCTCTCTCTCTCTCTCTCTCTCTCTCTCTCTCTCTCTCTCTCTCTCTCTCTCTCTCTCTCTCTCTCTCTCTCTCTCTCTCTCTCTCTCTCTCTCTCTCTCTCTCTCTCTCTCTCTCTCTCTCTCTCTCTCTCTCTCTCTCTCTCTCTCTCTCTCTCTCTCTCTCTCTCTCTCTCTCTCTCTCTCTCTCTCTCTCTCTCTCTCTCTCTCTCTCTCTCTCTCTCTCTCTCTCTCTCTCTCTCTCTCTCTCTCTCTCTCTCTCTCTCTCTCTCTCTCTCTCTCTCTCTCTCTCTCTCTCTCTCTCTCTCTCTCTCTCTCTCTCTCTCTCTCTCTCTCTCTCTCTCTCTCTCTCTCTCTCTCTCTCTCTCTCTCTCTCTCTCTCTCTCTCTCTCTCTCTCTCTCTCTCTCTCTCTCTCTCTCTCTCTCTCTCTCTCTCTCTCTCTCTCTCTCTCTCTCTCTCTCTCTCTCTCTCTCTCTCTCTCTCTCTCTCTCTCTCTCTCTCTCTCTCTCTCTCTCTCTCTCTCTCTCTCTCTCTCTCTCTCTCTCTCTCTCTCTCTCTCTCTCTCTCTCTCTCTCTCTCTCTCTCTCTCTCTCTCTCTCTCTCTCTCTCTCTCTCTCTCTCTCTCTCTCTCTCTCTCTCTCTCTCTCTCTCTCTCTCTCTCTCTCTCTCTCTCTCTCTCTCTCTCTCTCTCTCTCTCTCTCTCTCTCTCTCTCTCTCTCTCTCTCTCTCTCTCTCTCTCTCTCTCTCTCTCTCTCTCTCTCTCTCTCTCTCTCTCTCTCTCTCTCTCTCTCTCTCTCTCTCTCTCTCTCTCTCTCTCTCTCTCTCACTTCTCCCTCTTACAAAATTCTCTCACTTCCATCCCGTCCCGCTCTCGCTGCCCTTTCCGGCAGCCGGCCGCTTGCCTCCATGCCCGTGAATCCCATCCCGCCCACGCCGCCTCGCCCGCCGCCCGCCTCCATGCCGCCAGCTCGACTCAAGCCCCGCAGCACCGCCCGCCTCCATCCGGCATTGCCCACCTCAAGCACGCTTCCATACCGCCCGGCTCCCGGTGCGGTGGCGCCGCGCCTCCGGCCCATCCGATCCGCCCTTCCGCCCACCGCCACGCCTCTATCGGTATGTAGCATTGAACAAAGTATCGTTAAGGTTAGATTTTGTTGTTAAAGTTAGCTCTTTGTTGTTAAGTTTAGGGCTTTGTTGTTAAGTTTAGGGCTTTGTTGTTAAGGTTAGATTTTGTTGTTAAAGTTAGCTCTTTGTTGTTAAGGTTAGATTTTGTTGTTAAAGTTAGCTCTTTGTTGTTAAGGTTATAGCTTTGTTGTTAAGGTTATAGCTTTGTTGTTAAGGTTAGATTTTGTTGTTAAAGTTAGCTCTTTGTTGTTAAGGTTAGATTTTGTTGTTAAAGTTAGCTCTTTGTTGTTAAGGTTATAGCTTTGTTGTTAAGGTTAGATTTTGTTGTTAAAGTTAGCTCTTTGTTGTTAAGGTTAGATTTTGTTGTTAAAGTTAGCTCTTTGTTGTTAAGGTTAGATTTTGTTGTTAAAGTTAGCTCTTTGTTGTTAAGGTTAGATTTTGTTGTTAAAGTTAGCTCTTTGTTGTTAAGGTTAGGATTTTGTTGTTAAAGTTAGCTCTTTGTTGTTAAGTTTAGGGCTTTGTTGTTAAGGTTAGATTTTGTTGTTAAAGTTAGCTCTTTGTTGTTAAGGTTATAGCTTTGTTGTTAAGTTTAGGGCTTTGTTGTTAAGGTTAGCTCTTTCTTAATAAGCTTATGGCTTTGTTGTTAAGGTTAGATTTTGTTGTTAAAGTTAGCTCTTTGTTGTTAAGGTTATAGCTTTGTTGTTAAGGTTAGGATTTTGTTGTTAAAGTTAGCTCTTTGTTGTTAAGGTTATAGCTTTGTTGTTAAGGTTATAGCTTTGTTGTTAAGGTTAGATTTTGTTGTTAAAGTTAGCTCTTTGTTGTTAAGGTTAGATTTTGTTGTTAAAGTTAGCTCTTTGTTGTTAAGTTTAGGGCTTTGTTGTTAAGGTTAGATTTTGTTGTTAAAGTTAGCTCTTTGTTGTTAAGGTTAGATTTTGTTGTTAAAGTTAGCTCTTTGTTGTTAAGGTTAGGATTTTGTTGTTAAAGTTAGCTCTTTGTTGTTAAGGTTAGCTCTTTCTTAATAAGCTTATGGCTTTGTTGTTAAGGTTAGCTCTTTCTTAATAAGCTTATGGCTTTGTTGTTAAGGTTAGATTTTGTTGTTAAAGTTAGCTCTTTGTTGTTAAGGTTAGCTCTTTCTTAATAAGCTTATGGCTTTGTTGTTAAGGTTAGATTTTGTTGTTAAAGTTAGCTCTTTGTTGTTAAGGTTATAGCTTTGTTGTTAAGGTTAGCTCTTTCTTAATAAGCTTATGGCTTTGTTGTTAAGGTTAGCTCTTTCTTAATAAGCTTATGGCTTTGTTGTTAAGGTTATAGCTTTGTTGTTAAGGTTAGATTTTGTTGTTAAAGTTAGCTCTTTGTTGTTAAGGTTATAGCTTTGTTGTTAAGGTTATAGCTTTGTTGTTAAGTTTAGGGCTTTGTTGTTAAGGTTAGCTCTTTCTTAATAAGCTTATGGCTTTGTTGTTAAGGTTAGCTCTTTCTTAATAAGCTTATGGCTTTGTTGTTAAGGTTATAGCTTTGTTGTTAAGGTTATAGCTTTGTTGTTAAGGTTATAGCTTTGTTGTTAAGGTTAGATTTTGTTGTTAAAGTTAGCTCTTTGTTGTTAAGGTTATAGCTTTGTTGTTAAGGTTAGGATTTTGTTGTTAAAGTTAGCTCTTTGTTGTTAAGGTTAGATTTTGTTGTTAAAGTTAGCTCTTTGTTGTTAAGGTTAGATTTTGTTGTTAAAGTTAGCTCTTTGTTGTTAAGTTTAGGGCTTTGTTGTTAAGGTTAGATTTTGTTGTTAAAGTTAGCTCTTTGTTGTTAAGGTTAGGATTTTGTTGTTAAAGTTAGCTCTTTGTTGTTAAGGTTATAGCTTTGTTGTTAAGGTTATAGCTTTGTTGTTAAGGTTATAGCTTTGTTGTTAAGGTTATAGCTTTGTTGTTAAGGTTAGATTTTGTTGTTAAAGTTAGCTCTTTGTTGTTAAGTTTAGGGCTTTGTTGTTAAGTTTAGGGCTTTGTTGTTAAGGTTAGCTCTTTCTTAATAAGCTTATGGCTTTGTTGTTAAGGTTAGGATTTTGTTGTTAAAGTTAGCTCTTTGTTGTTAAGGTTATAGCTTTGTTGTTAAGTTTAGGGCTTTGTTGTTAAGGTTATGGATTTCTTGTTAAGGTTAAGGCTTTGTCATAAATTTTTAAATTGATGACTTATTATAATTTTTAAATCGATGTGAGATATTTTATATAATGCTATATTTTTATTATTTTATATATTATAGTAATCCATAATTTTTGTTATTTTATATATTATTATTTTATATATTGTTATAATTTTTATTATTTTATATATTATAGTAAATCCATAATGCTATAATTTTTATTATTCTATATCTTGTTATAATTTTTTAAAATCGATGACTTAGCAACCAACCCGTAACCTTGACAACCAACTAGTAACCTTGACAACCAACTCGTAACCTTAACAACCAACCCGTAACCTTGACAACCAACTCGTAACCTTAACAACCAACCCATAACCTTGACAACCAACTCGTAACCTTAACAACCAACCCGTAATCTTGACAACCAACTCGTAACCTTAACAACCAACCCGTAACCTTAACAACCAACGCGTAACCTTAACAACCAACTCGTAACCTCAACAACCAACTCAGAACTTTTGTATATTGTTGTAATTTTTATTATTTTATATATTATTGTAATTTTTAAATCGATGACTTGAAATTTTATATAATGCTATATTTTTGTTATTTTATATATTATAGTAAATCCATAATTTTTGTTATTTTATATATTGTTATAATTTTTATTATTTTATATATTGGTATAATTTTTATTATTTTATATATTATGGTAAATCCATAATGCTATATTTTTATTATTTTATATATTATTATTTTATATATTATTATTTTATATATTATGGTAAATCCATAATGCTATATTTTTATTATTCTATATCTTGTTATAATTTTTAAATCGATGACTTAGCAACCAACCCGTAACCTTGACAACCAACTCGTAACCTTAACAACAAACTCATAATCTTAACAACAAACTCATAATCTTAACAACAAACTCATAAGGTTAACAACCAACTCATAACCTTAACAACAAACTCATAACCTTAACAACAAACTCCTAACCTTAACAACCAACCCATAAGGTTAACAACAAACTCATAATCTTAACAACAAACTCATAACCTTAACAACAAACTCATAAGGTTAACAACAAACTCCTAACCTTAACAACAAACTCATAACATTAACAACCAACCCATAAGGTTAACAACCAACTCATAACCTTAACAACAAACTCATAACCTTAACAACCATCTCATAAGATTGACAATCATCTCATTATCTAATCCACTCTTGAACACAACACCTCTTGCGATTTTATTTCAACCTAATTGATTGATGTTCAAGCTTTTACCAAACACAGTCATTTAAAATAAAAGCTCAAATAAATAAGTATAAACAAAAGGGAAAATTAAACAAAATCAACGCCAACTAATACAAAACCACCTCAAGATCTATACATGCTCATATCCTCCATCGCCTTCTCTCGCTCATCACGCCGACACCAACTGTCAAAGTCCACCAAGCCGCTATACTTCGGCCGGGCGAGATCATGGAGGCGATGATATCGTCGTCGGCGATGGTTGTGGACTTGAGGTCACCGAGGTTGATCTCATTATCGCGGCGTGAAGGACGCCGAAGTTCGGCGGAAGTCCTGCTGGTCGCCACGGAGGGGAGGGAAGGCTGAAAGTTCGGTTTTGGAGGGAACTAGAATTTTCCCCCCAAAACCCATTTCTATTCATCACAGTGAGAAAGAGAGAGAGAGAGAGGTATTATGGTCTCCAAATATTTAAAAGTATTGAGTTTTGTGTTTTGGGGGCTAAAAGAATTGTGAATTTACTTTTAGGGGTTTTAGGAGTGTTGAAAAAGTTTTGGGATGGGGGAGGATACTTATTATGATTTTGGGGGCTGGAAGCAATTTTCCCTTGTTCTTTTCTACGATCAAACCCAAAAGTTGGATTGGTTCGTGGCCAAAGTGACCACTTCCGGCGATACCCACGAGCAAGGGTGGCCGGAGATCATCAAACGTCGCCGGAGGTGCCGACGGTGACCGGAAAGAGGTATTCTATGTATTTTTCCATGAATCTAAAATAAAGAAACTAACCTTGAGAAGCTTATCTCCTCCTTCTATGTTCTTGTTCCAAGCAATTCGTTAACCTTTTTTTTTGGTTTTTCGTGTGATGCAACATTTGGGATTTGGGTACAGATTATAGGGTTTACAAAGGCTCTGCTTAAAACTAGTTAAAGTCATGTAGATTATAGCGAAGTTTGCTTAGTCAGTAAGCCTGGAATTATATAGCTTCGTGTACCGAAATGCTAGCTACTGATTGAAGTAGAGTCACAAAGATCTTTACAACTAAATTTAAATTTGTTAAATGACTAAAGGATACGTAATTTTATTGATATAAAATTAGAATTATTAGGGGAAAACGAGAAAAAATTTGATGCTCCTTTCAAAATACAAAACACTACTTGAGGTAGCTCCAAAGCTACTTGCAAAAGACACAATCTCCAAAATAATCTCCTCCTATTTTTGTCACCAAACAGCCTTTACTAGCTTATTGATCAAGTCAATAAAACACAATCTCTTAGATAAGACACTATTTTTGTTGCCAAACAGTGCCAAAGTCTTTTGAGTTCATAACTGATTTGGGATTTAATGTAAATAAAACCCCCAATAACTCAATTGAACATTATTCCTTCAGTTACCAAAACTTTTGATTTTCTGTGCATTTCTCAATTAACAAAAAAAAAAAAACGGTTCTATACACCAATGAATGAAATTATTTTGTTGTCAACTGATGGCTTATCAGACGATATTGTTCTATTTTGAATGTTGTTATCCATCTGTCCCTAGATATCTTCTCTGAACTATTTCCTGGCTATTAATTGGTTAGTGTGCTTCTCTAGTTTATTTCTATTGTTGGTGTTTATGTAGGTTTTGGAGGTGATTTTAATTTTTCTCTCTCTAGTTGCTCTGCTGCTGGAACTGTTTGATGAGTTTCAAGTTTGCGTCACGAGAAAAGGTAATTCTGGAAGTTAGTCCTAGGCCTTCATTTTCTTAATCAGACATGTTTCAGGCTGTTTCTGTTTTAAAGCATTAGATTTGGTTTAAATGAATGAATAAAAAAAAGTAATCAGAAAGTTATTTTTGCCACAATCAGTGGCAGCGCCCAGGCGGTTTTCCTTTTTTAAAATACGTTAGTTACAATAATTGATAATAAATGCCAATGAAAACGCTAGGCGCCTAGCGCCTAGATGCCTAGGCAGATTTCTTTCTTTGTTTAAGTGGTGGTGGAAGAGGTTTTCTAAAAGCCAAAGGATGTGGAGGAGGTGTTCATAGTACGTGGAGGAGGCCAAAGGAGTTCGGAGGAGGTTAGAGGACGTGGAGGCTGTAGCAGAGGAAATCATGATCAAGACCAAAGGAGTGCAATCCGTGCAAATGGCCCATGCTTCCCTAGGCGCTTCCAAGACCTTGGTGGGCGGCGGCATGCACCTTGGCAGCTTTTTAAAGCATTGGCTAACATATTTAGCATGTTCAAAATTTACCCTGTTTTGTGTTCTATGTGTGAGAAAAATGCTTTTGATCTATTCTTTTTTTTATTAATAAGTCTGGTAAAATTATTTTCTAGGAGGCACGGTTAGCTATTGACCAGGTTGTAAACAGAGAGCAAGTGCAGCTGCTCCAAAAGTCATCCAATATCATCTCTGTGCAGACAAAGCTAATAACGAGATACAAACTTAAGTGGGAAAAAAGTCTTCGAGTGTCACATATATTTTAGTCTATGCTTAGTTTCTCTTCCTCTGGAAAGAAAAGAGAAATTTCTTATCAGTCAAGTTGTAGATAGTGGAAGTGAATTAGAAGACTTATTCAGCTTGGAGAACAAGAACAGTTCACATAATGGTGTTAATATAGACTGGCTGTCATTCCTGAAATCATTGCTTGATCTCGAGGTCATACAATTACTGAAATGTTCACTATTCACTTGCAACCATAGTAAGAGTGTTCTTTGTTACTCTAAATTTAAGAGAAAGGATGGAGTACTCTATAAGGGAAGCCCTCCATTTTCAATGTACATGAAAAATTGCAAGCAGACTCCTTATGGCCTACTACACACCTGGAACAAGATGGGCTAAACATCCAGGTTGCCCGAGAAAAAAAGGGTCACTTATTGGTTATGGATGCGTGAAGGAAATACAGTAGCATTTTAGCACACCAATCCAAATCTGAATTGTTTCCGGTATGATAAGATAATGTTAAACCATCTTAGGTTTTTTTCCAATCAAACTCGAGCTGAAGCAGCTTCTTGTTAAAATCACAGTCCGCGTAGATTATTCTTGCACTTCTTTCCTTGTAACAGCATCAGCTAGGTTCTGCCCTGCAAGTTTCCTTGGTCTTTTTCCATGTCAGACGAGCTTTCTATGCCTTTGAAGACACATTATCTAGGAAAAAAATTCAATGTAGATGTTAACAGAATCAAATAGAGTTAAGCAGCACTGTGACTTATTTTTAAATTTACTGTTGTTATATATGCTCTCTCCAACAAAGCATACTCATAATGCGGATATCTGACACCACAGATGGGTCCTGTATTGACTGAATGAGCCCGAACTTGCAAGTTCTGATGTTTAACTAGGATGTACTTCGATTCCTGTAGAATTCCTTTGCTTGCTGACATTTGGAATTTAGTCTTCCTCTGATAATTAACTAGATGAAGTTTTTGACTTGAACTGAGCTCTTCCATGAATAGAGATGCATGTTGCTCCGACATGACCAAACTTGAGGAAAGAGTAAAAGGTTTTAACAGAAAGAAGTCTTGTCTGCTGCGCAGTTCCGTACTCTAGTGTCATTTATCTCATAAACTGCTTCTCATCAATCTTTGTAATGCTTCAAATAGCAAATGTTTCCAACTCTCCTGTAAAAATTTAAAACATGGTTTCCATATCTAAACCTTGTCCTTATGGTAGTGTTGAGATCTTACAGTAGCAGTAGGCTGGCTTAGCATGGGATAATAGAGCAAGAATCCATGTTCCCGTTGTCTCTAACCCAGCCCATTGACCATTGTCAAGGTTAATTTTTGTACTAACAAGTAATTTATCTTCCAGTTTTACTATACACTTCTACAAACCGAAACATATACCTGTTTTTATGTCTGCCTCCCAAAAACTTTGTTTCTATACTTGTCAAGTATAATTTTCTTCCAAATCAAATCTTTATCTGAAAAAAGAGCTTTAAATCCATTTGCCTGTCAGGCTATTTACTTCTGCGAGAGATATCACTCCTAAACCGCAGCTTTCTTCTTTCAACAAAAAACTATCCAGTTCTCTAAGCAAGCAAAACCGTTACAATCTCTGCTGCTTTCCTAGAAGAAATTATTCTTTTGAATGTTGATCCTCTTTCACCGATGAAGCAAGCAAAACCGTTACAATCTTTACTGCTTTCCTAGAAGAAATTGTTCTTTTGAATGTTGATCCTCTCTCACCGATGTAGGCATTCTATTAAAAGACATCATATATAACAAGATGGTTGATAGGTATCAATTGACTAACACAAGTCTACTGTCTACCTTGAAAGGAGGGCTTTTCCACTTTTAGCAAAGATCTTGTGAAGGTTTTTTATTAAAGTACATGAATATGATTTATCCAACTTCCCAGGTTGAGTAGGAATCCCCAAACCCCAAATATCATGCATAGAATGTACCTTCCTGACAATTCAAAAAGTATAAGAGAGCACTTTGTCAATCCTTACCTCGCTTCTATGTTTGTTTCTTGTTTATATTGTTTTAAAATTTCCCCTTCATTCTACTCATAGCCAATCCTTCATTATATGTTTAAAACTGTGTTTATGCCCTTGCCGTGTGAAAAATGACTTTGCCTGCAAACTCCATGCTATTCTTGCTGAAGTTTTGTTTTGTTGTTTTTTTACGTTAGTTACAAACTGGAACAGAAATTGCCTCAAGTTTTGTCGAAGCAGGTGAAAGATCCTGTTACTCCCCATGGTGGCATCATAGGTGGGTATCATATTGCCGTTGTCGTGGATTGTGCTTAACTTGTCAAAATCATACTCTTCGGTCATGATGCACTATAGCTTGTTGCTTATTTAGATCTGGATGCAACTATATTTAACTAAAACCCTTAAATGCAATTGGGTGTTCCTAACTTTACAATTTTACTTGATTATGAGATGAGTTGACCAATCATATACTGGTTTTATCTCTAAACAATGCTATTTGTTGTTTTCTTACTAACGTAATAAGCTGAGTCGAGCTTCACTTACTACTTTAAAATCTTAGTCACTCTTTACTTCTTGGTGGCAATTAAACCATGTACTTATCCATTGTGTAATTCTGAGTCAATTTTTGTTTGTTGATCTTAATTTCTCTGATGGGTGCATTTTCACTATGCTACCAGAGGGGCTTACAGAAGGTCTTGGAGCTCTGTGTGTGGTTGCAGGTTATTTTAATATTCATGGAAGAATTTAACGAGGCACTGGAAGAGGTACCTTTTATGCATCTCAGCTACAAAAACCGGTAACTACATGTTTTCTATCAAATTGACGGGCTAGCTCCAGTCTCTTTTGTATTGAAAACTTCAAAATATTTCAAGAAGAAGATCAAAATGTTTATATTAGTTCGATATGGAGAATATATTGTGTGAAGCATACATATCTTTGGACTCGAATAAATGTATCTGAACTCTATTTCAGCCAAATACATTTTCTGACTAATGTGGATGTCAAGCTTCTGTAATTTGCACAAGTTGTCCTTTTGATTTTATAAGAAGATTTTGCTGTACTTGTTTGAAGATACCCTACCTCCCACTTTTGCTGCTTCCTCAAGAATATAAAGTGCAGGCTGTTTTCAACTAGGTGCAAAGATTGAAGTGTGTCAGCCAATGATTCCCAACTCTGCTATAACTGAGTGCTTTAGATTCTCTAATTCATTCAAAGATGCGACTGGTTCATCTAGTATTATGAAAATCCCAACTCGAGTGACCTTAACTTAAAGTTTCTTTGTGAATAATTGACCTCGATATGACCATTAGCTCCTCTGAGAAGCCATAACCTTGGCCGAGTGCATTGGGTCATTCATTGTTCATGTAAACTAATTAAGTATCCAATAGTTTGAGGATAGAATCATAGTATAAAAACCATGTAGCATTATACATATAAAGCATGCACCATGATCCTAAGTTTAGAAATAAGCTGAGGTTGGCGTTGAGTGGGATTTATGTGCTAGGCCATGTAAGTGTACTCAATGAGAATGCTTAAGACTTTGAGGAATTTGAGATCACTCAAAGCTCTCTGGATTGGTCCGTGAGCCTTGAGAGATTAGTGAGTGGACCAGCACTATGCATTAAAGAGAGAAGGAGGGGTGGGTGGGGTTCATTTCTCAAGGAAGTTGGTACTAAAAATAATGAAAGATTCCATTGGTCGGTGTCTTTAAAATCTTAGGTTCTCTTGTGCATGCAGTTTGGTTGTAGGCTCAGCTGAGATGAGAATGGAGAATAAGCAGCACACTGTGGAGTATCATGCACTCCTCAATCGTAAGTGTGATCTTTGTCTTGAAGACAATGGTGCTCATATCTCTCTGCGTTATTTCTATTTTGGTCCATTCAAGTTATATATAACATGATCTTTAAGGTTTAGATCATCATGAGAAAAGAAAAAGCGTTGAGGTCTAAAAGTAATCAGAAAAACCCTAAAAATTAGGCGAAAAACATTTGTAAGAGAAGGGAGGGAAATACTTTTAGGAAGAGTATTATTACTTCAACACAAAGCGGGTATTAGTCTCCGTGTACCATGCACTGGAATCTTTGTGTAATAAACCTGAACTCAAGCAGCTTGTTAAAGGGAGAGTGAAGACTATCAGCACAATGGAGGAAATGTGATGCTGCCAGGTTTTGTAAATCATGATGTATTGTGCTTGATACTAGTATGGAGCTTTATTTCTATTTTCATTGGATACGAAAAGCGAAGCTTCCAGCTAGCCGGGAAAAGTCTAGAAAAATTAAGGGTAAGTGACGTCTCCCTTTAAACCAGTTTTGGTCTAAACCGGTTAGTTCTGGATTGAGGAAGATGGACCAAAATAAAGAACAGTTTGTAGGAGGCAGAATGAAAACAAGTTTAAGGCCAAAAATTGGACTAAGAAAACCAATTTAATTAAGTTCTGTCCTTTTTTTTTTGGGAAAATTGTATCAAGGCCCAAAAAAAAAAAGGTAGATGTGCCCAGCCCCCCCTTAATTTTTTTTGTGTTAGGAAGCCCCAAAAAATAAAAGTAGATGTGATTCAGCCCCTTTTTAGCTTTCCACATCATCAATGAGAGAATTTTTAAAAAAAACCCCATTATACCCTTCATCTCTTCTCTCTCTCTCTCTCTCTCTCTCTCTCTCTCTCTCTCTCTCTCTCTCTCTCTCTTCCGCTCCTTCCATTCCACTTCCTCCTCCTCTCCCTCCCCACCATTCATTCCTCCTCCTCTCCTTCCTCTCCTTCCACGGCCTCCCTGCCTCCATCCCTCCACGATTCTTCCTTCCACGCCATCCCATTGTCCTTTCTCGCCGGCCTCCATTCCTCTCCTCCTTCCCGATCCAACCGACTCCACTCCGCCGCTCCTCTCCTCTCCTCTCCCTTTCGCCTTCGATTCATCCCTCCTCCTCTCCTTCCTCTCCTCCACCCTCCCTCACCATCAAGTCTCCGATCGCCACCGACCTCACCCAATCTCGAGTGCATCCGACTTCTGATCGACACCACACTTCACCGCTTGCGCCCTCGACCTCGCCGACGATCGCCGACGTTAAAGACTATGACTCTATCACTGCATATGGGGAGGATTGTACTGAAGTTCATGATGTCAAGATCAAGGGATTGGGGTTCGTTGATCCCGAATTTGGTTCAAAGATCGTGAAGAGATTAAATACCGAGTTTTAATGTAGTGGTGCAGAGCTAATTGGTTGATTGTAAAACTTGTATGCATGTTTGGATGAAAATTAACCTAATGCGTTGAAAGTTAACATTCAATAAGAAAAGTTAACATACTAGAAGGAAAGTTAACACGCTCACTTAAAAGTTAACGTAAAACCCTAAACGCTAACATAAAACCCTCAAAGTTAGCATATAGTCGTGATACTTAACACAGACATGAAGAGTTAACATGTAACCATTAAAGTTGATATTTACGATTTGTCGGTGTGATTTGTATGGGAAGTGCCACGAGTTGTGAAAGTTAACTTTCACCATCATGTTAACTTTCACCTAACATGTTAACTTGCATTTGAACAGTTGACTAATAGATTTTCCGTTCTCTTTAAATAATCATGTAAGAATTAAGGTGAAACTGGTAAATATATGTTGTAAGAAAACATTATGGAATATATGACGAAAAAATATAAGGAATGCAATAAGAACTATAAAAGTTAACATTGTTAACTTTCATCTTAACATGTTAACATTCAACGTAACATGTTAACTTTCACCATCATGTTAACTTTCATTCAGATAGGTTAACTTTCATCCAAACATGTTAACTTTCATTCAGATAGGTTAACTTTCATCCAACATATTAACTTTCGATGAAAGTATTGACTAATGGGTTTTCCTGTTATCTTTCAAATAATCATATAAGATTTCAAATTTAATCGATAAATATATGTTGTAGAGGAAAATTTATGGAATATATGATGTAAAAATACAATGAATGTAATAAGAACTATAAAAGTTAACATTGTTAACATTGTTAACTTATATCTTAACATGTTAACTTTCACCGTAACATGTTAACTTTCAAATTTAACATGTTCACTTTCATTCGTGATAGGTAGCTTTCATCCCAACATGTTAACTTTCATTCTATAGGTTAACTTTCATCCTAACATATTAACTTTTAGTGAAAGTTAACATATTCTAGTAAAAGTTAACATCAAATAGTGATAGTTAATGTCTTTCACGAAAGTTAACATTAAAATCTAAAAGTTAACATGAAAATCTAAAAGTTAACATTTTTAGGTGAAAGTTAACAATAAACGGAGATAGTTAACATGAAAATGAATAGCCAATATACGATAAACATGTAAGGAATATCAGTTGTAAGAATGTAAGAAAGTTTTGTTATCTACGCTTAGGGTTTATGTTAACTTTTAGGGTTTTATGCTAACTTTTAGGTTTTATGCTAACTTTTTGGTTTGATTAGAAGAAGGGTGGGTTTAGTAATGAAGGGATCCAAGATAAACCCTAAAAGTTAGCATAAAATCCTAAAAGTTAACATGAAAATCTAAAAGTTAACATAAAACCCTAAAAGTTAACATAAAACCCTAAAAGTTAGCATAAAGTCGCGGATATCATAGTTTTATGTTAAATATCACAGTTTATGCAAGCTTTTAGGGTTTCATGTTAACTTTTAGGTTTCATATTAACTTTTAAGGTTTTATGCTAACTTTTAGAGTTTCATGTTAACTTTTAGGATTTTATGTTAACTTTTAGAGTTTTATGTTAACTTTTAAGTGAACACGTTAACTTATACATGAAGCTGTTAATATAAAATATCAGAAGATAATATTATAGTTGACTTTAAAATCTGACTGGTTTATTAATTTGCGCAGTAGTGATATTAGTCATACGCCTTTAGGAAATACTTTTACTTTAGAGAGGATCCCAAATGATTGCCCGTCTAGTGAGAGTGTAATGAGATTAGATGACATTCTCAACAACACTCCCATCATTGAGATGAAATCGAGCTATTCATGTTTATTGTTAACTATTTAAGTCTGTTTTTAACTTCTAGCTGACTCTACTTGATTCTTCCGTCCTCGTCTTTTTATTAGACGCTCAACTTTCAGCTGAACATGTCAACTTTTGATGTTACTCGTTAACTTTCGTTGAACATGTTAACTTTCATCCTAACATGTTAACTTTTAGTATTTCCTATTAACTTTCCATTGAACATGTTAACTTTTAACGCTTGATGTTAACTTTCGCTAAACGTGTTAACTTTTAGTATTTTCTATTAACTTTCCATTGAACATGTTAACTTTCATCCTAACATGTTAACTTTCATTCCTATAGGTTAACTTTCATCCAACATATTAACTTTTAGTGAAAGTTAACATTAAAATCTAAAAGTTAACATGAAAATGAATAGCCAATATACGATAAACATGTAAGGAATATCAGTTGTAAGAATGTAAGAAAGTTTTGTTATCTACGCTTAGGGTTTATGTTAACTTTTAGGGTTTCATATTAACTTTTAAGGTTTTATGCTAACTTTTAGGGTTTCATGTTAACTTTTAGGTTTTATGCTAACTTTTAGGGTTTCATATTAACTTTTAAGGTTTTATGCTAACTTTTAGGGTTTCATATTAACTTTTAGTGAAAGTTAACAATAAACGGAGATAGTTAACATGAAAATGAATAGCCAATATACGATAAACATGTAAGGAATATCAGTTGTAAGAATGTAAGAAAGTTTTGTTATCTACGCTTAGGGTTTATGTTAACTTTTGGCCTTTCTTGTTAACTTTCATGTTAAGTATAGTTCATCATCCACGCCTATTATTAATACAACTAAAATCAAGAACACAATATAAACATGCATATAAGTTTTACAATCGAGAGCGATGGTGGGCGATGCATTCGTGAAGGAGGCGGGTCATCGTGCCGACGTCGGTGAGGGATTGGAGACTTGATCGGCTAAGGAGACCGTGAAGGAGAGGAAGGAGAGGAGGAGGAGAGAAAGAGAGAAAGAAAAGAGGGAGAGCACATCAGATTTGGGGGAAGGGCTAACGGGTATTGTTTTTGAGAAAAGATGGGTTAAGGGGGAGCGGAGGAGGAGAGAAGAAGAGAAGAAAGGAGCAGGTAAGGGAGAGGAAGAGGAGAAAGAGACAGAGGAGGAGGAGAGGAAGAAGAAGGCAATGAGTATTTTCGGAAGTTTGTGGGGTTATTTTATGATAAAATGTGAAAAGGGGCTGAAACACATTAAAATACATTGATGGGGCTTTTTTGGGGCTGAACAGCAAGAAAAATAATTGGGGGGGCTTGGGCACATCTCATCTTTTTTTTTGGGGCCTTGACACAATTTTCCCTTTTTTTTTTGGGGCCAAAATAAGGCCAGAAATTAAACAGTTTTGTCCTACTACACCAGTTTTAAATGAAGTTGCCAAACATACCCAAGAGAGTAGCAGGATGTAACCTACTCTACCATGGGAAATCTCCAAACTTCATCATGTGAACTCTTTTCTCAAACCAAAAACATCCTCCATGCAGATAAACACCAACGAACACTACTTACCAATCATAATATATATCTGTAATATATCGATAACACCTACCTAGAAGATAAGCGTGTCTAACCAAAGAACTTATATGTGTTAAAAAATTCAACCAATCTATAAATCATCAAAATTTTGTGGTCTCCACTTCACTAGTCTAATACTATACTATACGGCACAAAGCGTCACCAAAACACTGTATATATATGAATGCAAACAGCTATCCATTCCTGAAGTCAACCAAGTAGAAGAAGAGATATGAAGCGCTTAAACCCAAAGCTGTGCTTTTGCATCATCTTGATCATCTCCTCTTCCTTTCTGTGCTCAGAAACTCGTCTCTTGGATGTTGGAGAGCGCGAATTTGGGACACAAAGCAAGAAGATGGATGCTGCATCACGACAAGAGCAGTCGACGAAGAGTTTGTATGAATCTTCTATGCGGCTAAGCCCTGGAGGACCAGACCCTCAACACCATTGATTTAGTCCCTACTTATATTTGAAATCAAGAGATGAGAAATGCTTATCTTCTTTCTTGTTTTTAAATTTAAATTTTCAATGTTTATGGTGGGAGCAAGGGTGATATCAAACACGATGATCAAACTCACGTTCAACTGGGTGCGCGCATGTATATGTATCTTGTATGCATGCTCCAAGTGTTTGTTTATGTACGAAATAATCAAGTTGAGTTTCTTCAGATCTCTCTCTCTCTCATTTAACGGGCACACGGATTGTTATTGTTGAGATACCAAAACTTTTTGTCCTCTGTTGAGATAACCACGATTATATCATAATTCATTTAAGTAGAATTTTTAAGTCCAAGATTCATATGATCTCTCTAAATAGAAAAATATTTCTAAAAGCAATGACGACATATTGTTAGTGCAACCTAGTGCAAGAAGTTCTTACTATATATGGGATTAGAAAAAGGATTAAACCCCTTTGGGTTTATTGTAAGCAGCTTTATCTTGTATTGATCTGAATAAAAAGAGATGGTGAAAAGACTCTTAAAAGCGAGGGAGTATTTTTGTACAATATCTTGTACTATATTACGCTGTCCTTGTACTATATTAGCATATATCAAAAGATGTAATTAGTTTGTAGTTTAATTTGTATTGCAGTTGCTTCTCATTCATCTCATAGGTTCGACATACATAGATGCATGCTATGATTTGTCGGTCGCCAATTTGTGAATCATGCATCCCCTAATTGCTTCTAACAACTTTAGTGTATCCATGGCTAGCTAAGCAATCTCTGGATAGCAAATCCGATCAAACTTTTAATTTTCTTTGCATTACATTAATACTACAATTTGCAATAGCTGATCATGCTCGTAAAGGAGAAAATGGCGCCTAATTAACTATTTGGAGCCAATCTTGTAAACAACTGAAAAGGGAAACCAAGATTCGTGAATGCCAAAAGCTTGATGGATAGGAAGGTAGCCTTTCAAACGGCAGTGCAAGAAAAGGAAATTAAAGATGTATAATTGGTTATTAAATGTTTTTACTTTGTACTAAGCTATAGCATTTTCTTTTTTTACCATCCATTTTCCAGAACATAGTGGTTCGATGTAAAAAAATAAATAAAAAAAAAAAATTCAGGGTTCTCGCAATCATTTTGGGCAATATATAAAACATACAAGAAAAGAGGGAAAAGATTGCGCCCAGGCCCATTAAGAAACCTAGTACACAAATATGTTGTTAATTAGCCCCTAGAGCCCAATAACTGAAATAGCAACGTCTTTTTTCCCTCTCCAAATTCTACAGTAGTCTTTACAGGTTTCGTCGGAAAAGTAGTGAGTAGAAAGAGTGCTCTTCAGTAGGTGGCTTAAGGTACTTATAGTATATGATTTTTATCGACAGGAAATATAAAAATGCCTACACCACATAAATAGCAATTTCTTCAGTTTTCATCTCAAGGACACTGCCCTGAACCCCCACCCCTCATCGCCCCGGGAGAAGATAATCTCTCATCTCTTACAATTTGGTAGCAATTAATACATGAATAATTCAATGATTCTAGTCTAATAAAAGACTCCTATATTCCAAATGATCGCAATCAGATGTAGATTCCTCAAGTATGTGAGAGATCAACACTTTTGATCACAATCATTAATTATTTAGTGGGTGATTGTGATTTGTTCTAAATCTAATACTCACCATATTATAAATTGCACTCATCCCTAATTTGCTCAAAGTGTGCCAAATGATCAATTATTCTTGTCATCCACTTCATACACAAACATAAAACACACACTCTAGCCTACCTTTTGAAATAGACTATATTGCTATCACCTACTCCAAAAAATTAACACCAGGATTACTTTTGGAGACAAATCTCGCTGCAAAATTTTAGAAAGTAATCGGTTTGCACTGATCAACTACGAGATTGTTGTTGGGATTTGAGACGCAAGCCTAGAGGAAGAGGAGGAGGAGGAGGGGGAGGGAAGGGGTGAATAGGATTGCAAAAATATTTTGAGAAATTAAACAATATAGCAGAAAATATGAAACAATTAACAACAACCACAGATAAAAATTAACATACAGTAAAAAGAATTATTATAATGGTTCAGAATAAATCCTACATGCACTCTTCCTTCTCTCAAGGGCTTCCACACTATGATAATTATTCTTCTGGATTACAAATCCTAATCTAGTAGGCTTCACAAAAGTACTCCCTAGATCAACCCCTAATCTAGTCATCTACACCCAAACAATCCTATCACTAATGTGTATCCTAGTTCTTAGCTAGTAAAATCTACCCTCAATTGACACTGGCTTGAGTACATCGTAAAATCGATCAAATTATCATAGAAAGTATATTGATTATAATAAAAATATTAGATAAACACAATTGAAAAGATCTTACAGCCTTGATGATCAAACAATTCTTCAAAGTCTAAGAAATTTTGATCTGGAAGAACAGAGGTAGATGTGGTGATCCTAGGGCTTCTCCTCCAACTCCTCCTCCTTTTCCAACTCCTCCTCCTTTTCCAACTCCTCCTCCTCCTTTTCCAACTCCTCCTCCTTTTCCAACTCCTCCTCCTTTTCCAACTCCTCCTCCTTTTCCAACTCCTCCTCCTTTTCCAACTCCTCCTCCTCCTTTTCCAACTCCTCCTCCTCCTTTTCCAACTCCTCCTCCTCCTCCTTTTCCAACTCCTCCTCCTCCTCCTTCTCCTCCAACTCCTCCTCCTTTTCCAACTCCTCCTCCTTTTCCAACTCCTCCTCCTCCTTCTCCTCCAACTCCATTCCACTTCTAACCCGAACTCCTCCTCCTTTTCCAACTCCTCCTCCTTTTCCAACTCCTCCTCCTCCTTTTCCAACTCCTCCTCCTCCTTTTCCAACTCCTCCTCCTCCTTTTCCAACTCCTCCTCCTTTTCCAACTCCTCCTCCTTTTCCAACTCCTCCTCCTCCTTTTCCAACTCCTCCTCGAGCTCTATTCTTCCTCCCTAACCCAAAACCCCTAACTCCTCCTCCTTTTCCAACTCCTCCTCCTTTTCCAACTCCTCCTCCTTTTCCAACTCCTCCTCCTTTTCCAACTCCTCCTCCTTCTCCTCCAACTCCATTCCACTTCTAACCCGAACTCCTCCTCCTCCTTCTCCTCCAACTCCTCCTCCTCCTCCTTCTCCTCCAACTCCTCCTCCTCCTTTTCCAACTCCTCCTCCTTTTCCAACTCCTCCTCCTCCTCCTTCTCCTCCAACTCCTCCTCCTTTTCCAACTCCTCCTCCTCCTCCTCCTTCTCCTCCAACTCCTCCTCCTCCTTTTCCAACTCCTCCTCCTTCTCCTCCAACTCCTCCTCCTTTTCCAACTCCTCCTCCTTCTCCTCCAACTCCTCCTCCTTTTCCAACTCCTCCTCGAGCTCTATTCTTCCTCCCTAACCCAAAACCCCTAACTCCTCCTCCTTTTCCAACTCCTCCTCCTTCTCCTCCAACTCCATTCCACTTCTAACCCGAACTCCTCCTCCTTCTCCTCCAACTCCATTCCACTTCTAACCCGAACTCCTCCTCCTTTTCCAACTCCTCCTCCTCCTTTTCCAACTCCTCCTCGAGCTCTATTCTTCCTCCCTAACCCAAAACCCCTAACTCCTCCTCCTCCTCCTTTTCCAACTCCTCCTCCTTTTCCAACTCCTCCTCCTCCTTCTCCTCCAACTCCTCCTCCTCCTTCTCCTCCAACTCCTCCTCCTCCTTCTCCTCCAACTCCTCCTCCTCCTTTTCCAACTCCTCCTCCTTTTCCAACTCCTCCTCCTTTTCCAACTCCTCCTCCTTTTCCAACTCCTCCTCCTCCTCCTCCTTTTCCAACTCCTCCTCCTCCTTCTCCTCCAACTCCTCCTCCTTTTCCAACTCCTCCTCCTTCTCCTCCAACTCCTCCTCCTCCTTTTCCAACTCCTCCTCCTTTTCCAACTCCTCCTCCTCCTTCTCCTCCAACTCCTCCTCGAGCTCTATTCTTCCTCCCTAACCCAAAACCCCTAACTCCTCCTCCTTCTCCTCCAACTCCTCCTCCTTCTCCTCCAACTCCTCCTCCTTTTCCAACTCCTCCTCCTTTTCCAACTCCTCCTCCTCCTCCTTCTCCTCCAACTCCTCCTCCTTTTCCAACTCCTCCTCCTCCTTCTCCTCCAACTCCTCCTCCTCCTCCTCCTTCTCCTCCAACTCCATTCCACTCTCTAACCCGAAACTCCTCCTCCTCCTTTTCCAACTCCTCCTCGAGCTCTATTCTTCCTCCCTAACCCAAAACCCCTAACTCCTCCTCCTTCTCCTCCAACTCCTCCCCTAACTCTGATCCTCCACCGTAACAAGCAAAAGAGAGCAACCACCGCCTCCTCCCCTTGGCCTCCAACTCAAACAGCACAGGTCATCGTCACCGCCTCCTCATTGAAAGGTAAACCCCTTTATTAATATTTTTATTATTTTTCAACTTTGATAATTTTATTAATAATGTTCAATTTGATAATAGCTTGAATCTGGTGTTGTATCTAAATTCTAACCTCCAGACAGTCAAGGCCAGCTCCTCCTCCTCCTTCCCCATCTTGAAAAAGGTAATTTTCTAATTTTTAGAATATTCTTATAAATTTTAGATTATTTATTCAATTAATTATGTTATAATTTATATATTGTGCAATGATTATTACCCTAAACTTAATTACCCTAATTTTAACCCTAATGATAACTCAAACTTAAAAAGAAAATAGTAATTAACCTAACTACTACCCTAATGGTGCTAATCTCCCAAATAATTACCTTTATTTAGTTTTATACATAATATCAATGAAACCATAACAACACAAAACCTAATACCCAAAAATATGTGAATTAATCAAACATATATATATATATATATATATATATATATATATATATATATATATATATATATATATATATATATATATATATATATATATATATATATATATATATATATATATATATATATATTTCAAAATTAGTAGAGTGATATATAACATAATAATGTGTTATATACCCATTGATCTAGGTGAGTAAAAAATAGTTAACGTTAGTAGTAGACCACGTCCAATAATTACTACCAATTTTTTGGATTTATAATATAAGATAGACGACTCAATTTTGGGTATTGAATTAAATTGTATATTGAAAAGGATCATTTACTTTACATTATAAGTAAAAAGAATTGACACGTAACTATTGAATCTGTCCAGTTTGGATGGGTTAAGATAGTAGTGCGTACATTTAATTTTGTATACTTTGTAGGGAACATGGATTATGAGAAGCCGGGTAGGCATGGGAGTGAGCAAGGTACCAAAGTACCTCCCCAATATTACCAGGCCATTTTGGGGTGGAGGGACAATATTTCGGTTGGGGATTATGCCGTTAGATTTAATAATTTGATCGGCTGTTTAATCAGAGACCCGGACTCCATAAACATTGCTCATAATTTTGAAAAACAAGAATGGAAGGGCATAAAGAAAATCTGGGAGAGGCTCATGGTAATTATATATTATATTGCTTCTTTCATTTACTATTTATCTAATTATTCTTATAGTGTATGTTTTTTCCACATGTAATTTGCAGGATCATTATTGTCTTGAGGACAACCCGAAATCTTGGGATCATGTAATGCTTAGAGTGAGCAAGATAATTCGAGGGTGGAGGAATAAACTCAAGAAAAAATACTTTACGGATAAAACTGTTGATTGGAAGAGGATCTATGAGCTTGATAAGAGGGCTCCTCCATATAATTGGATGACTCTTATTGTCGAGTAGGAGGGTGAGAAGAAGGTGAGTTATTTTTAATTCATGATATTACCACCGCACATACTAACAAAATACTATTTTGAAGGAAAAATATTTGAGGGCATCGGAGAATCACAATTCAAAGAAATACGATCACTTTCTGTGAGCTACTCCTTACGCTGGATCAAGGATAAGTATTTGAATGAGAACCCGGTATGATGAAAATGTTAAAACTTAACTCATGTGACTAGTTTCATACATTGATCGAATTAATTGGAATTTGATATATCATATGGCACATTGACTATGCCATCAACCCTTCTTCCTAGAGCAGCTTATACACCACCCGAGGGCTACGATAAGGATAAAAAGGTGGAGATCATTAATCATATGCATGTAAGTATAAGGTTAATTTCACATTTGCACATATTTAATGATTTATCATTAGAGTTTCTAATTTATATTTTTATTGCTATACAATATTCAGGCGGCGCTGGAAGCTTCGCAAGACGTTGTGTTGTCTCAAGCACTCCAGTCTCAGGGCATAGAAGACAACCCTTTGGATCGTAACCGTATGACCAGAGAGTACTGGAGGGAAGTCATTGATGGGGCTTATGGTTATAGACTAAACAAGAAAGGGAGGGTGTCCTTATCAAGTGCTGGAGTTAGGTCATTCTCCACCAGCAGGACTAAGACTAGCAATCAGTCGGTGACCTCAAATGACCAAGTGAGACATCATACGTCGTGGGTAAAATCGGATAGTACTTATTTGACAATCTTGAATCCTCATTGGCTTTCTAATTTCTTCCCATGATTACGCACGGGTTAAGGGGTGCACAATCGTCCTGGGATGTTGTGCTGTGCATCATTGATTCTGAGCCCTTAAAGGAGATTCTTCCTTAGCCTATATACATAGTTATCACTAAGTTGGCATTTGCGGAGCATGTAGATACTGGTGGTGGAGAGGTATATATGTCTAAACATATATGTATTTATTACAATTTTTTTAAAAAATATTCTCATATTGACTTGCATTCTTTTCTAAATAGAGGAGGTACTCCTGTAGGGAGCAGTAGTACAATATGTCATTCTGATACAGCCGCCGCTAGGGATAGAGATGACGACAATGACAATGACAATGATGAGGAGTGAGTTAGACTTGTTTTTACATTTATGAACTTTTGGATTGTGTTAGACATGTTGACTTTTGGATTTTATATATATGTGTTATATTTTGGATCCTATTTGTGATTTTATTGCTATGTGAATGGATATATGATTGTTTGAGTATGGAGATGTATTGTGGTTGGATTGTTGGATAATGTGGTTGGATTGGTGGATGAATATTTTGAATGTGAATACGTATTATGGTTAATTATTTGGATATGTATTACTGGATATTGTGATTGGATTGGTGGATGAATGTTTTTATAGGTTTTTATATATATTCTCGTATAGGGGCTAAACATGGTGACAGATAATCCCGTCACCAATGCTCATTGGCGATGGGTCTAACCGTCGCCAATGTCAATAATATTGGTGACTGGTAATCCATCACTAATGACCATTGGTGATGGTCGTGGACCCGTTACCAATGTCCATTGGAGACGGAACAGTCCGTCGCCAATGTTTACTTGTCGCTAATACCATCCCATCGCCAATGTTCATTGGCGACGACATACCCTGTTGCCAATGTTTATTGGTGACGGAATTATTAGTGACGGGTCCGCACCCATCACCAATGTGAAATGGTGACAGATTTCAAGGCATTGGTGACGGATTTCCCATCACCAATACTCTATTTTTTACTAGTGGCAGCTGAAACGAACGACTGAGATTAGATCTCTAAAAGGCTGCTGAATCGATCCAGGCTCATCGACCTTGCTCATCGATGGGCAATATGTTCATCGATGGGTCGAGTGCTTATCTATGGATAACATGTCTCTGTAATTTTTGGATATCAATGGGTCAAGTGCTTATTGATAGATAACATGTCTCTGTAATTTTTGGATCAACGGAGGTGTGCTTCAAATTAATGGGCTTCTCCTTTGCTCATTGATGAGCAGGGTGAATGGTCTGTTAAAATTTCCATGGATAGGAGGTTAAGGAATTGATGATACAACAACAGGTTTATCAATGAGAAACACTGCTCATTGATGACCACTTGCTCATCAATAGGCAAAATGCTTATAGATGAGTTCTGCCTGCTGAGTCCTCATTTTGAGTTGGTTTCGACTCCATTTGAACTCGTTATCAATTATATCTTGTATATACCGAACAAGTCATCTCACACACAAGTTAGTCAGAAATACACGTTTGTTATTACTCAAATAAAAGAAATTGTACAGACAAGGTCCTAACAGTTGCTACACGCTCCATGTGAGTGCACATCATGTATTCGAGCACACCTTCTTTATTTTTTATTTTTTTATTTTTTTTTGTGTGGCGATCATTGTCACCCCAAATTCCACCAAAAGTTTTTTCAAAATCACTTTGTGTTAGCTTTCATGGATAATAGTAAAACCATGAACCCTTATCCACTTAGGCTGCAATCTCTAGAGGCCATCTTGTAGTGCCCCACTCTGTCTCAAGCATCGACATTCTACATTAATGGCTCCTTTCTCAGTTCTCACCTCGTGAGATTTTGATCACAAGGCTATGCACTTTGTTACCGGCTGCATGCACGAACCTCATGCCATCACTACTGACTTCGTGAATCACAAAAGAATTGGACATCCGCATGCACAACACCAATCACCTTGTCCTCGTAGTATTATATCAAATAAGAACTTGTATTTTTGTTTGCAACAAGAGAGAGGACGCATGGCAGCATGGGGTTTCAGACTGGTTGGGGACCCAAGGCTGTTAGATTGTAAAGGCCATGAACGGGACGTATCAGGCTAATCTACTTGGGTCCGTTTAATCGAAAGAACTATATTTAATCGAAAGAATTATTTTTATTTAGTAATAACTCTAGATATATTTAACTATATATATATATATATATATATATATATATATATATATATATATATATATATATATATATTTTTTTTTGGTAAATGAAGAATTTATTCCATTAACCAATTTGGAAAGTTAGTACAAAACTCATCCCAGACATCTCCAGGGAAAATTCAACTATACAATATCTATCCAAATGAGCAATCTAGAAAAAAACAAAATCCCAACTATAAGCAGCTATAAGTCTTGAATCCAACTTTGGTGATTATCGTATAGGGGAATTTAACACAACCGAGAGAACATCAAGCTTCACGATACACAACCCATTCCACAGGTTTACATTGTTGCATATAGAGTCTTCGATTCCTTTCCACCAAACTTGATACACAAGAGCAAAGAAAGACCATTTTTGTATCTTCTTCTTGTAAGAATTCCCCTTAAGTGTCTAACCAACATCTTGAACAATCTCGCCCATTCACGATTCTCTCCTTGAAACCCAACCAACTCATCACGAATTCCATATAGAAGCAGTGAATTCACATGAGAAAAATAGATGCTCATGATTTTCTTGTCGCATACGTAAAAGACAAGAGTTTGATTGCATGACTCCCCATCTACAAAGTCTATCTTATGTAAGTAGACGCTTTAGCACCATCACCACAAGATAATCATATGTTTAGGAATAGTTAGAGTATTCCGACAAGCCCATGCCAATTAACAATTTGAGTAGCTTGAATAAGATCGAGTAAGCTCTTGAGAGGATAAATTTACCATTTACTTCCCGACTTTTGAACTTTTGCAAACATGTTTCAATAGATCCCCAAAGTGAGATTGCTTTGTCTCTAGTCTTCAAGATTCTCTTCCACATCCATGAATCATTCACTTTGGCTTGCACTTCCCGGATATTACATCTTTTAAGTATACACCATGGATCCATTTAATCCACAATGTGTCTTTAGCCTCAACCAATGACCGTAAAAGCTTAAATGCGCAGCCTTGACCCCATAACACGCCAGAAAAAATACCTGTGCCACCAAGTTTTTCCCCTACATACCATATCCCATGAGACCAAAGCTCTATTTGAATCCATGTTTCCTCCCCAAAGGAAATTCTCAAAGTTTGTCAACCTGCTCAAGAACTCCTTTAGGAATAATGTAGTTACTTGACCAAAAAGATGAACTCCCATCAAGACACTCTTCACCAACCAAGTCTACCAAAGATAGGATAGTTTCTGACTTGCCATCCCTGAATTTTTGAGTGATTTTAGAATCGGACTTGCACAATCCACCTTTGATAACCTCTTGCTAATCATAGGTACCCCAAGGTATCTAACAGAAGAGACCCTCTCTATACCCCAACATATGAGAAATTTGGCCTCTAAGATTTGAATCCACACCACCAAAGAAAACAGAGCATTTAACAGGATTTTCATGTAGCCCGGATACTCTACTAAAGTGAGTAAAACAAGATTGAAGACATCTCACAGAATTCAAATCTCCCCTCCCAAACATAAGAAGATCATCGCAAATAAGAGATGTGTAATTCCAAGTTTGGCACATTTGGGGTGGAATTTGAAGTTTCTATCATGCTTCAAAAGATCAAGACTTTTGAAAGATACTCCATGCAAAGAACAAAAATATAAGGGGATAAGGGATCACCCTGTCGTAGACCTCTCTTGCCAACAAAATACCCATGAAGGGAACCATTAAAGAAGATAGAATATTTAGGACTAGAGATGCAAGTCATAATCCAAGAAACCATGTTAGGAGGAAAACCCAATCCTCTGAGTATGTAATGAATAAAGCTCCAATCAAGAGAATCATATGCTTTCTTAATGTCCATATTTAGCATGCATCTAGGAGAGATCATCTTTCTATCATAATGTTTAACAAGCTCATGTGCAAGAAGTATATTATTAGAGAGCACTCTTCCTTGAATAAAAGCAGATTGAGATTCATGCACCAAATAACCCATAATACTCTGTAATCTAAAAGATATAACTTTAGAGATTACCTTGTAAATAAAGTTGCAGCATGAAATCGGTCTGAAATCCGCTACATTACTTGGATTTTCTACCTTAGGGATGAGTGTAATAGTTGTTGAATTTAATTCCCCAAAAGTTTACCATTGTGGAAAAATCCATCATCTGCATCAATAATGTCCTCGCCAATGATCCTCCACGACTTCCTGAAGAAATTAGCTGAAAACCCATCAGGTCCTGGAGCTTTATTTTCATCAATAGAGAAAATGGCTCTTCTAATCTCCTCATTATCAACTGGTTTTGACAGAGCAAGCTGCTGAGAGGCACTTAAGCAAGGTCCATTTTTTAGTATATCATCATTTGGGGCTTGTATATCAGTGGCAGGGGTACCCAATAAATTCTGGTAAAAGTCAAGAATCTCCTCAATTATAAGAGCACCATCAGTGAGTCTATTTCCAGCTCTATCATTCATCACTAACACTGTTAATATGCCTTTGCTTCTTCATAGCATTATGGAAAAAACTAGTGCATCTATCACCTTTAAGATTCCATGTGCATCTTGCTTTTTGCAAATAGAAACTTTGCTCGCCATTAAAAGTTTAGAGAATTTGTTCAAGATAGTTTTCTCTTGAATCATAAGCTCCACATTTTGAAGATCATTTTGTAACATCCTCCTAACATGCTCTAATTCATGTTTAGCTTTAGAGACTGTTCACTAATATTAGCTAAGTTCTTCTTATTTAGCTCCTTCAGCCTCCTTTAAGCTTCTTCAATTTAGAAACAATAGCAAACATTCTCAGATCCATTTACTTTTGTTTCCAAACTCTTTCAACAGTAGGGATGAAGTGCTCATGATTAGCCCACATAGAAAAATATCTGAACGGCTTTTTCCCGAGATGGATGTCTTCCCAAACTGAAATAAGCCCTGGAGAGTGATCAGAAACACTAGGTTGAAGAAATTCAACATGGCTAGATGTATAAGTACTAATCCATTTCTCATTCACCAGCACTCTATCCAAACGGCTCCAAATTCTATCTTGAGAGTCTTGTTTATTTGACCAAGTGAACCAACAACCAGAGAAGCGTAGATGATGTAGGAAGCATTGATCAATACACGTATGGAAATCCCTAGTATCATGGATAGTAACTTGACTGCCTCCACATTTATCTTCAGCAGATAATATATTGTTGAAATCACCACCAATTAACCAAGGAAGGGATTGGGTACTAAGAGAAAGTAACGCAGTCCATAATCCCTTTCTATCCTCACAATTATTGGAGCCATAGACAAAAGAAGCCATAAAATGCAATTTACCATCTTTAGATAGCACTTCACATGTAATGCACTGACTTGACGAATGTATAAGAGAAATACTGAAAATATAAGGATCCCAAAGAACCCAAATTCTACCAAGAGGAGAAGAAGAATAATTTTCAAGCATATTCCAATTATTCGTAATCTTTTTGCAATAGCAAATGCTTTATTATACTTAACCTTTGTTTCAACTAGGACCGTAGAGATATCTTGTATTGAAAGAGCATAGCCTTTACCACTTGTCGCTTAAGAGGTCGATTCAAGCCTCTAATATTCCAAAGATAGGAAATTCATAAAGATGATCCCTCTCACAACCGAGGAGATTGTATTTCCTTTGCATACGATAAGTATCACCACCTTCTTTAGCATTATTATCAAGAGAAGCAAAAGAATTATCATATCAGTAAACAAGATTCCACAAGAACAGAGCTTTACCGTGCCTATGAGCATTTACCCAACCATCTTGATCGCCTTCACTATGATTTCGAGCAATAATAGTGTGAGTATCAAGACGGTGTGTACTGATTATTATCGGTCCTCGGCAACACCATCTTGAGCTTGGTGTTGAGTCCGCTTTTGGCCTCCACGCATATTGACATGTTTCCTCCTACAAGTGTTATCATCATGTCCAATTAATTTACACCCATTACACCACTTCGGTTTGAATTCATAAACAATCTTCGATTATAAATTTCCCTCTAGGCCCTTGGATAGAAATAAAATCGGTAACACAAGAGGGAATTGCACCTCCACAAGAACTCTAGCATAACCAAGTCTTTGTTTTGAGTCGTAGCTTATCCAGAGTGATAGGTTTCCCAATTGCACTTACAATTTTACTTATACCTTTAGGATGCCACAAATTTAACATTAAACCTGGCAATTGAATCCACATTGGGTAAGTACAAAGATTAAAGCTATCGATGGCCAAATCATTACTCCATTTCCATAATAACATGGGTCTAGATCCAAAACCAAGGACCATTCTCAAGAATAGAGGATCTTTCTTCTTCAAGCAAAATTGAATAAGAAAATCCTCGGTTTGATCAAACAAACTAAAGGTATAGCAATGTTTCCCCAAATTTTCGCACATAATTCTCCATGGCCTTGAACTTAGCATTTAGACCAACTACAATTATATATATATATATATATATATATATATATATATATATATATATATATATATATATATATATATATATATATATATATAATTGTTTTTTTTTTACAATATGAGACTAAATTTAGTCTTATGCATGGAATTAATTAGACCTACGCATTGAATTAAATGAAAGTGAGACACTCCTAGCTAGCACTCTTGTCAAACTTGAGGCCAGTACAAATGACTAACAGTGATATCATCTCAATTTTAACAATTCACAGATAAATAGAGTAACGCTAAAGGTAAATGTGACGGCGCATATACACCTAAGACTAGAGAATTCCAACCGCATGCTGAAACAAGCTCTACTTATCTAGAATAATGTGAAACATCATGCACGCTGTATTTTGATCCCTACCCATGAAACAGAGTGTCAAAGTAAACTGAACATCACGGCCACTGATGCCAATTGTTTGGGTTGCAATATTTTAGTCATGAATCCAAATATATTAAACCATGTATCCTCTAACTGTGTTTCTTAAAGTGGATGAAATATCATCTCATATTTTTGCTAGACGCAACTCAAACATTAGGTTGAAGTAAATTGGATGGATGCAAGATACTACTAACACGAGTCTTTGTTGTGGCCTTCATTTAGGTCAATAAAGGTTCAGTCAATTGATGGGACAATAGGTTGTCAAGAGAGGGGAGTTTAGCCCCACTTTAATGCCTAACTTTGATATCTTGAAGTTTAAATTGGCGAAAAAGGAAAAAAAAAAACTTTCATCATTTTTAATTTTAATACTTTCTTATTATATCACTGCTCAGAATTATTTTTAAAAATTTTGCACGTTATAATTATCACATGATAACATTGGACTTCTATACACATAAATTGGAAAGAAATCCTCTTTCATTTATTAACATTCGAAACACAAAATGTGAACTGATCTAAAAGCAAATGGTAGCAAAAACACACCTGTTAAAAAATACTCACAACCAAATTTTTTTTTCTGAAATGATATTACGGTTAAAAATGCTGAAACTTTGAGGTAATTTTAGACTAATTTAAACTTCAGGGTCAACTTTTTTATTATTATAAAACCAAAACCAATGATATTAAATTGCATTTAGCCCAAAATAATATCAAAACGATAACATTTTTAATAGTAATCAAGGACTTTTAAAACAACCGACAAGATAAAGTGCACGACCGTCATGAGCCTGTAAACCTATCCTCGATGCCCCCTTTCCGTTTTCTACATCAATTGTGACTCTGAAGCATATGGGTTGCAGTTACCGTGTAGCAGTTATGAGAGTTCAAATGAATTGGCTTTTGCGGTGGGTCAAGATAGAGTCTGAATGTGGCGGCTCGATGATCAGTTGCAAGAAAACGACACCAACTTTTTGGCGGGATATACACGAGGAAGACGTGGTCTTTTCCTGAGGATAATACTAATTTTCCACCGTCCAATACTACGGATATCCAAACAAAAGACATTCTGACTCGACATGACGTGGTCAACTTTTGCCTCCACCACCACCACCACCTCCTACTCCTTCGTATAAAGCCCCCATTTATGCTTGTATTAATTTTGTCAATGTCATGGGATTAAAGATTCTTCTTTAGATAATTAATGTGTTATCTATTAGCAAACTTAGCTTTCCACGTGCATTTATAAATCCTGCGATGATATTGATGGAGATGGTCACTAGGTTAATTTATGTAGATAGGGAGACCTAGGATGGTACAGAAGTAATAATCAAGGCGAAAGACGTTGGACTGAACTTTTTGGTGGTTAATCTTTTTGGATGTATATCTTAACTTTGGTTGGGATTAGATTTAAGAAAAATTAAATCTTTTTAGATGTATATCTTAACTTGGGTTGGGATTAGATTTAGGAAAAATTGCTTCTAGCCCCTAACTTTTGTCGTGCTTCCACTCTCTAGACACGAAAATCCATGAATTTTTTGAAACCCCTAAACTACCTTCCTCTTCTAACTTTTCATAGTTTCTTTTTTCTCTCCTACCTCTCATGGACTCATGAATTTATGATCTCTTTGTACCCTTAAACACCATCTCGCCGCCCCCGCTCCGCCTCTGGCTTCTCTCTCTGTCCACTGGCCTCTCCCGCTTTCCTTCGTCTTCCCCACCTTCAAGCACCCCTTGCTCCAAGAGTGGACGATCGTGGACCAAAAGTAGGCGAAGGGAGGCAATAGGCAATGACGAATGAAAAGTTGGCTCTGAGGAGGTAGCAAAATTATACTAAAGGAAATAATTCATTGTTAACATGAAAAAGTTCAAATCATGTTAGATACAAAGGTAACAGTACATAGCTAAAGGAGTCAAAAATCAGTGGTAAAGATAATAGATGATAGTTTAATCAATATTACGCTAAAAGTAACAAGCTAGACGCACATGTAACAACTAACAGTTAAATGTGAGAAAATCCATATCACCTCTGATCATAGACTTACCGCCAACCTTTCCCCAGGGGCACGCGGATCTACATATAGCAAAGTGGTATCATGGGATGCCACTTTGGCAAAGGATTCAACCCATCAGTTATTCTCCAAGTATGTTGTGAAACTCAAATCCCACTAAGAAACTTAAAATCGCCGCTGCGTATAGCCTAAATACATGAACTTAAGTCACTTGATGCCAAGAAATTTTGGTTTTTGATGTAGAATGCATAACGAGCAAATTCATGGAGAAGGGGAACCTCCATGAGTCAAATATGGATATGGATGAATTATTGACTTTCTTGCAAAGAAACAACCATATCTCCCAATCCGGAATGCAGATTCTAACATATTATATATGAAAATCACCTATCTCAATGAGATGAAGCCATATAGATTAACAAATTCCTAAAATCATATTAGTATCACCTAATTTTGGTAGAAATCCGAAAATAATCAGCTTTTATTTATTTTTAGTAATAAAGTTGGAGTCAATTTAGATTAGAAAATAAATTTATTTTTGATTCATACTAGATCGATTTGTTTCCTCTATTATAGGGTCTTTTAGGGTAGAATTTATTAATTTCTACTTTTTTAATATAATTTTAGTCTTATTAAGAGTCTATTTTATTTTTCTATTTAAGAAGAGACATATAACCCTAACATTATTAGATCACATTTATCAATAAAATTCCTCTTTTAATATTTTCTTCGTGGATTCAAAGTTCATTCTTTGTGGATTCAAAGAGCACCCATTGGTGGATTTCAAGATTTATCACCATGCTGCATTAATTGATATCGGAGCCATGTTTCCGATCCGATTGCAGAAGACGAAGCCCCATATTACCCGAACTCAGATTAAGACCCATGCAGATCGACTTGAGATGACAATGGAGTGTTTAAACATGGAACAAGTTTGAGATCACGTTGATGGTCGCCAAAGACGTGTAGGAGTTCGCATGAAGAATTCAACAGTGATATCGATGAGTATGAAGCCCAAATATATCGTGGTCATAGAGACTACTCAAGATGGGATATCTATGATACTGAAAACATGAGGGTTGATTTGCCGTCTTTTAGTAGGAAACTCGATGTAGATAACTTTCTTAATTGGATTGATGAGGTGGAGAGATTTTTTGGGTACTTGGGAATCTCAGAAGATCAGAAGGTTAAAAGAGTAGCCTATTGACTTAAAAGTAAAGTCTCCTTTTGGTGGCAATCAATATGTGAGGAACGTGCCCATCAGAAGAAGTAAAAAATCGATCATGGTCAAAATGAAGGGATTATTGAAAGCTCGTTTCCTTCCGACCTATTATTATGTGTTCAATCAATAACCAAGTTCACACTTTAACTATGATCATGGAAGGATTGAGCAACCTCAATCAGTCCCTAAGCAAGACCCTAGAGTTTTGAAGAGCATTGAAGAAAAATATAAAGAAAGAAGAACTGTCTCAACAGCACAAACAAAGAAGAATCGTAATGCAGAAGATTTGTGATGTTATCATTCACAGCTACAGTAGCCAGAATCTTGTCTCTCAATGTATGGCGGAGAAGTTAGGTTTACAGATAGAGAAACACCCACTCCCTATACGATCGATTGGATTCACAAGGGCAATGATATGCAGATTGATGTGGTGTGTCGGGTACCTTTTTTTATTGGCCGTAACTATGTTGATGAGGTGCTATGTGATGCTGTCGAGATGAATACTTGTCATATGCTTTTAGCTAGGTCATGGCAGTTTAATATTGGTGCCACTAATAGGAATAGACACAATGCTTATATTTTCAAGAAGGATAGACGTCGAGTTGTACTCATGCCTCTTATAGAAAAAGAGTCATCCAATTTAGAGACTATTGAGAAGAAGAAACTCTTGGCGGTAGAGAAAGACAATTTCACAAAAGACTTGAAGCAACCTAAAGGGGTCTATGCCTTGGTTGTATTCAAAAAAGAAAAACCTGCCCCTGCCGAGATTTCTCCTGAGGTGGAAACCCCTGTTACAATTGAGATTTCTGGTATTGATAGTGATATATCAGTAAAGATGGATTTTATGCATGAAATTCTAGAAGCTATTGTGAGTGATATTACACCTACTAATGTTGTTTCGATTGAGGAGAAGGGTAAAGTAGAGAGCGTGCCAAATTTCATCATAACCATTGATGGTGGATCATGACCATCGATGATTCCTTAGTGATCATCGATGGTTCAACTGTAGCCATCGATGATGCTGATTCTGATTTTTGAATTTTTTGATTGTCTCCTATAACTATCGATGGTTCCGTATGACCATCGATTGGTCACTGTTGACCATCGATGGTATCATCTCATAAAATATATCAGTGGTAAATGAGAGTTTGTTATTATGCAAATAAGAGATATTGCACGAGCAACGTTCTGACAACAACTATCTAACAATCTCTCCCTATTGTTAATAACAAAACTCAAAGTTTAAAATACAGAATGTAAAATATGGTGAGATATATATTCAGTACAAAATAAGCATATAACACGTTTCATGCAAAGATATATGATATGCAAAGCTCCCCCTATAAATATGCATACATGAAAGTATAAATGTGTACATGTTTTTCAGAAACTCCCCCTAAACAAAGCATTGAGTATTCAAAATTTTCAAATCCAAAAACAATCATGAAGATAATTTGAAAACTTTTATAAAGTACAAACACTCATGAAATATTTTAAAATTTCACCTTTTGTCCCCTTTTATTATTATCAAAAGAAAAACACACTGGCATATGCAATATACTTTAGAATTTAAATAAAAATTATCCAAAGGTGAAAGGAAGAAAATACGCATCGGTTCATAAAAATATTTATAGAAAATAGCACAAGACATACATATAGAACTTCAAAATAAACAAATCACTATTATAAGTCATATGAAAATTCACATACAAACTATGAAGATATCAATGAATAGTTTGTAAAATCAATAATAAAAGTAATTATATTAGTTCATTAAATAAATTCAGATATAACTTATCTAGTTTGAGCCCCTTTTTATTTTTACACAACTTGAATTATCTTAACTTTTAGAAAATATCCAAAATTTTGATCTATCACCTCAACCATATTGTAATTTTTAAGAGGAAGAACGATAGTGTTTGGAAGATGATGCATACCACCTCTAGATATGGGAAATATTTAGCATAGGATGAATACCCTTGAGATATTGTACATTTATATCCATGAGTGTGGGTCTTTGACCATCTTTTAACAAATATGCTTAATTTTACCGTGGATTCATAAAGTGTGAATCTTTAATCGTCTTTTTCATGAATACACTCTTTTTGCTTAATATTTTCTAGCACATAGAAATTTTGGTGTTGTATTCAAGTATAGATTGAGCTCAAACCTTTTTGATATATCCAAAAACACATATAGCAAAGTGGTATCATGGGATGCCACTTTGGCAAAGGATTCAACCCATCAGTTATTCTCCAAGTATGTTGTGAAACTCAAATCCCACTAAGAAACTTAAAATCGCCGCTGCGTATAGCCTAAATACATGAACTTAAGTCACTTGATGCCAAGAAATTTTGGTTTTTGATGTAGAATGCATAACGAGCAAATTCATGGAGAAGGGGAACCTCCATGAGTCAAATATGGATATGGATGAATTATTGACTTTCTTGCAAAGAAACAACCATATCTCCCAATCCGGAATGCAGATTCTAACATATTATATATGAAAATCACCTATCTCAATGAGATGAAGCCATATAGATTAACAAATTCCTAAAATCATATTAGTATCACCTAATTTTGGTAGAAACTGAAAATAATCAGCTTTTATTTATTTTTAGTAATAAAGTTGGAGTCAATTTAGATTAGAAAATAAATTTATTTTTGATTCATACTAGATGATTTGTTTCCTCTATTATAGGGTCTTTTAGGGTAGAATTTATTAATTTCTACTTTTTAATATAATTTTAGTCTTATTAAGAGTCTATTTTATTTTTCTATTTAAGAAGAGACATATAACCCTAACATTATTAGATCACATTTATCAATAAAATTCCTCTTTAATATTTTCTTCGTGGATTCAAAGTTCATTCTTTGTGGATTCAAAGAGCACCCATTGGTGGATTTCAAGATTTATCACCATGCTGCATTAATTGATATCTGAGCCATGTTTCCATCCGACAAGTAAGACGAAGCCCCATATTACCCGAACTCAGATTAAGACCCATGCAGATCGACTTGAGATGACAATGGAGTGTTTAAACATGGAACAAGTTTGAGATCACGTTGATGGTCGCCAAAGACGTGTAGGAGTTCGCATGAAGAATTCAACAGTGATATCGATGAGTATGAAGCCCAGCGCCGATATCGTGGTCATAGAGACTACTCAAGATGGGATATCTATGATACTGAAAACATGAGGGTTGATTTGCCGTCTTTTAGTAGGAAACTCGATGTAGATAACTTTCTTAATTGGATTGATGAGGTGGAGAGATTTTTTGGGTACTTGGGAATCTCAGAAGATCAGAAGGTTAAAAGAGTAGCCTATTGACTTAAAAGTAAAGTCTCCTTTTGGTGGCAATCAATATGTGAGGAACGTGCCCATCAGAAGAAGTAAAAAATCTGATCATGGCCGAAAATGAAGGGATTATTGAAAGCTCGTTTCCTTCCGACCTATTATTATGTGTTCAATCAATAACCAAGTTCACACTTTAACTATGATCATGGAAGGATTGAGCAACCTCAATCAGTCCCTAAGCAAGACCCTAGAGTTTTGAAGAGCATTGAAGAAAAATATAAAGAAAGAAGAACTGTCTCAACAGCACAAACAAAGAAGAATCGTAATGCAGAAGATTTGTGATGTTATCATTCACAGCTACAGTAGCCAGAATCTTGTCTCTCAATGTATGGCGGAGAAGTTAGGTTTACGATAGAGAAACACCCACTCCCATAATGATCGATTGGATTCACAAGGGCAATGATATGCAGATTGATGTGGTGTGTCGGGTACCTTTTTTTATTGGCCGTAACTATGTTGATGAGGTGCTATGTGATCTTTGTCGAGATGAATACTTGTCATATGCTTTTAGCTAGGTCATGGCGCTTTAATATTGGTGCCACTAATAGGAATAGACACAATGCTTATATTTTCAAGAAGGATAGACGCCGAAGTTGTACTCATGCCTCTTATAGAAAAAGAGTCATCCAATTTAGAGACTATTGAGAAGAAGAAACTCTTGGCGGTAGAGAAAGACAATTTCACAAAGACTTGAAGCAACCTAAAGGGGTCTATGCCTTGGTTGTATTCAAAAGAAAAACCTCGCCGAGATTTCTCCGAGGTGGAAACCCTGTTACAATTGAGATTTCGGTATTGATAGTGATATATCAAGAAGATGGATTTTATGCATGAAATTCTAGAAGCTATTGTGAGTGATATTACACCTACTAATGTTGTTTCGATTGAGGAGAAGGGTAAAGTAGAGAGCGTGCCAAATTTCATCATAACCATTGATGGTGGATCATGACCATCGATGATTCTTAGTGATCATCGATGGTTCAACTCAGAGCCATCGATGATGCCGATTCGATTTTGAATTTTTGATTGTCTCCTATAACTATCGATGGTTCAGATGACCATCGATTGGTCATCATTGACCATCGATGGTATCATCTCATAAAATATATCAGTGGTAAATGAGAGTTTGTTATTATGCAAATAAGAGATATTGCACGAGCAACGTTCTGACAACAACTATCTAACAATCTCTCCCTATTGTTAATAACAAAACTCAAAGTTTAAAATACGTAATGTAAAATATGGTGAGATATATATTCAAGACAAAATAAGCATATAACACGTTTCATGCAAAGATATATGATATGCAAAGCTCCCTATAAATATGCATACATGAAAGTATAAATGTGTACATGTTTTTGAAACTCCCCTGAAACAAAGCATTGAGTATTCAAAATTTTCAAATCCAAAACAATCATGAAGATAATTTGAAAACTTTTATAAAGTACAAACACTCATGAAATATTTTAAAATTTCACCTTTGTCCCCTTTTATTATTATCAAAAGAAAAACACACCGGCATATGCAATATACTTTAGAATTTAAATAAAAATTATCCAAAGGTGAAAGGAAGAAAAATACGTCTTGGTTCATAAAATATTTATAGAAAATAGCACAAGACATACATATAGAACTTCAAAATAAACAAATCACTATTATAAGTCATATGAAAATTCACATACAAACTATGAAGATATCAATGAATAGTTTGTAAAATCAATAATAAAAGTAATTATATTAGTTCATTAAATAAATTCAGATATAACTTATCTAGTTTGAGCCCCTTTTTATTTTTTACACAACTTGAATTATCTTAACTTTTAGAAAATATCCAAAATTTTGATCTATCACCTCAACCATATTGTAATTTTTAAGAGGAAGAACGATAGTGTTTGGAAGATGATGCATACCACCTCTAGATATGGGAAATATTTAGCATAGGATGAATACCCTTGAGATATTGTACATTTATATCCATGAGTGTGGGTCTTTGACCATCTTTTAACAAATATGCTTAATTTTACCGTGGATTCATAAAGTGTGAATCTTTAATCGCCTTTTCATGAATACACTCTTTTGCTTAATATTTTCTAGCACATAGAAATTTTGGTGTTGTATTCAAGTATAGATTGAGCTCAAACCTTTTGATATATCCAAAACACTTTATGAATAACATATAAAAATATTTATTTTTATTTTTACAATACTACACATGATAAGTATAATACTAAGGTGTGAAAAATAATATGAAACATATCGTGAACCATCGTGTTTATCAATAATATATGTATAACTTTGTGTGCACATATAGCATATATAGATGTGTAAAATATGTGAACCAATATGATAAACTCATGCCTATATACCAATAAATAACCTTATATGAATATATCTTGTAAATGCATATACATAGGCATGTCTAAAATTTTTTAAATAAAAGAAAGAAATTTTTTTATTTTGTTATTGATTTTTCATAAGAAAACAAAAGAAAGAAAGAATTTTTTTGCAAAATATAAAAAGAACTAAAAAATAAGAAAAATCAAATAAGAATAATGTTTTTATGTACATATAATAGGTCAGGTGAGCATCCATAAAGGTACTAACTAAATAGATATGCAATATAAGCAGATAAAAGTTAGTACATGCAAGTGTATCTCATGCACCATCCAAAAATGTACGTACAATAAGTAAGGGTTATAGAATACACCTGAAGCTTACTCTTATGGGAAGATAATATAAAACATATGTCAAATCTGTATCTCCTCATATCCATGCGGACCACGGATTAGATTTTAATAATCTGAACCTGCAAGCAATCACCGTGAGTTGCCTCAATTCTCGGTCGACCTGCAAACCTACAAAAAGACAGATAATTATGACCTAGGTATCCACATAGATCCATGTTGGTTAGCAATAACGCCTTTCGGTACCCAAATTTGTTTGACTATTTTGATCATATATCTCATACAAAAGCTCATAGCAACATGTCCAAATTTTCAATGTAATGAGTAGATAGAATGATAAGTTCCATTGGGAATAGGATCAAAACAATCAATATTATTTTCTTTCACAAAAGAAGATTAAAACTTTTTATATTTTTCAGAATATGAATAACCAAGTCCAGTTTTAGCTTTTACAAATCGTTGATTGGAAAGGACCATGTTAGGACCTTTTGAACCCAATGAAAAATTCTTCACGGGCTTTTCCAAATCACTATTTTTAGACTTTAGTTGTTTATTTTTGGAAATAATAGTAGTATATCGAGTTTCAAACTTTATTTATTCAGAAGACAGCTCACAAAATAACTCATTTACCTTAGCAATAAGTTTTTCTTTTTCACTTTAGTTGTTTAGATAAACAAGAGATTTGATTTTGTAGCTCAGAACATTGTGCGCACATGCAAGAGGTGATATCATGAGATGAATTATCTGAATTCAAATTTGAAGAAGAAAATTCTACTTTCTTTGACAAAAGCTTATTTTATTTCTTTAATTTTGTATTCATCCTTTTTGTTACTTCATACTTTGCAGCAATTTTCTCAAGGTGAACCAATATCTCTTTATATTTAGAATATAAATCATCATATGAAGGACATACCTCTTCGTCTGAACTTTCACTATCAAAGCCACTCAAAATACCTTGATCTGAATCTGAAATTGAAGCTTTTCTTTCCATGAGGCGTAAGTGTGCTCTTTTGTCATCATCGCTCGAGCTACTCTCCGGGTCCTCCCAAGTAGTTATTTTGAAACGTTTGCCCTTCCCTTTATAGTCCTTTTTATTCAGTGGGCAATTCTTCTTCAGGTGACAGAGTTTCATGCATCGAAAATAAATTAATTCAGTATCAGAATCAGTAGAATTATGTTTATTTACCTTGCTTATATAGTGATCTTGTTTGTCTTGCAAGAATTTTTGACCATCTTTTGACTTGAGGAAGGGTTCATAGCCTTTAACAATTTGATCAACTTGGCTATTTTTTCCTCATAAATTGAGCTCGGCTATTTCTTCTTCTTAGATCAGGATTTTTCTTTCTTCTCTTTTAAGGCCAACGACTTCTTCTTCGTATGTTCTTCTGAGACATCTTCTCTCTCTTTTAGATGAACTTCATATGTGATGAGATTTCCTACAAGATCATCAAGAGAAAGATTAGAGAAATTTTAAAGTTCTTCGATAGCCGTTATCTTAGGTTCCCAATCCTGGGATAGAGAACGGAGTATTTTTTTTTGCATAGTTTCTTATTTTTGTACTCCTTCCTTAAAGCTTTAGACTTGTTCACAATATAGGTGAATCGTGTGAACATGTCCTGTATGCTCTCCGGGCCTTTATCTTGAAGTTTTCATATTTGCTCACAAGCATTGTAAGCTTTACCTCCTTAACCTTCGAAGTTCCCTCATGATTAACTTCCAGTATCTTCCAGATTTTTAATGCAGTAGTATAGTTAGAGACACGGTTAAATTCTTTAGCAGTAAGAGAGCAATATAAAGCATTCATAGCTTTCGAATTATAAGAAAATTTTTTGTGTCGAGGAGTTCATTTATCTATAGGAATTTCAGTAACAACTCCTCATATATCCTCAGTAGGATTATGATACCCGTGTTTGACATACTGCCAAATATCAAAATCAGCAGATAATAAAAAGATTTTCATGTGTGCTTTTCAAAAAGTATAATTGGTGCTGTTAAAAAGGTTGATGGCGTGTTCTTCAGGAAAAGCTGAAGTGGTGGTAAGGCTTGATATCTCTACCTTAGATTATGATACCTAAATATGGGTAACAAGGCTCTGATACTACTTGTGAGAACTGGGATGCAAGCTTAGAAGGGGGGATGGGGGAGGGGGTTAAATAGGATTGCTGTAGTTTTTCAACAAGACTCAAAAAATTAAGCGAAAATATAATAAGCGAAAAATAAAGAACAAACCAACACAGGAATACACGAGATTTTTATAATGTTTCGAATCAAAATCTTACGTCCACTCTTCCTTCTCGCGAAGAGCCTTCTTTACTATGACCAAAGTTCACCTGAATCACAACTTGATTAAGTAGGCTTCAAAGACGCACCCTGGTGTAGGCGTTAAAAATTGCTTATCAGTACCCGAACAAGACTCGTAAACGGTGGGTTGATAACCGACGATCCATCCGACGGCGACCTTAACGCCGCCGATGTGACACGCAAAACGCCGCAAAGCGAAGCCGACGAACCCATGAAGTGAGTCGCAGGAGCGCATTTGAGCCAAACGACGCTGGCCGCGGGAGAAAACCCGACGCACGGCTCAACGAGGCGAAGTTGGCTAAATTCAAACGCTGACGAGACGGAATCAACCGTACTTAGTCCGTCGATGCAAACGAACCGTTTGAGCTCGAAGTTGATCGGATACGGACTCAACACAACGGCGACATCACCGAGCGAAACTAAGTCCGAAGACCAAGAATCGACAAGAATCGACGGAGGAGTCGACGAAAAAAAAACGACGACGCGGGCTCTCGGCCAAATTGGCGAGGTACCTCGACAATAGGCCGAGGTGGCTCGCCATAGTGGTCGAGCCACCTCGCCAACTTGGCCGAGGTACTCGCCAAAGCCGAGGTGGCTCTACCAACATGGCCGAGCCTCCTCGCCAAGGCCGAGGTGGCTCTACCAACATGGTCGAGCCTCCTCGCCAAGGCCGAGGTGGTTCGCCAACATGGCCGAGCCTCCTGCCAAGGGGTCGAGGTGGCTCCCACACCGTCAGCCACCCCCTTGAGATGTATAAATAGGGGGTCTTGCCGGTTCGTATCGGATTTTGGCCGGGCCGATTTTTGGGGATTTGAGGATTTGGCTTTGGCTTTGAGGCGGATTTTCGAGGAGTTTCCAAGAATTCTCACGAGATCCACGAGCCGCCAACGCCGCCCGAGCACCGCGCAGTACAAGTCCAGCCGACGCCGATCCACAAATCGGGGTAAGAAAACTCGGTCGAACTACAGATACCCTCTAGGTTAAGCTTCGCCTTAACCTCGTGGATAGCGTGATTTCTCCTTGTAGATCTCACCCGCTCCCGCGATCCTCTCCTTCGTGAGTGTGATCCCCGCAGCGATCCTCTCCTTCGTGAGTGTGATCCCCTCGGCGCCGTTTCCTTCGTGAAGCGAGCCCTCTACGCCTCAGAGTTCCGTAACCCGGTTTACACCAGATCGAATTGCGCGGTAGTCCACGGACGAACAAAAGTCCCCGCACAGCAAAGAACCCACGCAGCGGGATCCCGGACAATAGAGATCCTCGTGTTTGTTCACAAAAGGAAGAGAGTTGTAATTTTCGCTTTCATTGTACCAAATATAAAGGCATTTTCTTTGTTTGAAATTCGCTAGGCCAACGGTTGCATAACGAAGTTCAAACGAGCAATGAATAACAAACCAACTTTCCCCGAACAAGCCGAAAACTCTGCGTAGGGGTAATAATTCGCCAATGGGTTAACCGAATCCAAGTTGATCCGGGTTCGGCTGTGGGTATCATACCATCGCCTTGTCCAAGTCGTCCTCCCCATCCGAAGGATTTCACGCAAGAAAGATCCGCTGGTCCTCGGCCCGAATTTTGGCGAGGATCTTAACTCCGCTGTCGGTTGCACCAAATGGCATCCTTCCAAAGATCCAAGATCACCGGATCTACGCAGGAGATCACCGCGATGGCGCGTCGACTCTCTCAAAGAGCCGCCCGAGGCGGCGCCAACGCCTAGCGTGAGTTAGCCAAGACCACGGAATCAGTCAGCGATTATGCGCTACAAAGTGGATCTGAAGTCCGTGAGAATGTCAAGAACCTCATCAACAGACGGTCGGCAACCCTCCAAGCCGCCAACAAATGATTGGGTCCACATCAAACGGAACCGATCAACACTTGAAGAATGTATCGGGCGCCGTGCATTACTGCACACACGGGCTCTAGTTCGGGAGGCGGGATGTAGAAGAAGGGAGAAGTGGACAAGAAGCCAAAATGTGCCAAGTTTGGAGTCAAATCGGAACAACGATTCGGACGAAGGCCAAAACGTTAGTCAAGAATCACCACCTCAAACCGATTCGGCTAAGGCTCGGCCGCCACGGGTGACTTGATTTAAAAGAAGATCACACCTCCGCGATTTCATCCAAATGTCCATCGGCTCTGTGCTGCGCTTGGTCAATCTGTTGGCGTATCCCGAGCAAGAAAACGGCTTTGGAGCACCTCGGCTCATTGCATGATGATCGAGGTAAAATTTCGATCAAAGAACGATTGGGCGGGTCACTCACAGTGCAAGTGCACCCACCTCAACCGCGGATAAGAAGATTCACATGGCTGCTCTCACGAATTGGATCGAGTTCGAGCCCGTCGAACTTCAGCGCCAAAGGCGACGTTGAGATTAGTGACTCTTGGAACCTCGATAATGTGACTCATCCTCGAAGGAGGCGTTTTCATCGGTGGCGGGGCGTTATACCGAGAAGTCGCACTCAACACACGAGGGGTTGCGCCGGCGTTCATGCCGATGAGTTGTACTATCGTCTTTGAATGCGATTAAATCTCGAAGAGAAGTTCCCCTAATTGAACACGCATTGTCCGTGTTCTCAAACTAATCGGCGGTGTTGTCGAATGTAGCGCACCAAGCCATTTCCGTCGGTCTTTGATAGGCTTGGCAACAAAATGCCAAAACCCAAGTCAAGATGCTTCCGAAAGAAGATCGGGTCTCAAGGCGATGAATTGTCAAGGGTAACCACCAATATGACTAGTAGAGGTTGGGATACTAATCCTCCTCGAAGATGAATGCTCATGCCCGATTGATAATAATCCACCCGATGAGGGGACATTACATGCGATTCTTGGCTTGGGATTACGATACCGACCTCGGAGAAGCTTTCAAGGCTTTAATGTCAAATATGGCTTCAGTTGATCCCTCTTGTTGAGAGTGATGAAGACATGCCAACATGGGAAGACCCATGGATCCATCAACTCAAGAACGGTTTGGGGGCGAGTTGAACAAAGAGAGCCCGCCAGAGCGCCAACGCCTAGCGTGAGTTAGCCAAGACCACGGAATGATCAACGATTATGCGCTACAAAGTGGATCGAAGTCGAGGAGAATGTCAGAACCTCATCAGCGGGCGGTCGGCAACCCCTCCAAGCCGTCAACAAATGATTGGGTCCACATCAAACGGAACCGATCAACACTTGAAGAATGTATCCGGGCCGTGCATTACTCGCACACACGGGCTCTAGTTCGGGAGGCGGATGTAGAAGAAGGAGAAGTGGACAAGAAGGCGAAAATGTGCCAAGTTTGGAGTCGAAATCGGAACAACGATTCGGACGAAGGCCAAAGCGTTAGTCAAGAATCGACCACCTCAAACCGATTCGGCTAAGGCTCGGCATGCAGGTGACTTGATTTAAAGAAGATCACACCTCCGGCGATTTCATCCAAATGTCCATCGGCTCTGTGCTGCGCTTGGTCAATCTGTTGGCGTATCCCGAGCAAGAAAGCGGCTTTGGAGCACCTCGGCTCATTGCATGATGATCGAGGTAAAATTCGATCAAAGAGCGATTGGGCCGGGTCACTCCTCAGTGCGAGTCGCACCCACCTCAACCGTGATAAGAAGATTCTGGCTGCTCTCCTTGAATTGGATCGAGTTCGAGAGCGTCGAAACTTCACTTCGCAAAGCGACGTTGAGATTAGTGACTCTTGGAACCTCGATAATGTGACTCATCCTCGAAGGAGGCGTTTTCATCGGTGGCGGGGCGTTATACGAAGTCGTACCAACACACGAGGGGTTGCGCCGGCGTTCATGCCGATGAGTTGTACTATCGTCTTTGGGGAATGCGATTAAATCTCGAAGAAGTTCCCCTAATTGAACCGCATTGTCCGTGTTCTCAAACTAATCGGCGGTGTTGTCGAATGTAGCGCACCAAGCCGGCTCAAAAGTCGGTCTTTGATAGGCTTGGCAACAAAATGCCAAAACCCAAGTCAAGATGCTTCGCTGAAAAGATCGGGGTCTCAAGGCGATGAATTGTCAAGGGTAACCACCAATATGACTAGTAGAGGGTTGGGATCTGAATCCTCCTCGAAGATGAATGCTCATGCGATTGATAATAATCCACCCGATGAGGAAGCGGACGATGCGTCGATTCTTGACTTGGGATTACGATACCGACCTCGGAGAAGCTTTCAAGGCTTTAATGTCAAATATGGCTTCGGTTGATCACATGTTGAGGTGATGAAGACATGCCAACATGGGAAGACCCATGGATCCATCAACTCAAGAACGGTTTGGGGGCGAGTTGAACAAAGAGAACCCCCACTAGGGCGAGGAGTATATCGATGTATTAGCACGGAGTTCACGAGGACATGCGGGACTTCGACCCCAATGTGGCAACACATCGCCTCAACATCAAGGCGGATGTCAAACTGTCAAGCAACGGCAAAGGCGGTTTAGATCCACAAATATTGGAGGCAATTGTTGTGAAGTGAAGAAACTCATAGAATCGGATTCATCGAGGAAATTCAACATCCGGATTGGGTGGCGAATATAGTCCGGTCATGAAGAAGAATGGCTCAATTAGGATGCGTATTAGATTCTGAGATCCGAGCGGCTGCCCAAAAGATGACTTCCCTCTTCCAATCACTGATGTCATAGTTGACAATACATGTGGATTCGAGAGGATGTCCTTTATGGATGGCTTTTCGGGGTATAATCAAATCAAGATGCACCCCGATGATGCCAAACACACAGCGTTCAGAACACCCATCGGTATATTTTACTACACGGTCATGCCGTTTGGCTTGAAGAACGCCGGCGCGACATACCAGCGAACAATGACGGAGATTTTCGGGATCATCTTGGGCGATGCGAATGCTACGTTGGCGATTTGGTGCGTGAAAAGCCGTGACAAGAGATCACATCAAAGACCTTAGAACGGTATTCGAACTCATGCGGACTCATCAGCTAAAGATGAACCCTGCCAAATCCTTCCTTGGGATGTCTAGTGGCAAATTCCTGGGCTTCGTCGTCACCGACAAAGGAATCCACGTCGATCGACAAAGTGAAGGCAATTCAAGAGTTGCAACCTCAAAAATGCGAGAGAACTTCGGGGTTACAAGGCGATTGGCGTACATCCGGCGGTTCATATCGAACTTATCAGGAAGTGCCAACCGTTCTCAAAATTGAATAAGAAGTGTCATATATTTGGGACGGCGCTGCGAGAGCATTGAAGAGATCAAGTCTTATCTCGCTAAACCTCTGTTCTTGTTGCACGCTGATGGAAAACCGTTCGATCTCGTCAAGGCAACGGATCACTCGTTAAGCGCCTTACTCGCGGGGCGGCGGCGGCCCGGTCGCGAGCGGCGATGTATTACGAGCGAACATTAGTGGTCTTTGAGTCTCGATATCGAATGTCGAAGCGGTGCCTTGCATTAGTGTTCGCGATTGAAAAATCGCGATACTATTTAGTCGGACGGGCGATTTATGTTATCTCTAGCGTAAATCCGGTCGAATATTTATGACTTAAGGCTTCAATGAGTTGGCGTTTGGCGAAATGGGCCTTACTCTTGTCCCGATATGACTTGCACTTCAAACGAAGTCGGTCAAAGGGCAAGCGATTTGCGATCTCTTGGTCGCCAACCCGACAACGGGCCTTGATTGAGTTATATGATGATCTTCGGATGAAGTCCGGGAAGTCAACACTCGTCGCACCAACAAATATGGCGATTGTATTTTGGCGGAGCTTCTCGGGCCACTAATGTAGCAAGTACCCGGGCGTTCTAAAATCTCATTTGGAGTCGGAGTTGTCTTGATTTCCAGGAATCATGTCATGCCGTGCTTATTCACTCACGAACCTGTTCCAATAGCGTAGCGAATACAATGCTACTTATCGGACTTAGCCGCCAAAGAGCTGGGGTCGAATATCTCGGCGTATGGAGATTCTGGCGATAGTTAAGCGGGTTCGTGGTGACTCTGAAGTCAATCGGATCTAATCCCCTATCATCGGATAGGCTGTTGAAATGGCGGACTCATTGAAGAATTCTTCATCGAATATATCCGCCTCCAAAAGCGCTCATGCGGATGCTGGCGGCGTTAGGCTGTCGTTAGCACAACCTTCCAAGACCGAGCAACTAGTTACGGTCGGGACTCACCAACTCTTCGTACCATTATCGATGAGGCACAAGAAGGTAAGGGGTAGTTACCAAAGTACATGCAACCCAAACCAAGTTGGAGCCGAGATTGGCTTTCCTATCATCGATTCGTCTTACATGGTATTCTACCGGAAGGCGTGAAGGAGAAGAGTCAATCCGTGAAAACTCAAGATTCTTTACGACCACGAAACCCGGATGCTATATCGTCGAGTGCGATGGTCTTTACTCGATGCCTCTCAAACAAAGAAGCGAAGAGGTCGCCGGAAGCACACGAAGGTGAATGTGGTGTTGCGCACGGGGTCCCAAGCTCTACAATCGAATCGGGAGAATGGGCTGCCGGCCAACAATGATTAATGGCGGTCGATGCGCTCGGAAATGCCCGCAGCGTGTCAAATTCCGCGAATTATATGCATCGGCCTCGGGCGGTTGCATCCTTGGCCACATCGGCCATTGAGACATGGGGAATGGGCGTCGTAGGTCCCATTTTCCCTCTGTCGGTCAAAGCGTCGGTTTATTCTAGCGATCACCGACATTTCTAAGTGGGCGAAGCAATCCCGCTAAAAGAAGTCAAGGCGAGTACCGTCATTAAATTTATCAAACACCATGTCATCTATCGACATGGTGTCCCAAACGGATCGTGCATGACAACGGTCCCCAATTTATCGGCAATTCCTTCATCGGGTTTTGCGAAAATTCAAGATACAAGATGTCGTCGGCGACCTATAATCCGGCGAATGGGTTAGGCGTTCAACAAAACGATCATCAAGATTTTGTCGAAGCTTGTGAAGAATAACAAGCGAGACTGGGATGATAAACTCGGAGAAGCACTCTGGGCATATCGCACAACGGCACGTGACGAACAAAGAGCTACCTGCACTGTCTACGGGTGTGAAGCAATTCTCCGCTGGAAATCCAGATTCACACTCGCCGCTTTGCAACAGAGATGACGACCGAAGAACAACATCAAAAACGCCTCGAAGAGCTTGAGATGTTAGATGAGAAGCGCCTGGAGGCTCAACAATGCATTGAGTTCTATCAAGCTAGAATGTCGAGGGCTTTCAACAAGAAAGTTCGACAGAGAACCTTTAAGGAGGGAGATCTCGTCCTCGCTGCTAGGCGACCGATAATCCTCACCTCTAAAAAGAAAGGTAAATTCGAACCCAAATGGGAAGGACCGTTTATAATAGACACGGTCTATTCAAACGGTGCATATCATATATCACCGAGAATGGCGGCCAGGCAATTAATCTTAGATAAGCGGAAGTTTCGAAAAAGTATTATCCTTAATACATTGGGATAACCCGTTTTGATGGGAAGTTCCTCGAGAATGTCTCACTCATTTTCATGAGGATAACCCTAAGTTATTGTGTTTTCCTCCAAAATTCTCTCACCGATCAAATTCATTGACGGTGGGCCCACTAAAAACCTCTCTGGTCCAACCACCAGCAAATTCCCCTCTCGATTCCTTCCACGAACGAGAGGTCCACTTTCAAATTCTGGTTAGCAATCCTACAAAAGAGAAAGCTATCCATACCCTTCCTAGATTCTCGGAGTGGAGACCCCACTCTTAGTTTCTCATCGGGAAATAGAATACATTCTTCCTTTCCCACCTTCACCTGGAGATAGGACACATCCTTCCTCTTGAAGCAAGAGATAGAATACATTCTTCCTCTCTTGTCTTAGATTCTCGGTGGAGATCCCACTCTTAGTTTCATCTTTCAAGATTCTCAAGATGGAGATCCCATTTTAGGTCTCTTTCCTTTGGAAGCGGGACAAAAATCCTTCCTTTCCAACACCGGAGATGGAGACAAGATCCTCCTTCCTCTCCATCAATAAGAATAGGATACAAAACCTTCCTCTCTTATTTCAAATTAAATGTGAGCACACGGAGATAGGACACAAAACCTTCCTCAGGCAGAGATAGGATACAAAACCTTCCTCTCTTGTTCATCCCTTACGGAGATAGGAGACAAGATCCTCCTTCCTCTCCGAGGAAATAGAATACATTCTTCCTTTCCCACCTCAATCAACCTTAGTCGGTTCAACCCTTCTCGGTCAAAGAAGGCCAAGATTCATCTTGGGGTATTTTATCCGAAGCCTAAGAAGGATATAATAGCCGCAGCGTTGCGGTTTAGTCTTTCTCCGATTGAAGAAGACACGAGTTGATTACGGGGTATTTTATCCCGAAGCCTAAGAAGGGATAAAGCCAGCGCTTACGCAGCGTTGCGGGTAGTCTATTCCGTGACAAAGAGCGAAGCCTACGTATTCAACATCGTAGCATTAAGTCTAAGAGAGTCTCATTCTTTTAGCACAACGTCCGTGCGGGCGGATCTAGATAATCCGCCGCTAGCCCAACTCAAGCGGTAGTTGGTAAAGGCTAGTCAAATCCGTTGGTCGGGGTTGGCCAATAACCCTAAAGTCAGCGCACCGCAGCGTTGCGGTTTAGTCTTTCTCCGATTGAAGAAGACACGAGTTCGATTCGGGGTATTTTATCCGAAGCCTAAGAAGGGATAAAGTCAACGCCTCCTGGCGTTGCGGTTTAGTCTTTCTCCGATTGAAGAAGACACGAGTTCGATTACGGGGTATTTTATCCGAAGCCTAAGAAGGGATAAAGTCAGCCTCGCGTTGCGGTTTAGTCTTTCTCCGATTGAAGAAGACACGAGTTGATTACGGGGTATTTTATCCCGAAGCCTAAGAAGGGATAAAGCCAGCGCCTTACCGCGTTGCGGTTTAGTCTTTCTCCGATTGAAGAAGACACGAGTTCGATTCGGGGTATTTTATCCCGAAGCCTAAGAAGGGATAAAGCCAGCAGCGTTGCGGGTAGTCTATTCCGTGACAAAAGGCGAAGCCTCGTATTCAACATCGTAGCATTAAGTCTAAGAGAGTCTCATTCTTTTAGCACAACGTCCGTGCGGGCGGATCTAGATAATCCGCCGCTAGCCCAACTCAAGCGGTAGTTGGTAAAGGCTAGTCAAATCCGTTGAAATGGGGTTGGCCATAACCTAAAGTCAACGCCTCAGCGTTGCGGTTTAGTCTTTTAGATTGAAGAAGACACGAGTTCGATTCGGGGTATTTTATCCCGAAGCCTAAGAAGGGATAAAGTCAACGCCTCCTGCTTGCGGTTTAGTCTTTTAGATTGAAGAAGACACGAGTTCGATTACGGGGTATTTTATCCGAAGCCTAAGAAGGGATAAAGTCAGCGCCTCCCTAGCGTTGCGGTTTAGTCTTTCTCCGATTGAAGAAGACACGAGTTCGATTACGGGGTATTTTATCCGAAGCCTAAGAAGGGATAAAGCCAGCCTGCAGCGTTGCGGTTTAGTCTTTCTCCGATTGAAGAAGACACGAGTTGATTACGGGGTATTTTATCCCGAAGCCTAAGAAGGGATAAAGCCAACGCTTACGTTGTAGGGTAGTCTATTCCGTGACAAAGAGGCGAAGCCTCGTATTCAACATCGTAGCATTAAGTCTAAGAGAGTCTCATTCTTTTAGCACAACGTCCACGTGCGGGCGGATCTAGATAATCCGCACGCTAGCCCAACTCAAGCGGTAGTTGGTAAAGGCTAGTCAAATTTGAAATTGGGGTTGTAATAACCCTAAAGTCAGCGCCTCTGCAGCGTTGCGGTTTAGTCTTTTAGATTGAAGAAGACACGAGTTCGATTACGGGGTATTTTATCCGAAGCCTAAGAAGGGATAAAGTCAAGCCTCACCCGTTCTTGGGTTTAGTCTTTTAGATTGAAGAAGACACGAGTTCGATTACGGGGTATTTTATCCGAAGCCTAAGAAGGGATAAAGTCAGCGCCTCTGCAGCGTTGCGGTTTAGTCTTTCCGATTGAAGAAGACACGAGTTCGATTACGGGGTATTTCATCCCGAAGCCTAAGAGGATTAAGCCGCACACAGCGTTGCTAGGTGGTCTCTTGCGGTAAAAGTCTGGCCTATGTATTCAATATCATAGCAACAAGTCTAGAAGAGTTTCATTCTTCGGCAAGCGTCGACGCGGAGCGGATCGAGATAATCCGCGCTAGCCCAACTCAAGCGGTAGTTGGTAAAGGCTAATCAAATCCGTTGGCGGTGAGGGTTTGCCAAAAATCCTATAAGTATTATGGTTAATTATTTGACGAAATAAAGAATCATAATAGAGCACAAAAAGAGGGCGGAAATATGTTTTATCGATAAAGCTGAAGTTACACAAGTTTTCTAAGCGGTTGTGACGACAAATACTTTATTGAGAAAAGCTTGCGAAGTTCCTCTCGGCTTCGGCCAGAAAGCCTCCATGCCGTGCAGGGGCCTCCGCTGATCTCCTTCTTGATATTAACCGGCTTACGCCCGAGTTCAAGTTTCGAACACGACCCGAGTCTTTTCTTTGTTGGCCTTAAATCGACTTCAAGGCGATCGGGCTCTCCCTCGCCGCTTGGAGTTCTGTTCGAGCTCTACCATCCTCAGCTTCTCCAGCTGACACAAAACCAAAAGTGTCCCACGAAGAGAAGCCGACATGATCTCAAATGATGCACACGGCCTCTGCATGTGAACTTGAGTCCGGTAGGCGCTGAGCATCTGCCAAATTGTCGGCAATGTGGTGGGACGAACTCAATCAGATATTCTCCCATGCCGCCTAGCCCTACTCCAAATAGGATTACGGTATAAACTAATTCACGGTTCTTAGCGAGAAGTTCCTAGAGAATATTACCATATTCTTAAGGATAACTTCGATAACCCTCAATTTCCTCGGTTGTGGGACCTCAAGGAGGGATAAAATTCGGCGAGGCTTATATCGGCCAGGGACAGCGTTCTACCTCGAAGGACTCCTCCCTGTATTAGTGCCGATTCATGCATACGCCAGAACCTACCAATCAACAATGGGGAAGAATACCTCCACCGGGATGAACCTGCTACTGCAGCGAGAAGTAATGCGATGGCGGCAAACCAGCGGCGTCGTCGACGAAAGATTCACCGATCAGCGGTTGGATCCGAAGAATTCCCGATCAGCGGAGGAACCTCGATGGTCAATGGAAGACAATCCACCGACCACGAGTCAACGACAAATGAACTCAATTAGCTCTGTTTGAAATTCAGACAATGGTCAAGCAATAATGCTGACACCGCAACACCCCGAGGTATCCTACAAAGCGGAGAACACGAGAGAATTGGAGGAATCAAATCTGGAGCCAATCTCAAAAGAAATTTATCTACCGACTTGGTCAAGATCTCGGCGGGTCGGACAAAAATGCGATGCCATAATGCCTTGCCAACAATCCTACAAAGCTTTGGAAAGATGAAGGGAATGGAGATCAAACGCCGGGGTCATTCACAAGTCCTATCCGCCAATTAAAGAGTGAAGGGCTCATCATGTCCAAAGCATCGGACTCATCAAGAATCGAGGCCGAGGCGCTTTGGAGGGTATCTGTGGCGTTAAAATTGCTTATCGATGCAGAACAAGACTAAACGCGTGGGTTGATAACCGGCGATCCATCCGTGTGACCGAAACGCCGTCGATGTGATCTGCATAAAGCAGCGTAAAGCGAGTCGACGAACCCATGAAGTGTGTCGGCTGAGCAATGGCCAGACGCGTCGTGGAAAACCGGCGGCGAAGCTCAGCGAGGCGAGTTGGCTAAATTCAAACGTTGACGAGCCGGAATCAACCGTACTTAGTCCGTCGATGCAAGCGAACCGTTTGAGCTCGAAGTTGATCGGATACGAACTTCGAACACAACGGCGACATCACCGAGCGAAACTAAGTCCGGAAGACCGAAGAATCGACGAAGAATCGGCGGAGTCGGCGAAAAGCGAGGCGATGGGGGCCACCGGCCAAATTGGCCGAGGTACCTCGACAAATTGGCGAGGTACCTCGGCCACTGGCCGAGGTGGCTCGACCACTATGGTAGAGCCACCTCGACAACAGCAGTACCTCGGCCAAAGCAGTGGCTCGGCCAAACATGGCCGAGCCTCCTCGGCCAAGGCAGTACCTCGAAGCCCAGGAGTGGCTCGACCAAACATGGCCGAGCCTCCTCGACAAGGCCGAGGGTGCGACAGGCAGGTGGCTCGACCAAACATGGCCGAGCCTCCTCGGCCAACATGGCCGAGCCTCCTCGGCCAAGTGGCGAGGTGGCTCGACCTTGATTAGGCGACCACCTCTTGAGATGTATAAATAGGGGGTCTTGCGGGTTCGTATCGGATTTCCGGGTCGGATTTTTGGGGATTTGAGGATTTGGCTTTGGCTTTGAGGCGGATTTTCGAGGAGTTTCGAAGAATTCTCACGAGATCCACGCCAACGCCGCTCCGGAAAGCACCGGCGAGTACAAGTCCGATCGACGTCGGATCCACAAATCGCGGGGTAAGAAAACTTCGGGTCGAACTCTGAGATACCCTCTAGGTTAAGCTTAGTCTTAACCTCGGGGATAGCTGTGATTTCTCCTTGTAGATCTCACCGCTCCGTGATCCTCTCGCCGTGAGTGTGATCCCGCGATCCTCTCGCCGTGAGTGTGATCCCCTCGGTAGCCGTTTCCTTCGTGAAGCGAGCCCCTCGTCTGTAGTTCGAGCAGGGTTTACACGGATCGAATTGTGATGAGTCCGCGGACGAACAAAAGTCCCGACGCAGGCAAAGAACCCATGGCGGGATCCGGACAATAGAGATCCTCGTGTTTGTTCTAAAAGGAAGAGAGTTGTAATTTTCGTTTTCATTATGCGCTGAAATATAAAGGCATTTTCTTTGTTTGAAATTACATTTGTAGGCCAGCGAAGGCGTACCGCGAGTTCAAACGAGCAATGAATAACAAACCAACTTTCCCCGCGAACACCTGGAATCTACCCGAAACCAGTCGTCTAACCTAACACTTCATAATGAACAGGAAAAATCCAGCCCTAGCTAGCCCAGCTCTCAACTACCCCGACTTGAGTATGCCATCAAACACACAAGTTTGAAATACAACCAACTAAAATAATGAAATCTTACAGTCCTTTATCAAATCATTCTTCAAATCGATGAAGATGAATATCCTTAAAGAAGTGGTGTAGCAATGTAAGCATAGGGCACTCCTTCTCACTGAATCAAACTCTGATGTAAAGCGTGCCAAGAAGAAGTTGAACGAGGCTCAGGGGATTTGATCAACTCTCTCTCTCTCTCTCTCTCAAATCCTAGAATAAAGATCTCTCCTTTTATGTATTTACCTCCTTGAAATTTGTTATTATTTATGATCTCCAACTCCTCTTTGTTTGAGTCGAAAGTTGATTTCTTTGTCGTTTCCATTACAAAACTTAAGAAAATTACACTTTGATTTTCAGTTACAAAGAATTTAGATAACTTTCTTACAAACTCGAACAAAGATACTACAAGTGTAGATCTCTGTTTTTTGGGACTTTTCACGTCTAGGGGCGTAATCCGTGGACCACGTCTGTGATCGTCGAATCGGCGGGGTTTAGTTAGTGCTTCGCAAAGGAAACAAGAACTTCAGCAAATATCTTAGCAAGGTAAGATATCTACTCTTCTCAAGAATAAGTCAAGGCTTAAACTCGAGGAGTCTCCACGTGGATCGTGTTCTTGAACTCCGGAAGCTTAGATTTCTGACTTTTCCCTTTCGATGGCCGACCCCCACTTGAAGTGGGCGTAGGAGGGCATTTATAGTCTTTGGGAAGCGTGCCCTCTTGAAACACAAGTGTCATAAGTGCGGGAATTTTGTAGTTAGCGGCGGCTTTCGAGTACGCCTGGCGCTAAAACCTAAACTCCTTTGCGGCGGTTAGCTTTACTCGGCCCGGCGGTATGGTACCATCGTTGGCGGCGGTCGCGTCCTCCATTCTTTGTAACGGTTTTCACGCTTTTTAGGCGCGATTAAATGCCTAGAATTACGCCTGGTGGGCGTATCTTGGCGATGTAACCGCCTATTAGCGATAATGCGAGCGTCTCTGCATTGATAAAGTCAAGTGGGCCCCATCGGCATTGATTTAGACCCTTTAAGAGCTCGTTCCAAGTATTACGGGTGTCGCCGGTTAGCGAGACACAAGTAAATACCTGCGCCTATAGCGAGACACATCAAGGTGTCTCGCTTCGTGCGAGGCACACACAAAATGTCTCGCTAATAGCGAGACACATCAAATGTCTCGCTTCGTGCGAGGCACACACAAAATGTCTCGCTAATAGCGAGACACATCAAATGTCTCGCTTCGTGGCGAGACACAAACAATCTCCGCCTTTGGCGAGACACAATCTCCCATGTGTTGACTTCTTGAGATTTCGGCGGCGTTGTTCTTCGATCTTCTCATGATTTAGTCATATTTGAGGTTCTTCGGCAATTTTTGATGCCTCTGAGATACCCCCTCCAAAGTTTTGGACTCCTCGTATTTTGTCGAAGTGCGGAATACTTTGGATAAGATGCTTTGCTTACGTTCCAGCGTTGAACTTTGTAGAAGAGGCCCATGTTTTGCTTCAGTTTCTTGAATCCTGGCTACGCGGCGTCGCTGACCATACTTTGGGATCAATAGCTGTTGCATTTGTATTTGGATTGATTGAAATGTCGAAGTCGATTTTGGACTAATCATCTTCATCTTGAAAGTCACCACTTGGGTTGTAATTGAAATGTCTTGAGAATCATTCAGAGAAAAAGCGTCGTCTGGTTTTCTGAATATCAGATTTCCAGGAAAGCTTCTATATGTAATATCTGGAATTGTCCCACTTAAAAGGACCGCCACAGAATTTGTCTGAGCATGCTTGAGCTTCCGGAGGCGATGTAATGGCACATTTGCATTAGCAATGAGTTACAAAGTGTATTAAAACCATGGTAGGAGAAAGTGCTTGACCCCTAGAAGAGTGAACCCGCCTCAAGTTATTGCTTGTATGATAGATATAGGATTTTGGCAAACCCTCGACCATCAGCAGTTTGATGAGCCTTTACCAACTACCGTTTGAGTTGGGCTAGCATGTAGATTATCGAGTCCGTTCTACATGTTACGTTGTGCTAAAAGAGTGAATTCTCTTAGACTTTATGCTACGATATATTGAATAATTTAGGCTCTACAATATATCACGGAATTGATTACCCTAAGAATATGTTAGATGCACTTATCTCTCATAAGGACAGATAATATCCCTATGCATGAAGGCATAGTTTAGGTGTCATTAGGTAATGACATCTATGCTCACGATTTTGAATCACATTAGGCTTGTGGAATTTGTGTTTTCTTGGGGCTTAAAACGAACCTGTGTCCTCTCTGGCTTAAAACAAACCCCGTTGTGTTTCTCAGCTTAAAACGAACCCTATTACCGGAGTAGACCTCTCATAAAAGGAATCGAGAGGGGATTTTGACCTTAGTCCTAACTGTAGGAAGGTTTGACCAAGTGGGAGTGAAAATTAAAAAATGATCCTAACTGTAGGAAGGTTTGATCGGGATAGGAGTTTTGAGACAATCCTAACTGTCGGAAGGTTTGATCGCTCAATCTTGAAATGGACCTCTCGTTCATGGAAGGAATCAAGAGGGGATTTTGACCATGGTCCTAACTGTAGGAAGGTTTGACCAAGTAGATATTTGAGACAATCCTAACTGTCGGAAGGTTTGATCGCTCAATCTTGAAATGGACCTCTCGTTCATGGAAAGAATCGAGAGGGGATTTTGGCCGTGGTCCTAACTGTAGGAAGGTTTGACCAGGATAAGAATTTTTTTTTTTTTTTTTTTTTGAGACAATCCTAACTGTAGGAAGGTTTGATTGCTCAATGTGGAAGTGGACCTCTGCTCATGGATTATCCACCCCGGCTTTCTTAGCAAAATTGGGATGTCGGAGTGAGTAAGAAGGAAGAGGCTTTAACCTCTTATATTCATCTGAGGAAAGGAGCAGCTTATATCAGATACCTCGCTTCTGAGTCAGATTTGATTCAGCTTATTTCTGCTAAGACGCCGCGGGCCAACCAAGGCTTGGATGATGGCCTTGAGAGCTAAGCAATCCTTTGTAGGATGGAGGATCCTCTGTGGTACCACAGTATTTAGGGTCGAAGTTTTGCTAGCCTCCTCTTGATTTGTAATTGAGGCAACTTGATTTTGTTGTTATCAAGGAGGTGTTTGAAGATGATTGGAACTTCTTCGCCCTTGAAAGAGTATGTCCTGTGGGATTCTCGATTGAAGCTTGGCGCTGCCGTTGTTAAGCACGAGCTGACCAACAGCAATACAGATGCTTTCCTCTATTACGAGAGGAAAATTTACTGAGGGTCGACCATCTTTTAGCCTCTTCGACTTTCTTCCTTCGAGGAAACGTTCGGCTTGTTCTCCTCGTATTTTTAGGTCTTTCCACGAAGTCAGGGATCAACCCCATGACTTCCAAAGAATTTATAGAAAGATTATTGTGGCAAGTCTTCAATATGAACTCTTCAAGAATGGATCCCCGCAATTTATAGCTTTATTATGAATCGCTTAACGAAGGTGTCGATTGTCTCCCCACCTTTCTCGCCTGCCTAGAGAGTTCCAATTGAGACTTCGTGTCGCCATCGAAGAAGTTGCCGAGAAAAGAACTTTCCATGTCCTCCCAGCAGCTAATACTCCGGCCTTGAGTCTTGATACCAATCAAGGCACCAAGAGTACCGACGAATGACCGAACCATCAGAGGCTCGTTTCCCGAGATTACTCCCAAATGTGATTTGAAGTAAATCAGGTGTTGTGAAGGTGACCCTCTCCCGTCAAATGGCGTGAAGTTGATCAAATTGAATTTCGGCGGGTAAGGGATTGAATCCCACTCTCTAGGATATGGACACGGGATACCAGTCCTTTTGACTTCCTGTGTGGACATCAAAGCATTGATTTTATTTTCAAGCTCTTTCATCCTTTCGCCATCATCCTCCCCTTGTTTTGGATCGCTTCCAATAGGAAGAATTGGACCATTTCCACCTTGAGCATCAAATGGAGCTTTCTTTGGAGGTTGATCAGCATAAATGTGTTCATCAATCTCCGAATCACTGTCTTCAACATTATGGTGGGTTACTCCACCTTGTTGACTGGATTCAGGTTGTTGACTGGACCCAGGTTGTGCAACTGTTTGGGTTTGCAACTCCCTCATCTGTTGCATGGCTAGCTCCATCTCTGTTCTCATTTCGGCCTTAAGCTCTTCTCTTTGCTTAGCTAAGGCTTTGTAACATTTGAGCCGTGACATCGGAGTAATGGTAAAGCTCGATGGGGACCAAAGACTTGACATTGTGTCATCTGAAGTTATCGCCAATTGATGTCGGAAGCTTCATCATCGATGACTCTCCTCATGCATCCTTCTATAGTCATGCGCGGTAGCTCGCAATTGTAACGGTGACATCCATTGAAACTCGGTGCCGACTTTTCCTCCGTGAGTGAAGTCGATCCGAATCCGTCACGGTCCTTTCCCTTTGTTCACCATGTTGATAGTCACTTCGGAAACTCATCAAACCGATGGACGATCTCTTTCTTCTTCGACGCCGCCTTGATCAGGCCGCATTTTCCGCGCTTGTGGAAAGCCGCTCAATATCAAGCTCTTTGTGGGTGAGCGCTCGACTCGCAATGTGCACATCCCGATAACCACGCCTTAATCAGCTTTTGCACATGAGCAAGAACAACCTATTTCATCGATCGTCCTCTTTCGGTGTTGCCACCCCACCGATGGTGTGGTTGGTGTGGTTTATCACAAATTGCACTTCCACCCCAAGTGTAACGTTGTCCTTAATGGAGGACACGCTTCTTTGGGGACGCCGGCCATTTGATTTGAGAGACAACTTCCATCGCTATGCTGTCATCCGGTTGCTTCAGATGAATCACAAGGGTCCGGTCATCTCTCGTGATTTTATGAGTCACTTGCCTCAACTTCTTCTTCTTAGCGGACTCGTGGACCCCTTGTGGGATGCTCAAACGAGATGCAATTGGAATTCTAGAGACACGAGATATTTCACTTGCTCAAGACTCTTCCTAACCGGGTAATCCAAGCATTTCTTCACCGAACCTTGCTTTTATTTCACGGTTGTGGACCAAGACGATCAACACCGGTTGTCGATTTCCGCACTTAAAGGTTGATACCTCATCCCGAGAAGTGGAAGAAAGGGCGGAAAAGCCCATCTTTTGTCAATGCATGGAGGATCGCCGCTTTGGCGGAGGCAAATGACGTTCGGCAAGGCCGAGATACTTAATCGCCGCCGTTGGCGAGGCAGTTTAGGTCATCACCGGGCGCAGGTACCGAACTCGCCTCGGCCAAGAATTCGGGGCGCGCACTCTTGAGCCAATTTTGACGTTGACTTCGACCCAAACTTGGCGATTTTGAGCCGCTTGTCGGGTTGATTTAGACTCGCGCTTTGCGAACAATGGCACGCATGAGCAACGCTGCACGGTGTTTTTGAGCGCGCTCCTTCCTTGTCAATCGGGCCCTTTTGACGAGAACCCATTCTTCCTTGGGAGGAGTGCTGACGGATTGAGAGATTGCAGTTTGTTGATGCTTTTGATCACGTGAGTTCGATAGTGAACTCCATCCGCTGACTCCGTGAGCCTTGGCGAACCGACGGCCATCTTTTGACGCCGTCTTTGGCGAGCTCTTCGCCGATCGGTTGAGATCTTGTTGAGAGGGAAAATCGCCTGCCGCAGTTTAACGAAGATCGTTGCACATCACAACAGAACGAACCTCCTTCTTTGGAGATGAAATCCTCCGATGCTTGCGGGGCGAGGAGGACTTTGATGAAGAAGAGGAGAGATATTCCTCGAACTTGGCTTGATCGAAGAAGTAGTCTATTCCATCAACCATGAGGTCGGCCTGATCACCGCCTAGCCATGGCAACGATCTCGGCTCGAGACCGTTGGCTCCCAGCGTGGTCGCCATCGTGTTTGAGTCGAAAGTTGATTTCTTTGTCGCTTCCATTACAAAACTTAAGAAAATTACACTTTGATTTTCGTTACAAAGAATTTAGATAACTTTCTTACAAACTCGAACAAAAGATACTACAAGTGTAGATCTCCTCGCTTTTGTGGGACTTTTCCGTACGGGACGCGTAATCCGTGGACCACCAGACAACATCGTCGAATCGACGGGTTTAGTTAGTGCTTCGCAGGAAACAAGAACTTCAAAGAAATATCTTAGCAAGGTAAGATATCTACTCTTCTCAAGAATAAGTCAAGGCTTAAACTCGAGGAGTCTCCACGGATCGTGGTTCTTGAACTCCGAAGCTTAGATTTCGACTTTTCCCTTCTCGCTTCACCCCCCGCCAAGTGGACGAGGAGGGCATTTATAGTCTTTGGGAAACGTGCCCTCTTGAAACACAAGTGTCATAAGTGCAGAATTTTGTAGTTACGCTGCGTACCGAAAGCCGCCGCTGCCGCTTTCATCGGCGGTAGCGTTTGCCGCCTCACGGGCGGCGAGTAAGATGGATCGCCTCGCCGACCGGCGAGGCGCGGCCGCCCTTCCACCGCCGAACGGTTTTCCGCTTTTAGGCACGATTAAATGCTCCTAGAATTACTTAGTGGGCGATCTTCAGCGGTAACCGCCATTAACGGTCCGAACGCTCTCGCATTGATAAAGTCAAGTGGGCCCCATCAGCATTGATTTAGACCCTTTAAGAGCTCGTTCCAAGTATTACGGGTGTCTCGCCGCGAGGCACACACAAGTGTCTCGCACTATAGCGAGACACATCAAGGTGTCTCGCCGCGAGGCACACACAAGTGTCTCGCTAATAGCGAGACACATCAAGGTGTCTCGCCGCGAGGCACACACAAGTGTCTCGCTAATAGCGAGACACATCAAGGTGTCTCGCTCGTGGCGAGACACAAACAAGTGTCTCGCACTATAGCGAGACACAATCTCCCCATGTGTTGACTTCTTGAGATTTCGACGACGTTGTTCTTCGATCTTCTCATGATTTAGTCATATTTGAGGTTCTTCAGCAATTTTTGATGCCTACACTCTTAAATAGACCTTGATAGGACAAAAAGAGATGCCCAAATCTGAGTGCAAATAGGAGATCAAGGATCGACGAGCGGCTGAGATTAAATCCTAAAAACTATCAAATTTTATCATAACCTGTGATGGTGAATATGGTTTCTTGGTGATCATCGATGGTTCAACTGTAGCTATCGATGGTGCTGATTTTAATTTTTGGATTTCTTCGATTGTCTCCTGTAACTATCGATGGTTCCTTATTGCGAAGGATGGGTCACTCACTACAAGAAATCAGGTCTTTAACGACCAAAATTAGTGAAGGGACCATTTGACCGTCATTAATGTGTATAAAATAACGACAGTTTTAAAAACCTTCATCGAGTGATCACAAATATTAGAGGAATGATGTTAGATGAGATAACGATTTTCTAGTCCCTTCATTGATTTGGTCTCAATACCGTTGTTATTGGGTCTCCTAAAAGACGAAGGAGTCTATTACCTTTATTGATGATAACTCCTAATCATAACAGAACTAAAATGTTAATCAAAATAATATAAAAAGAGAAACCAAAACCCAAACCTCCCTCTAACTGCAAGTAATAAACCCTAAATAAAAAAAATCGTGTTTACTATTCATCATCTTCTGTTCATCAATTCCCGATCTTCGTCGTCCCCAGCACCGCCCCAGTGTAGCCCAGTGCCTCCCTCACGCCACCCCAGTGCCTCCCCAACACTGTCCTAGCGCCATCGTCACCCACGTCGCCCGGTGCCCGGTGTGTGACACCTTGATGCCCAAGCCAGCCCGGCAAGTCGCCCGGTGCCACCCGAGCGCCTCGGTGCAGTCCTCCTCAGCCCGTCAAAGTCGGTAACTTCTTTGTCTATTGATGATCTGATCTGCCCGTCCTCCGAATCAACACTCCGAATCAACACTCGAATTGCATACACACCAAATTATTTCTTGATTGTCAAATTATGTCTCTATACCCTAATTATATATCTGTTTATTGATGATCTGATTTTTTGACAGTATCATATGTGAAATCATTAGTAATTTTGATGCTTTTAAACTTTGAAATCATTAGTGCCGCAATTTTGAATTCTTCACATTAGATTAGAAATATTTAATTATATTTTTTATATTTAAACTGCTATTAAATATCACAATGAACCATTAGTTAATGAAAGAGTATGTAAATCAATTTCTTTCACAAGATGATGTAGGACAAAAAAGCTATGTAGAATCGAAAAGTCAAAGTTTTTGAATGGGATGAGCACAGCTCAAGTGAAAGGGGCCAACGAGCAAAACTCGTCGCTTTGCCATGACGTCCTCTATTTTTTGGGTATCTGAGATCGTTTAGGCCCTCAAAATGCGGTTTACTTCTTTAGGGTTTAAGGATTTTCCTTTAAATACTTTGTAATTTGGTATTAGCCGTCATCTTCTTTAGAAATAATAAATTTCTCTTGAAGAAAGTTTTCGGTATCAATATAAGATGTTCGCATTACCACCTATTTTTAATAGTGTTACCATATTTCCTTGTATCATTACAAATTTAGTTTTGTTAGTGTAACTAGAAGATGCAATTTGTTCATATATCTTTTCTTTTGATTATTGTTTGTTTGTTATCTTTTGTGAGAATTGTCTTATGATCATGGAGTGCTCTTTGGTTTTCGATCTGATCCTATATACAAAGGTTTTTTATTTATGTATTCTTCATCTTATAGGATTTTTAAAGTAACAATGTTGCAAATAAAAGAATAATTAGTGGGACATAGGGAGTTATAACAATGGATGCTCTGGCTCTTAACAAGCTTTGGCTCGATATGTGATAGCTTGACATGTGATAGCTTGACATGCAGGGGCTCTTAACAAGCTGAAGAGCTAGATATTACTCTAAAGAGTACAGCCAAGGAGATGATTATTGCACTTCAAGGGGATTATAACAATGGAGAAAAATGGTTTTGTTGATGATATATGTTTAGGCTATATATCATGCTCATCCTCTCATTAATGTAAAATATTCACGAGTTGGATTTGTGTTGGCATTTTGGGAACAATAGGAATCAATTGTTGTTATCTTTAGCTTTAGTAGTGGTGATACATATACATATTGCTTATAGTTGGTGAGTTGTCAAAATTTTATTAGCTATTCCACATACTAAAGATTATTAGCAATCTTCATTAGTGATTATAGGTAATTACTTGAATGCCGCAGAGATATCTAGTTTAATTAAATGCAATGAACATATAAAATTGCTTCAAGAAATAATCATATTCTGAAATTTGATATTATCTCTCTCTCCTTAAGTCACTACAAACTAACCGTTGAAATTAGATCAATCAATACATGAATTAGCATAGTCATGATAATCACTCGAATGCTATAGATTTGGAATGCTATAGGGTTGCTGATTTGATTCTGTAAATCATGCATAAACAATAACCCTTGCTTAGATATTATCTCTCTCTTATTATTTCTTGTATGTAGAGATTGTCGTCTAGTCCATTGTGTGCGTGTTAGATATCATATGCATTTACAATGGCGTGGTAGAAGGGATACTTGTAGCTCGAACAATTTAAATATTTCTTTGTCGTTAGATATCATATGCATCTAGTTTTTTATGTGATTATTGAAATGTTTGAGTTATTTTCAGGAGGTTATAGTATCATGTAGCCTGATAAAGACTGGATGAACCTAGTAGATGATGATAGGATTAATCCAGAATATGAAGAAGGGTTTGATAGATTTCTAGACTATACGTACGAGAAGTTAGGGGAAAGTTTCAATCCTAAACGGAAGAATGGCGACTTTCAAATTCGATGCCCATGTGTTAAATGCAACAATGTGAAATCTGGTGACCGTCATTTGGTAAAGACTCACCTAATTGTTCATGGAATTATTAAAAACTATACATTTTAGTATCATCATGGGGAAATACAGGTAGAGTGTATATTGGAGTCAGATGAAGAACCAGAAGGAATGATAGAAGAAAGCGAGAGTGATGATGAAATGCGAGAAATGATTGGAGATCTATTTCATGTTGCAACCGATGCAACCGATGTTAATGACAGGTCATCGAGTCAAGATATTTTTGAGCAGGAGCCAGATGGACATCAAATCAATTCCACAATCTATTAGGTGACTCTGAGAAACCTTTGTATGAAGGCTCCAAATGTTCGAAGTTGGCTGCCTTAGTGAAATTGCTTCACATAAAGAGCATAAATAAATGGAGTAATAAATCATTTACGATGTTGCTCCAATCTCTAAATGAAGAGCTATTACCTAGGGAATCAACTCTTCCTAATTCCTATGATGAGGCCAAAAAGTTGATTCGAGACCTTGGCCTCTCGTATGAAAAGATTGATGCATGTCCGTTCGCTTGCATGTTATTCTGGAAGAGTGACGAGTGTCTCGATACATGTCAAAAATGTGGTACTTCTAGGTGGAAGCTTGATAAGCATGGTAAAGAGATCAAGCGCAAAGCAAATGGTAAAAAAATACCGTCAAAGACTCTGCGATACTTTCCTCTTAAGCCGCGATTGCAAAGGCTTTTTATGTGTTCCAAGACAGCTTCTGATATGAGATGGCACCATGAAAGACAAGTTGATGATGGAGTGATGAGACATCCAGCAGACTCCGAGGCTTGAAAAAAGTTTGACAAGCTACATGAAAGCTTTGCCTTAGAGCCCCAGAATATTAGGCTTGGGCTTGCAAGTGATGGTTTCCAGCCTTTCACAAATTCAAAAGTTTTATATAGCATATGGCTGGTTTTACTTATTCCATATAATGTTCCACTATGGATGTGCATGAAGCAATCTAATTTCATTTTATCTATGCTCATTCCTGGTCCAAATGGTCCAGGAGATGCGATTAACACCTATTTACAACCATTGATTGAAGAACTAAATGAGTTATAGGCATCAGGCGTTCGAACATATGATGCATCTCTGAGACAGAATTTTACTTTACGTGCAACACTCATATGGACTATTAATATTTTCCTGCATATTCTAATTTATCTGGATGGAGCACTAAGGGAAAACTAGCATGTCCTTGTTGTAATAAGCACACATACTCTATCAGATAATCTAATGGAGGCCAGCAGAGCTACATGGGTTATCGTCGCTATCTAGATGAATCTCACATATGGAGAAATGATAAGAAATTATTTAATGGTACTAGGGAGCGAAGGCCATCTCCACCGAAGCTGTCTGGGGATGATATCCTTGCTCAGGTGCAAGATCTTGCAGGGATCATGATGACTAATCATTTTGAGAAGAAACTAAAAATATCACATGAAAGATGAGGGGATAATTGAAATAAGAAAAGTATTTTCTTTGAATTGCCATATTGGAGAACCCTCTTGTTGCGACATAATTTAGACGTCATGCACATCGAAAAGAATATTTGTCATAATTTCTTGGGAACAATAATAAACATCAAAGGCAAGACTAAGGATAACATCAAAGCCCATCTTGATTTAAAAGCAATGGGTTTAAAACCAGAATTACATCCGATCCAGAATGGAGATAAACTTGTGATGCCAGCAGCTTGTTTTACTTTTTTCCAAGAAGAGCAAAACACATTTTGTAGATTTCTGAAGGAGTTAAAAGTTCTAGATGGATTTTCGACCAATATTTCTCAATGTGTTAACCTTAAAGAGCGTAAGATTTTGGGGTTAAAGAGTCATGATTGTCACATTCTTTTACAGTGGTTAATTTCTATATCAATTCGTGGCCTTCTTCCTGCAAAATTTTGTGAACCAATTATTAAACTTTCCATCTTCTTCACCATGCTATGTGCCAAGACATTAAGGGTGGATGAATTGAAGCAAATTGATGAACAAATTTCACTTACGATATGTAAGCTTGAGAAGATTTTCCCACCTTCAAATTTTGATGTTGTGTTACATTTAACAGTTCATTTAGCATCAGAAGCCATACTTGGTGGGCCCGTTCGATTTCGATGGATGTACCCCGTGGAGCGTCAACTTTATACTTATATGTCATACCTTTAAAACAGGGGCCGTCTAGAAGGCTCAATCGCCGAGGGATATATAGCAGATGAATGCATGACTCTTTGCTCAAGATATCTAAAAGTCTTCGAGATAAAGTTTAATCGCCCTGAAAAAAATCATGAAGATGGCGGTAGAGCGTGTCATGAAGGATTTATAATTTTTGGACAAAGTGGACGGGCATTGGGTGCCGCGAGCACCCGCCATCTTGATGAACATGAGTGGTTACAAGCTCATATTTATGTTCTTAAAAATTGTGACGAAGGGCAACCGTACATTGAGTAAGTTATTAAACTTTATGATTCTATTAACACATTTACTATACGTAGTTAAAATTAACCAATTTATATTATTTTAATGTAGGGACTACAATGAATTTAGGGCAGATCTCACTATTCCGTATGATGATAAAACATGGAATAAAAACTTTACTGAGTGGTTTCAACAACTAGGGAATATCTTTTTTACAATTTATTTGTTCTTTTTGGGTCATTTTGTCACATTTGTCTATGTCTTGAACACACCCTGGTTTTGTGTAGGTTTATGAGCGTTATCAAGGAAACGATGATTTACTTTTATGTCCAAGTAATATTATCAAAAGTTTCACTGGGTTTGTCGTAAATGGACTTCGATTTCATACAGAAAGTCGAGATAATTGTTTGTCGACTCAAAATAGAGGGGTTGCTATTGTTGGTGATACTGGTGATGGTGGAGATATAGATTATTATGGAGTCTTAGCTGAAGTTGTTGAATTGAAATACCTCGGTAGAAGATCTATTGTTCTATTTCGTTGTAAGTGGTGGGATGTGTATGACAAAGGAAAAGAGGCTGCTTTAAAAGTAGATAAATATGGGTTTGTCAGCGTCAACTGCCGACACTTACTAAAGACAAATGAGCAATTTATGCTTGCTAGGCAAGCATCACAAGTTTTTTATGTTGAGGATATTTCCAACAAAGGTTGGCATGTAGTTCTTAAAGCACAGCCTCGTGATTCCTATGACATGCCACCAGATAAATATGATTGTGAAATTGCATTCGATGGAGCTGAAGCTTATTTGCAAGAAGAATCATTTAATGCTCAGGCTACCGCATCCACTCCATTGGTCGATGGTAGTATCAAATTGAGGAGGAGTGATGTTGATCCAATTATCGTGAATTTGGCTTCAACTTCTAGACAAAGGATAAAGACTAAACTAGAGGATTAGGATGCTTTCGTTGAAGAATAAGACTCGATTAATATTGTATTATTGAGAATATTTTTTAGTTGTATCATGAAATATTAATTTCTTTTCTAGGACATGTTTCTTTTATTCCTATTTCTTATGTAGCTTCCATGTTTGCATTCATTCTTCATTAGAGCACAATGTTTGTGATTCATATTTTTTACTGTTATTCATTCCTCTTTTATATTTGTTTTATATCTAACTTATAAAATCAAACTTAAATTGCTTTTATTTTTAGGCAAATGAAAACCCAGGAAGTAACTTCCAAAAGAAACAAGGCACGACTTCTAGCACCTGGTGCATTACAAAGGAAGCGCATTGAAGCTCTTAGAGGAAATTCATTAAGTAAGGGGAAATGTCTTAGTTCTCTTAGTAAGACTTTGTTTAATAAAAGTCCGGCTAAGGATCAACATAAGAATGCGGATTTTGGTGATGATTCATGAAACTTTGCTGAGGAGACTTTTGTGCAAAATCGTTGGAGAAGTAGGAATAGTAGCATTGAAGAGAGTAATGATTTAGCAGATTTATAAGAAATTAAATTTGTTAATATGATTTTTTCATCTTTAGTTTAATATTATTTATGATTCGATTAATAAATTGTCCTTTTTTATAGGATCAAATACTGATGGAGTGTAAGCTAATGATGAAATGCAAGATAACTCTCCACAAGAAGGTACTCCTTAATTCTCAGAAAAGCCTTATCTTGATTCTACAGATAAAAATTATTAGTTGATGTTTTTGAAATAACAGTAGTAACCCAAAGTGCAAAGCTTGGCGGCCATTTCTTGTTTAGCGACAATTGCTCAGAGGTTAACAGCAGTGGCTGCTTTTCTGCGGTGCTGCCTAAAACAGGCTTGTTAGGCTGGCGGCGGCTATATTTCTGACGGCAGCTCGAGAAATAGCAGCTGTTAGCTACTGTTAACCTCTGCGGCGGTACTCTGAAACACAAGTTGTTGTTTCGTGGCGGCATTTCTTTGTTTTAAGTAGACTTAAATTTTTTGTTGTATTGTTAGATATCCATAATTACGATGAACATGTACACATTATAAGTTTGGTTCGAAAACACATCTTATAGTCCTTATATTATCTTTGTTTTGTCTGTAAGAGGATTCATCGTGTATATTGTGAAGAGAATTTCTTTCCTTTAGCTCTTCAACCTGTCACAATGTTGCTCTAGGTAATAGAAGCTTATGTTGCTTTAGTTGCTGAGATTTTGACATTTGTTTTCAAGCGAATGATTAAGTGACGATGCTAATTCTCAAGTATCCATTGAACATGTACACATTGCAAGTTATTTTGGGTTTTTGTTAAATGTGTTACAAGATCAACATAAATTAGCTTTATTTTTCCTTAGCTTTAGCTTTATTTTGCTATAATTCAACATATGGTGTATACAGGTATACAGGTAACATTCCCCCCAAAGAAGAAAAATCCACCACGTGGTGCAAATCAATATGCAAGATTGAATAACTTGCCGAAGGGAATAAAAAAAATAGTTACTTTTTATCAAAACAGACCTCTTGAACCTGATTTTTCACGATATCTTCGTATTATAATTTGTGATAGAAATATGTGCCCAGTAGCCGTGGAAAATTGGATAAAAATATCACAATAGAAAAAAGACCACACGTGGGCATCCATCACGGTATGTTCAAAACTATTTTTTTAATTTTGGTATTTAGCTCTTATAAATAGAATTTTAACTCAAATTTAATGTAGGGTAAGTTTGATGCCAAAGATATGGAGCAAAGAAGAGATTCGATAATGAGTTGGATACGTGATTTGTGGAACAAGTGGCGTGGTCACATGCACAAGTTTCATGTGAAAGGAAAGTCACTACAAGGTGCTCTACGAAATCGACCTAACGGAGTACAGAAGGAGGATTGGGACTGGCTAGTTAAGGAACACTATTTTAGTTCTAAATTTTAGGTAATCTCCTATTCTTGTTTATTGTTTTCATTATAAATAGACTGATTGATTAAAATTTTCTTTTAATGCATATATAGAAAGCGAGTGAAAGAAACACACTCAATAGAGATAAAAGAAAGATGCTGCACCATACGGGTAGTAAACCCTTTAGGCAAATCTCGTGGGAACTGGTATACACTCAAAGCTTTTTTCCTATTTATTTGATGACTACTTGGTATTTAGTTCAATATTAAATCACTTTCATTGAATGTTTGAATGAAAGGTGGAAAGTCTGGAAATGCACCCGATGTGGCAACAATGTGGCGTGAAACTCGAAAAAAAGCAGATGAAATACTAGAAGCTGGGGATCAAGAGAAATATGTAAGTGGAATATATGTTAGTTTAATATACATCTTTGTATAGTAATAACATGAATTTGATTTTTGTAGGATAAAATCATTCATGTCAGAGAAGCAAACCCTTCAATTTCAGATATTGAGGTAATTGAGAAAATTTGGGATAAGCAATCTCATGGTTATGTCACTATTTTTGGAGGGGGGCTTCATTGAAGGATTTGAGGGGACCTCTCCTAAGCCGGTCTGACTTGGAAGCACAAGTTATTGAAGAAAAAAATAAGAACCAAATGCTCCAACACTGCTTAGATGAGCAAGAACAGCAGCAACAGCAGCAACAGCAAAGGATGTCTGACTTGGAGGCACAAGTGAAAGCTATGCATGATATATTTATTCGGCAACAAACTAATACTTCGTCGACTCCTTGTACTCGAGAAGATATGCAAGACTAGGTAATTATTTATTTAAAATAATTTTTTACTTTTAAATTTGACTATTTGAACTCGAGTAAATGTGATTTTTTCTTAACAATATGATATTTGCAATTTCTCTGAAATTTATTTCTTTATTTATGTGATTATTTTTGTTTTTCGGGCTATTCAAGGTGGGAAGAAAGGATCGATTGCTTGAGATTTTGAATACTTTTCCAATTGCTTAGACATAAAATCATCTTAGTCACTTTAGTTTATTTTGTCTTGGATAGTTTCATTTTTTTTTTGAACAATTGGATATTATTAAGTATTGTTGTTAGTAGTGGATATTTCGGGATGATGAAATTTTGTATCTTGATGATTCTAGTGAATGAAATTTTAGTTCTCTCGTCATATTATTATTAGAACTTTTGACATATTTGTGTTGTCTATTGTGAAACTTATTATCAATTTGAAAGTATAAATAGATTTACTTCTACGACAAGATAAATAGATTTACTTCTACGACAAGATTAACAAAGGGAAAACTGTCATTAAAGTGTTTTGGTACATCTATGAAGGGAATACACCGTCATTAGTGGATTATTAATTGCCCGTCATGAAGACTTTTATGATGGTACGCATCCGTCATTACTTAGTTTTTAGTGACAGGCTTGTCCACCGTCGTTAAATAACAATGACGGGAATGTCAAACCATCATTAAACAATCGTAACGGGAATGACGACCCGTCATTACACAACTACGACGGGAATGATGACCCGTCATTACACAACAACAACGGGTAAATGGCCCCATCGTTACTAGTAATGACGGTTGTTATGGTCCTGAACGCTAATTAGCCACTAATCCTTGATTAGAGAAGAGATATCAATGCATCAAATAAATCAGCGTTCTAATCCATTGATTGGAGGTGACCCAGATTCACTTGCCGAGTCAAATGAACGCCTCACGCCCTCCATTCAAACCAAGTCATGACGATCAACTGTCTTCACGAATGACTCGAAAAGCGGTACTAGCCGGCCTTTTAGCCAACTGCCTTCACGAGCGACTTGAAAGGTGGTACTAGTCATCCCTTCACGAACGACTCAAAAGGCTTTTGCGGACGACGCGAATGGTGGTGTGAGTCGGTCCCTTGGACTCTCGACACCACCCACTCGTCCAATTTGCTCCCTCAACCCAAACGACGGTTACTTAAGGTTTGGTCCTGACAATGCGTCAACATTACATTAAATGCATTGTCAGCACCTTAATTCCTCCATCTCTCATAGTAATTAAGGCACCTCGAATCATTTCGGCTGCGGATGTCACCAATCCCATCTCATTAATGATCCCATTAATAACGAGGGAACAACGTTAACTCTTAGATCAGCTTACAGCTTGACACCTGTAAAGGCAAGCCGATACAGCCGCTAACAAAAAACATTTGCCCAGTCGTTGGTCTACATGTGGAGGGAAAGGCTGACTCATTTGCCAGTTTTCTTACCAGATGGAGAGACAAAAATACCCCCTACTATCCATATAAATAAGGAACGGTTCAATGGAACAAGTAAGTAATCGAACCCAGTGAATTTCTGCTCCATTCATACTCGCGTTCCACATAAACTGACTTGACCGTCGGAGGGACCATCGGAGATCCCAACTCCGCCCTTCCACAGGTCTTTCTTCTGACGTAGGTGAACTTCCGGTTTGACAGCACCATCGGATATTAGAAGAGAAGGCGGACTCCGCTCAATCAACAACTAATCCAGCAGAGTTTAGTGACTGTGTGATTGCAAGCATCAACAACGGTGATATCTACCGTCGCAACTAAGAACGGCGGTAATCTATCCCGTTATTATTGACCCTATCACGATGAGAACTAAAACCTTCGTGACACTTTAACGAAGAAGGCTTTTACGACGGGTCGCGAAGGGATTTTCTCCCGTCATTAGCATACACTAACAACGGTTTTTGGATCTTCAACGAAGGGATTTCCCTTCGTTAAAGACTTGATTTCTTGTAGTGACTGTTGATGGTGCCAACTCATGTTTCTATTTTTCTCCAATTGGCTTCTGTAACTATCGATGATATGCTTGACCATCGATGGATACATTTTGACCATTGATGGTTCGAAGACTGAAATCAACGTTCGTGTTTTTGCATCGTTTCGAACTGCATCTTGCTCGTACCTGTTTATACCTGAAATATATCATCTCACAAAATATATCAGTAGTAAATGAGAGTTTGTTATTATTCAAACAAGAGATATTGCATAAACAACATTCTAACAACAACGTTCTAACACGTGTCACATTATATTTTTCGATTGTATATATAACTTGGTCCATCATGAGTTAGAGTTCTGTTGGGTGCACACATGCTATCATATTTGGTTCGGGTACAACTTTGTTTGTTTACAAAGTTGTTAAGAAGCTATCTCTCTTAGCTATCTGTTTTGGGTTTGAATTAGTCATCTATTCTGGGCTCAATTGTTGATTGGATCCAAGCCAAAATTGAGACTTGTTGTGTTTCTCGCTTCAATTTAGTTGTGTGTGTTTGGTTAGCAAAATACATGGAATGAAATTTAGTCCCATGTTGTATGGATTTGTCAGATATATAGATGGTTAAATAGGTTTCTACAAATGAATCAAAAGGATTAGTTCTATGAATTAATTCGGTCCAAATAGATTAGTCTAGCCCAAATAGATTAGCAATATCTCTCTCTTCACCATGGATGCCTCAAATTTTTTGCCGATATATTACTGCTGTGATAAGTAGGATGAAATCTGAAGCAACAACTGGGAACCAATCTAGTTTAAAACCTAAGTTATCAAGTCCCATTCCTTAATTAATTTTATCAAAATCTTTCCCTTACTTTACACATATACCTCGTTATTAATTATTATATTTTATGACGGTCCCAAGTCAACCCAGGAACAGTGCATTAGTGTACATCACTGCTCGCAGAATTTATTTGCCGTTGAAAAGCTAAAGATACACTATAGAACATCCGGTGAAAGATAAAGCGGCAACATTTTATCATAAAACAGAAAATAACTTCCATTAAAGTTGAAACTTTATTTGACGAGTAAAGAACAAAACCTTTGGCTTATTATAGGGTATGATTTGGGTGAAGATAATAATGTCCTTTTGAGGCGCAAACTGCCATATCCACGTTGGACAAAACAAACGTATACACCACTGTGGTGGGTTCCTGAGGTAGCTTGGCGACAGTTGATACATACGAATTGCACTCACCATTCCACTTATTAGGAAAAGCTACTCGTCAACTAAATTTTAACTTTTACTTACGACTAATGTCAAATAAGAGAAGGGGACCACACAAAAATAAAATAAAATAAAATAAAAGACACTTGCTGGTCATATCTCCAAAGAAAATGGATAGGGTTGTGTAGCTTGTAAATTACCACCGAGATATTTTGTTTGTATAATTTTGATGTTGTATCTTGCTTAGGGATGCAACTGGATACAAATACAGATACGTGTAGGTAAAAAATCTTGATACTTGCATACATCATCAACAAATACAGAGATTAGATAAACTGATATAAAATGGATATCAGAAAAAGAAATAAGATTGGTCCTCATATAAAACAAGAGATGTTTAAATATATAATTAATTTCTCAGATGAGAGTCCTTTAATATGTTTAGAATATTAAGTTAAGATTAGATCTTCAGTTCGACAAAATTAACCTCAAATGAGAGTCTGTTAATATGTTTAGCATATTAAGCTAAGATTAAATCTTCAGATCAGCAAAATTGACCTCAAATGTGTTAGTCTAATAGTACATGAAAACATTTTCAATAGTATGATCGATGCATATATTCAGATTTTTGGTTACAGATCATAATATTTCGCTTATATGTTTATATCCGTATTCATACGTATCCCATGAGATGTAGATATTGGTATGCGTATTGATATTATGTTCCATATTTGCAGATATCAGTGTCCATTTTACATCCCTAACTTTGTTTGATCCTTGTTCTAAACCAAGCATACTTATGGTTCTGGATGTTTTAATACGTCATCATAAGTATATATAGGGTAATTGCATAGTAGTCCCTTAAATCATCTTTAATTGCCAATAAGTCCCTCAAATATCAGTATTTGTTATTAGTCCCTTAAATCATCAATTTTATTGCAAATTGGTCCCTCGTGTTAGGTGACGTTAGTTATTCTGATTAAATTCCGTTAAGTGAAATGTAAATGGTTGGAATGTCCATTACATCCCCACCACATTTAAGAGTAGCATCCATAATTCCACCAACCCATATGATAATGGGTTCAAACCCACTAACCGGAAATCTAAACACACATGATCTTCTTCCTCAACTGTTAGAACTCCCCCAAAACCCTTTTTGAGCTGTTCTAACAATAAAATTCTCCTCTCAATCCTATATAATCCTTTAAATTCTTCATTATACTCCATTCCTCTTCATCTCCTCTTATATCCAAAACTAAAAAGTAATGTTTTAAGGGTCTTGAACTATGTTGCAATCCCTAACCTAACCCTAGAAAATTTCGCCGAGTGTGTAGGGTAGTTGAGTAATTTACCATGTTGGATAAAGGTTAGTTAAGGCTAAACCGAACCACAGTTAACAATGTTGACAAAAACTTAACAGAAGGACGACATTACAAGGGAATTGAAGATTTGAGGAATTTTTGATAATTAAAGATGATTTAAGGGACTAATATGCATATATATATATATATATATATATATATATATATATATATATATATATATATATATATATATATATATATATATATATATATATATATATATATATATATATATATATATATATATATATATATATATATATATATATATATATATATATATATATATATATATAAGACTCTATAAACTTAAGTTGATAGGGAGGAGTGTCCACCAACTTTATAGCCATTGATCTTGCCTTGAGATCCGTGAAATCAAGATGCATACAAATCTCAAAGTGGGTTTTATATCTTTCACGGATCCCAAGGTAACATCAATGGATAGAAAAGTTGGTGGATGACTATTCCCTATCAACTTAAGTTTATAGGAGCCTTGATATATATATATATATATATATATATATATATATATATATATATATATATATATATATATATATATATATATATATATATATATATAATGCCACTGCCTATAAGACCCTTCCTTCCAAAGAAGTATCCATGCAGATATGCAACGCACCATTACTTAAGAAAACAGAGTGTATCATAATCATATATTATCAAAATGTTACATGGTTATGTTCAAGCATGACAAAAAACATGCACAGAGCATATCCTATTAACTCATCTATATCATCAAATTTATTTTGTTGCTCAAAAAAAAGATCCTCTTTAAAGAAGTAAGTATTATTTTTAATCATGCAAGCAATTAGACCCTGTTGAATTGCATGTCAATGTAAGTGGACAAACACTTAAAGAAAATTATCAAAAGAAGTCATACATAGATCTCATAAACATCATATCCAAAAACCTAGACCAATACGCTTAAGACTTGGATCCATATCTAAATACTTTCTAATGATAGCTCTAAGTACCCATTGACTATAATCGAGACACATAACTCACACTAGTCCCAAAAGTAACCAAGGTCATTGGTTTTGACATGATTCAAAAAGTATTTGAATTACATGATTGAGTAATTTTTTAAGGAATAAATAAATTAAGATGATTAAGTTAATTGGGAGTTAAAGATAATGGAGATCATGTGGGTGGCCCTTAAAAAAGGAGGACGTTATGGTGGAACGACAAACGGCCCTGCGCTACGTAGGATTACTTGTCTGCATGGAGTCAAAAGAGAGTAAGGAATATGAAGCCCATTACTCTTTGTCCACCTACTACTCTACTATAAATACTACCCTCTATTGATGCCAAATTAGATACTTACTCTCTCTTAATTCTCTATTACTCGCTCTTAACTTCGAGTTCTATATATATCTATCTTGCTATGGCTAGGATCAGAACAGCATCGCTTGTTGTTCTCGTTATGTTGGTAGGCTCGACGATGATGATGATTAGGTCAGATGCACGGCCTCTTGTTCCTGAAAATGAGGTGGTGTTTGAGAGTAGAGGCAAAGGTGAGGTGATGTATTATGGAAAGAGAATTACATGGAGTGTGAAAGAGATAACGGGGGATCCCGGTAAGAGATTGGTCCCGTCAGGTCCGAGTACAATACATCATGGATTACCTCCTCAATCTCCTTAATGGATCAAATCTTCTCTTTCGCGAAGCAATCTTTATCGGGTTTAGTCCATTATGGGATGAAGAGGGCTTTGTACATCGAGGAGAAGATCGGAAAGTGCAGTGTTCTGGCTAGTTTTCTTCTTTTGTAACTTTTACTGCATTTTGCATTTGGCCTCCTCATATTTAGTTCAACGATTTGTGTCCAAAAACCTTTACCGCGGTGTGGTTATTTGAAGTTCTAGAGTTATATTTCAATTTCGGTCGAACCCTTGCACCTTTATTCATGCTTGACATGTAACCTTAATTTATGGAGCACATAACCTCAATGAACATCATTTAAGCAATTAATCTTTCCTTAACGTTGAGAAAATTTTGTGATCTTGACATTTTTAATTTATTGTTGCATGAAAAACCCAAAGTAACGCTGAGAGAACTAACTGAGAGTCTGTGCGCGATATATATACATGTATCCTGTCACACATAAGTCAAACAACATCTCTGTGGTTAGTTAGATCACATCTCAATAATTTCACTAATATTTACGTATAATTATATTAACAACAATGAGATTTTCCCTCCTGTTGGGAACCACAATGAGAATTGCTTAGAGCTAAGGGCGTGCGTCACTTTCATCGTCACGTAGTTCAAAGTTATTATAACTTTGCTTTCACAAATAGGGCTAGGTTTCTTTTAAAAAAAAAAAAAGCACATTTTTTTGAATTATTAAAATATGTGTAGTAGTTAGCATATTTAGAAAATGCACGACCGTCCATAGTAGAATAATTAAGAAAGATTTGTAGTTTTTTTGGTTTGTTTGACTGGAATATTGTATCTTAATTAAGAATTATAGTCTGCTTAATATTTAACTAGCTAGCTAGATAGTACACTTTTTGTTAATACACGAGCTCTCACCCTGTACAATATCAATTCGCCGACATTTATTCTTCTTTTTCTTTCGGGTTCGGATTGTATACATTAATCTTGATTGTAGAGAATGTCTACAATTAGTTAAGTGAGCTAATATGATTTACTTATCTCGCTACGCCACAATAATAAGTATGTTTATATTATTAATATCATTCATGGGGTTCATTGAGTGATAATATTTGATTGGTTAATTATAGAGATTGTCTACAATCAAGAATGTAGAGGATCTCTACCCTTTTTATTTTTATTTTTCTGGTCTATAAAAGATTCTTTTCTAGATGTGAAAGGTGACTTTTGATGTAATAAAACCTAGTTTATTGGTTTGTGGACATTTTTAATTGGTATTCTCTCTTTCTTTTAAGTTTCTAAATTCTGATTTGGTTGCAGCCTTAACACAAAATATCTTTACTAGCTTTCACAGATAATGTAAAGCCGCATGCAAATTCATTACTGCCAATCTTAATACAAATCTGAGACTCCGGGTTTGTTAGCTTCATTGTTACCAACAAGAACACAAAAATAGGATATACATGTAATAGATATATACATAGAATGGCTTTGGAAAACACAGAATACATGTGTATACTATATACATACATATGTATGTACATACTTATAATATTTTTAATTTGTTATTCTTTGTGTAATTACATGTTCTCTTGCCTCTGCACAAGGGTACATATACATATGTGTGTGTATACACACAAGTGTATGTGTGTGTCCCTTTTTATTAAAGTGTGTTCAGTTTGGCGTAGTTGGAACTATATATTGGTCGAACTATTCAAAAGTTAAAGGTCTTGTTTGGTTTAATACTATTGCAATATCAAGAAGTTGTTGCAACAATAAAATAAACCAAAAATGGGGTTAGTGGACTAACACTCAAATTCAAGAGTACGTTTCAGCACCAGGATTCGGATCCTCTCCGCTACCAAAGAAGTAGTTGAGTGACTACTACTTAATCATAACTATTAATTATTTAGTGGGTGGTTATGATTTTTTAGTGCAAATTAGAAATGAGTGCAATACACGGGATCCGGTTAGTGTTAGATTTAAATGTATAACAATCACCCACTAGATTCAATGATTAGAATTAAAAGTAGTGTTCACTCCATTACTTTTTTGCAGTGGAGAGGATCCAAATTGCTAACACCAGGAGCTGAAGGAGCTAAAACAACATGATGTTGCAAACACACTTGTTGTTATACAACTCCTTCAACCAAGCACGCCATTAGTTTTTACAAAATTCTAGTCTTCTATGATGCCACGTCAAGAACCTTTACGTAAAAACAATAACTTTTAAGTAAATCTTCGTTGAAATGGTATATTCTTACTCCATATACTATTTTTTTTTTAATATGATAGAGACTCTAAATGTTGTGTACGTTCATGGAGTAAATGAATGTAACTCTATTAGTAATTTTCCAATTGGGAAAAATAAATTGCATCCCAACCTTGAACTCAGCGTTTTCAACAACAGTTTCACTCCTTTACGAAGTACTACTGGGGAGAAGTATGGGCGCTCTTGATAGGTAGATGGGATATAAACAAATGTTAAGATCCAAAAAATTTAGCTATTGAACCTATCAATAGAACCTAGATGCTCTGACATCATTAATTATATATGAAAATGAGACACTTTTTGCTCTAAGAATTTCAAATCCACCTCACATGCCAAAAAATTTGTTGAACCAAACAGCCCCTTGGAATCTCACCAGTGGAGGGAACTATATGCTAAAAGAGACTCCCTCACATTTTTTACAGACACACCCAACAACCTCCCAATTGATTCCCTGAGCCTATCACAAATTTGAGTATTTGGAAGTGTCATGTACAAATGTAGCCTCAATCGTGATTATTGAATCGATTGGTTAACAACCCAATCTTTATAGATAAGTTTTGGTAACCATTAGACGTTGAATCTCATTAACAACTTGATCATATCTCAATGGTGGAGTTGGCTTGCACTCTCTGAGTATTTTTAACATTGCTCTTATGCTCAAGCATATCTGTGCAATATCTTTGAAGCATGATTTTTTGTGGATGAGGTGGATACATGGCTATTATTTAAGGAATACTGATTTCTGGAATTTGCAGCTCAAACCTCAATTTTCATGGCAATTCAGGAAACTGCTCAAGCTGTGGGATGAGGGCCTCAAATCTATTGAAATTAATGGCTCAAAAGTTAAATGGAAAGGGAGGAAAACGAATCTATTGAAATTAATGGCTCAAAAGTTAAATGGAAAGGGAGGAAAACCTGATTATAGCACATCCAATGCTTATAATCTTCTTGTTGATGCTGGTTAATTAGAGACTGAGCTGGACTGTCCTGATATGGTCTAAGTTCACAATATCTAAGCATGCATTTATTTCTTGGGTTTCTTGTCTTGATCTAAGCATAGACTCAAAAGATTTGGGGATCATTGATGAGGATATCTTCCGTCTATGCGCTGTTCATACTAAAACTATGCAGTACCTTCTTTTTGAATGTGATTTTAGTGTTACAATCTGGTGCAGACCATGAACTTTGTTCAATTTCCAATCCCCCTTGTAAATGAACTGAGATACTTACACGGATGAAGAAAATTATGAAGGGCTCTTCAGGTTGTAAATGACATATACAAAGCTTCTGCTGCAGCTTGCATATTTCACATTTGGGTTGTTAGGAGCAATAATGCCGTTTTCAGGCAAAAGAAAGTTGCTATTGATGAGTGTTTGAAGCATATTATATTTGAGATAAAAATTCTTCGCAGCAAGATATGGAAGTTCAAGGACACAAAAGCTAATCGATATTGGTGTAGAGCAATGAGAATTGAGCCTTTGTTTGGCTCGAAGGAACCTGGTGACTGATGGCCTGAGTCTTCTTTTGGTTTGATGTTTATGTCATTGTCAATGTTGTGAGAGTTGTAATCTCTCTGAAGTTGTTTCTTTTTTCTTTGAGTTACTTGACTAGCATGTTTGGCCAGAACAGGTTTTGTACATAAGACAGTTTTGAGCTACACTATACTCAGTGGTGAATAATAAAATCTTACTTACCAAAAAAAACTCTTAATTCTAATCTCAACAATATATCAAAGCTATGTTGATATGATAGCCTGCTAAGCGCCACGAATCCAACCCTCTTTCTCTCCCTCCCTCCGCTTTGTGTTTCTCATTGATTCTGTTGTTATTTTGATAAAATGGAAGCCCTAATATATACATTTCTTTCCATACATGTCCGAAATATCAACAACCCCTTAAACATATTAGGAGTCTGTCTCTGAGCTTTTGCTCGCCATCGTCTACCCCCACCGTCGCCAGTCCGTGGTCCCATGCCCCAAACCGTCAATGCTACAAGTTGGCGGTCCAAGCACTTTAAGCAAACTTTCAGTGCCCATCACAATGGGTCAGTACACCCAAAGTAAACTGAGCCTACCACGAGTTGTCCAACACCCAAACTAAATTGTCAGTGCCAAAAATCTTCTCCGCATAAGAAAGGAATACACACCCAATAAATTGGACTTTAAACATTTCTCGGTCATCCAAAAAGTTTAAACTGTTATACGTATTGACCCGGGTGTGTTTGGCAACTTCTTAATCAGGTTAGTGGCTCCTGACATGGACAAGAAATAGAACTCGTATTTAGCAAAAATAACTGGACTAATTATGCCCCAATTTATAAGCAGGTTAGGGTGGGTTTTGCCCAGCATGCCCTAACTTATTATAACTTCTTTGTTCTTTCTACACTTCTATGTGAAACAATAGGCACGCATGGATCACAACAACTTTCTCATCAGCCTTCTCAGGGTACGATCACAAATATTATCCACTTTAGATCATGTGGAGCCCCCGCATTCACGTACCTTGTCACTTTCTACATCAGCGGCATATCGAGAGTTATGGTACTATTTACGGACCACCAAATACCTCACATTGGATGACGAGAAAATTAAAATCCATCCGATGTAAAGATTAACCCTCTTTCTTGTCAGCTACAGCTTCATGATATTATCGGAAATAGTTTTCTATATAAACAAGGTTGAGTTGGGCGATAATGCGTCACATGGATGCTGCGTAGGATCTGTCACGGTGCGTAGAGTGGAGACGGATATGGTTACAAAGTTATAGCACTTTTCTTGTGAGAAAAAGAACACAAATTGCTCACTAGAAAGATATGCCACTTTCCTCACCACTGTCCAAAAGCCAATATATCTTATCTTCTCCTAGCTTATGCTTTGCTCTATAAATATGATATGGTGCTTACTGAATAGTATTTAGATGTGTTTTTTACACGTAAACTCCTCTAAATTAGACCCGATTTCACGTTACCTCCTTAATTTAGTTATCTAAATTTCAAAACATCATTCCTTATGTGTCATTCCGGCAACATATAACTATCTATGGGGCTCCCATTTCAATCCAATTTCTCAGTTAATAATGATGAAAAATCAAGGATTTTTTTAGCGGGAGCCATCTCCAAATTTATCCGGACGTTACCCTCCTTATTTATCTGAGTTTGCATCCGACCATTACGTGTCATTCAAAATACCATCCTTATGTGTCCTTCCGGCAACATATAACCATCTACGCCCATTTCCGTCCAATTTATCAGTTAATAATGATGGGAAAAGGGCATTTTTTTAATGGGAAACCATCTCTAAATTATCCAGATGTTACCCTCCTTATTTATCTGTGTTTCAAAATATTCGACCCTTATGTGTCATTCAAAATACCATTATGTATCATTCCGGCAACATATAACCATCTATGCCCATTTCTGTCCAATTTATCAGTTAATAATGATTAAAAATCAAGGGCTTTTTTAAATGGGAACCATCTCTAAATTATCCGGATGTTACCCTCCTTTTTTTTTTATCTAAGTTTCAAATTCAACCCTAATGTGTCTCAACATATAACCACCTATGCTCATTTTCCTCTATCTTCTCTATTAATATTAATGGAAAAATTAATTATATCAACTTGAAATCTGGTGATTCATGGGCTTGGAAGCAACTGCATGCTGAAGATTAGGGACAAATATGTCATGAAGTGGGGTTCTTATGAGCCTTGATCAATTGTGAAGCTTAAAGAATGGTCTATTCACGTCAAGACTATATAAGATGACTAGCTGCTGCATACTGGGATATAATCCCTCATTCCCCTGATGTTCCATGGTATAGCAGTGTTTGGAGCTCTCTTTTCATTTTGTGGTTGGTGTGTTAGATCTGAGATGCAAGCCTAGAGAGAGGATGAATTACCTAGAGGGGGATGAATAGGGTTGCTACCGTTTTTGGTAAAAACATAGAATATGCAACAAAATAAATAAAATAAAAACGAAAAATAACCAAATAAGGACACGCAAGATTTTATAGTGGTTTGGATAACAACCATACACCATTCTTCCTTCTCACGAAGGGGCTTCTTCACTATACTAAGAGTTTTCCTGAATTACAACCTGATTCAGTAGGCTTACAAAGACCGCACCCGGAAATCTACCCGAAACCAGTCGTCTAACCTACAATGAGTAAACACCTAGCCTTAGCTAGTCCCAACCCTCAATTAACACCGGCTTGAGTACGCCATAAAAATAAGTTTAAAACACAACCAATCAAACACAATTAAGCACAGAAAATATGAAAGATCTTACAGCCCTTTTGATTAACAAACCATCTTTTGATGAATCTAAGCGTAGCACGATGAAGAACGGTATAGATGATGAATCTAAGGGCAACTCTCCTCGCTAAAATGATCCGTAGATGTTGTGCACGATGAGAAAGAGTTTTTCGAGGCTTCGGGGATCAAAACCTTCAATATAATCTCTTCTCAAATTAAAATCCTAGAATTCTCCATTCTCTCTATCTCTTTTAATGATATATAGCCTTTAATAGATCAGGAAAGAGTTGTCCTAAAAATGGTAGAGTTTGGAGATCAAAAGGAACAACGAACGGCTAAGATTAAAACTTAAAATATGCAATTATCCAAATTTACCATCGATGGTTGCTCACGACCATTGATGGGTTCCTAAGCACCATCGATGCATTCTTGCATGCCATCAATGGTTTGAAAGTCTGTCTCTGGAATTTCATCAATCAGTTTCTATAGCCATCGATGACCTCTCAACCATCGATGGGTCCTTAACGACCATCGATGGTTCGATAGGTGAAATCAGTGTCTGAGCTGATTTTCTCATCGTTTCGCCTCGTACACATCTTATCCCTGTATTCACCTGTACTATATCATCTCAAAAAATTATTAGTACCAAATGAGAGTTTGTTATTACTCAAGCAAGAGATATTGTACGGACTACAGTCTAGCATGGTGATCCATAAGAGACTACTCACTCGAGATAGACTTGTTAGAATGGCAATTTTATCAAGCAATGTGTGCTTGTTGTGTAATCAGTGTCTTGAGAGCCATCATAGTCTCTTTTTTGAGTGTGCTTCTCTCTTGAGGTGTGGTGTCATATAGTGCATTGGTATCGCAAAAATTGAGTAATTAAGAATAGTAACATGAAATGGTACCCAATTTAGTCTTAATATTAACAGAGAAATTTTACAGAAGAGACATAGATGGTTATATGCTGACGATGAAAATGACAAACAAGGGCAATTCCGTCTAAAAAGCCTCATAATATAACGATCCATCAACTGAATGCCCTCGTTTTCCTCATCATACTCACGCCAGAAGCCCAATTTTATTATGGAGAATTAGGAAGTTTTTGTTAGCAGAGTTAACCCTGAAGTTTTGTTTCAAGAGCATTGGTAAAGTACTAGTCCCTTGAGGTCCTAATTAGTACAATACACAATGATAAGGCACCTTATTTTCCATACTTATCCCAGAGCAGCAAGAGCTGGAAGGGGGGGAAAAAGAACAGTAGATTCAATCATCATCTGTCATGCGACTATGAGAATATATCATTTGAAAGCAGAAGAGCATAATTTTCTAGAGTTAGAACATAGACAACTAAATCCTTCACCCACTCTACATATCTTTTGTTAACGATATAAACTAGTAGTTTGTGTGGTAGAATGAGGCTTATCATCTTTTAGATGGAACTATTTATTTTTGCGTTATCTAAAATTCACCTAATGAAGTTAGAATAACTTTTCTACCACTTCAAATTGAGATGTAAATAGATCCTAATTTATAATTGTCAATACTGATCATATCTGGTTCACAATATATGATGTGAAATGAAGTCATAAACACTGTGTCTTTAGTTCCCTAGCGTATAAGTACGTTTGACAATTAATGCAGAACACAGAGCTTGTAGCTTTCTAGCTTGTTTACAGGTCTACATAGATGGAAGCAATGTAGAAGGCTAAGCAAACTTCAAAAAATACACATGTAGCTAAATGGCAATAGAACTACAGGGGTTCTATCCACCACCTCAAAACATTATCGACTTTCTTAAGAGTCAAAAACATTTACTCAGTGGGTCTTTTTTATAAACTAGTTTTTATGCACGTGCAATGCACGTGATTAAATGCCATGATTAAGTATTTTGGTTTATTTTCTTACTAAAATTTATTCCTCGGTTTTAATTACTTTGATAGTTTTTCTCACTATGTCTCTAAACTTTAGCATTGTAATTATTTATTTTCTTTAATGTTTGTTTGAATAGGCTACATGAATTTAAATTTTCATGTTAACAATTGAATTGACAAGAAATAAATGTATCCAAAGCCAATTTGAATTTTCATGTTATTTGACTGATATGAAACTAAGCTTGACTTGAGAAAGTATAGTGTTGCGAAAGTGAACACTTGAAAAATAGCGTTATAAAAGAAAGACTAATAATTAAAGCCAATAAGCCAAGATGATTGATTAAAAGTGTGCTAGAACAAAACCAAAGAGAATATGAAGTTTATTCCTAATCATTGATAAACTTCATAAAAATCATAAACTAAAGATTAATGCTAACTCTAGTATACTTTTATATGATAAAAGCATCCACATAAGCATATAAAAGTACTAAACATTTTTCATGAAATTCCTTCTTAAGATTCCTAATTTTACTCAAAAAATTAAACTATTCTATAAATATTCAAAACATTAATGTCTTTTATTCCTTCCTTTTGTTTTTTTTGAGTCAAGATCAATCTTTCTCCATCTTTATCTTTTTTCTGGGCAATTCGAAAGTAGTGTTTTTATTGTCTACATCGATTGTGATATCAGGCTGGAGCTGGATTTTTTGTGTTGTTATCTTGTCATAGGCTCGTTCATCTTTTGTCTTCTTGTCTTACTTTATAAAAAAATTAAATGTATTTCCGAACACAAACTTTTGGAAATATAGACTCTTATTATTTTTTTTGTTTCAATGAGAATAAATGTTAATTTATATATATGAATTTTTTTTCTAATTTATTACTTAAATAAGATTACGTTATGCATCCAATAAGAGTTTTTACTGCATCAAATAATATTACATTTGCTCTGTCCGTGTCATGTTCCACGAGGATCTAAACTAAATAACTGCATTTTCGTCAATTTGCCTTATATTATAACATTAATATTTGATTTTAAAATATTTATTTCATAAAGAAGGGATATTACTTAACATTAGTACTACGTCATCGATTCTGTCATATTTATCATTTAGACACTCTTATTATCATTTCTATCCACCTTCTTGTTACAGCCTTTGCAAGCATAGAACTATGGGTCAACTCTAATACAAATGGTAGTTATTTTTGCATTATAGGTGTAATAGTGTGTCGTATATTGGTAAACTATTTTTAGGTTTAATTGTATGAATTTTAGATTAGGTATTGTAAGATCATACCACTTTCAAATATTGTGATGACTGCATATATCAGTAATTTAAATTTATGTTGCATTTGTAAAGAGCCCTAACGGAGATGCTTTTATCTTGACAACTTGTTCTGAATGAGCCCTGCATATTAGCTTATATGGATATTTGCTTGGTTTACTTACCATTCTCTTATTATTATTATTATTAATAAGTTGTGTCTTTGGGTTGATATATATTATTGACGCAATTTATGATGACATGCATATTTCCCTACAAATTTGAGACATATATAATGTAAGTTTTATGTTTAGTGGCTTTTAATAAGAATTTTAGTAATAAAATATGTTATCTTCATATTTAAAGATCTTGAAATATGATAGTGCTATTATATGCTTATATTTGATCGTGTCTTCAAGAATTGATCCTTCATTAGTAGTCATCTCCCCAAATAAAATTACACGCAGGGTCATGCCAATCGTATAGAAAAAAGAAAAAGGTCGATGTTATTTTTTACTTACGTTATTGTAAATAAGTAACATGTGTATACATTTTGTCCATTACGTTGATTTCCTCTTATCTAGCTTGTTATATCTTATAACATAGTTGATCAATGACTTCACTTTAGTTTCTATTACAAAATTATTTGTATGTAGTTTTATATTAAATTTATGATTCATTTAGTATTTGAAGAATAAAGTATGAAAATTTATATTACTTACTTATTTTTCTTGTATCTTCCATAGAGAATGCTTCTTTGATTGTGACAAAGTTATTCAATATGTTCTTTAAGGAACTTAAGCGGTGATTCTTTGATAGATATACTTTTTGTCAATGTCAATTCAAGTGATTTATGAACGCTGAATTTTGGATTTATTTCCTTCACTTCTCCATTTGAAATAAAACTAACTTGATTCTTTTGAAGGATATCTCTGAACTTTCTGATAGTTTCACCATACATAGCTCCTTGCATTTTTTACCCTATAAATACTATTGACATAAGAGATCAATATTTATACATTATAATCTTTTATCGCTTTTATGTAACTTAGTCTTCTATTAATTAATATTATATGTAAAATTATATGCAATTTCTTTCATTTATACAGTGACGTTAATTTTAATCTATCATATATTTTTAAAGTTTTATTCCTTAACTTGATGTTTTTAATCTATTGTTATTGCTATTTTTACCAAAGATCAACTTGGACTACTTTTAGATGCTAAAAAGGATAATAAACTTTAAATTGGAAGTTAAATTTAGATATTTTAATGAAAGAATATCAAATAATTATTCTTTTCTTTACCAAGTTTAGAAATTTTAGCCTTTTTGTTATTTTTAACTTTTGAGGGTGTGTGTTGCAATTTTGAAAGTTTGATAGTATTTTTAAAAATTTTAAATTTTAAGTTAGATGCTTGTAATTTCCATGTTTCATGTGTTGGTGGCTAGTTTTAAATGTTAGGATATTTCTTGCAACTCTGAAATTTTGAGGGTGTTTTTTACAATTATTGAAACTTTAGATTATTTTTTGCAAAATTTAAATTTCTAGCGGTCTGTGATAATTTCCAAATTTCATGTGTGCTAGATATAAGTTTTGAAATTTCAAGATTTTTTATGCATTTTTAACTTTAGAGGGAGTTTTATAATTTTTCTAACTTTGAAGTTATTTTTTATAAATATTAAATTTTCAAGTGCCCGATGGTAATCTCTTGAATCCATCTATTTTGTTCAAGTTTTGAAATTTCGAATTTCGTGGTGTTTTTTATAATTTAAACTTTTGAGGTTGTTCTTATAATGTTTGAAATGTTGAGGGTATTAATTGCAAATTTTAAATTCTTCGAGGGTGACTTAATTTTCAAATTTCATATTTATTGTTTTTAGTTTTGAAAAATCAGGGTGTTTTATGTAATTCTAAACTTTTAAGAGTATTTTGTGTAATTTTTAAAATATTTTGGTTTTTTTGTAATACTTCATGTATTATAATATGTTAGCTAAGTATGATTTTTCAATCTTATTTTTTAAATTGTTGAGCTTAAATTGTTGAGCTATAGGTAATTCACATGGAATTAGTATAGGATATAATTAGTATTAGGATAGATTAAGATTTAAATGAAATATTCAAAATAGTGTTTCATGTACATTATTAATCTAACAACACTATAGGCAGTGCACCAACCTATATATTGCGAGAAAATTATATGGGCGGAGCACCATTGAAGAACATGTGTTACTTTCCACTCACTACCAGAGAGGAGCTGACCCTATAATATAGTACAGATCAAACAGAAGGATAGCATTGTGCATACAACACAGTTGAGATTCTTACATACATATTATGAGCAATAACACCATATAAAATGTTTTGCTCTTCCACGTACCATCAGTTCTTTTGTCACTCAAGCGCAAGAAAGCCCACGCATCCTCGTCTCTTACTTCTTAAAAGTTTCAAGGGGATTAGCACGATTGATGTCATATAATAGAGGTTGATCGATAGGTAGGCTCTGGAGGCTGAGACCTTCCTTCCTGAGACCGTTGACTACCTCCTCAAACAACACTCTGTTCCCGCCATCAGTGAAGTGCAGTCCATCCCTATAATAAGACTTTATTATTACATAACCCAGAAATACTTGAAAGTCTTTGATTTTTGAAGTAGAGTGCTTCTAAGTATAGGAGATATCAAGGCAGGAGCATAACAAAATTAAATATTGATACTAATAGTAACAACAAAATTAAATATAGTTAGTAGGGACAAGGAGAATAATATGCAACGATACAACATGGTTCGGCCAACATTTCTGCCACTAATGAATAACCTCTAATCTCACTCATCCAAACCCAAGTAATATACTCAATGATATAACAAAAATGATGTTAAAAAAAAAGTAGTTCACTTGTTAGAAACTCTCCTTCCCCTGCTCTTTCTTCCTCATTCACGATCCCTAAGCATCCACTTCTCGCAATGAATCAAATTCTCACGACAACCTCTCATTTTTCACATGGATTTAACAATAAACAAATGGGCAGATACGAGCTAATAATAGGCTAATCATTGTTTTAAATGTCCCCAATATAGCCTGATATATTGGCCGATATATCATTTTTTAAGGCTTGCTGCAAAACGACATGGTCTTAATATTTTTTACCACTTTTTAGCAATTTTTGGGTGATGTATCCCCGACATGACCGACATATCAGCCGATATGTTGGCCGATATATTCTTTATACAGCTTGTCGCTAAACAATATAGTTCTGTAAAATTTCTTTAATGTTTTAGCAAAAATTACAGCCATATGAAATTTTAGCAAAATTCTAGTAGGCTATTTTCCTAAGTATAAGTTTCTACAATCGCTAATAGTCCTAGATATATTATTTACAATTTGTATGCTTGGATTTCATTAAGTATGTTTAGATTACATTTTAGTATATTATATTATTCAAGCACATTATATGACATTGATGCTTTGATATTTACTACATACCCCATATTTTTCATATATCCACAGCTCGATATGGATTTTGATCGCTCGATATTTCCCCAATATTAGATATTTAAAACCACGAGGCTAATATATTCTACATAAACAAAATGTATTAGGAAGAGAAACTTAAATTTGATTTGGCTTTTAATATTCTTGTCAATTAAAAATCTCAACAAAGGCTTGAATATAGCAAATCTTCCTTAGATCCTTATTGTCTCCACAAAGTACAAATGCCTGATGGACCTTGATCTTATCCAACTTCAAGAAGTTCGAGGTAATGCTCGAACTTGCGAGAAGGTATAGGTTTCACATCATATCGCCAACTATGTTACCGGGTACTTCTAACTGAAGTTGTACCTATACTCGACATGTACTCATACCCATATCCGCACTCCAAACTCCTGACACTCATTGCATACTGTTAGAACATTCGACTCAGAGTCTACAATGGTGGGAGCCTCATGCATCGGGCTACCCTTTATAATAATAAAACATAAAAATATTATAGGAATTATCACACTATAAAACGTGAATGAAAATAATATTGATCTCGTAAATTACTAAGTTCAATATATAACATATGTATGTGTATATAAATATTTATTTAGTTGTGTCCATGTATCCTACCTTTACAAATTTGTTGTGTCGCATACCTATACCAATACTGGCACCCATACTCGTACCCGTTTCCATGGTTATTTGTATTACCAATTTTCTCAAATTTGATGGCTTTAACTTCTTGGATAGATTAATGTCTATCATTTATGTGTCTGGTTCTTTCATGACACATTTGATCATTCATATAATGTAATGTTCTTTGGTTGCTATATGTATGTACACATGTACATACATACCTATAATAAGTATGTATATATGGATACAGACACATGAAGTATCAGAGGTATGTCACGTGAATTTCCAGTGCAAGGAAGTTCCTATTCTAATATAGGTGTCTATATTTACGAATCAGACAGCGTTCATGTAGTTAAGTCCACAGAGACAAAACTGAAAATATCCAATCATTGTTCAGTTTCCATCTTTGATCTTTGTTATCATATGTAGCGTGTAGATATAGAATAACAGGAAAATTTTGTGGGTATTCAAATAGGGATGATTCAGCCCACCTCCAAACTTGTGAAACATTAATTTGTAAGTAAATGCATTAGCAACCCAAGGAATGTCAAATATCTGATGTATTTGTAATGCAGAATTTTGATGAATGATCTGATTATCCAACTAGAGCCAATCATTTTGCCATTACTCAACTTTCACCTTCAAGGAACAAAAGGCTTGCTAACCTTTAATACACTGTCAAAGTGGTGACATATGCTTGGAGAGCTAGAGAGAAACACTAATAAATCGATATCCAGTAATAGTTATGACAAGCAAATTTCGCCCATGGTACCAGAATCAGAATATTTTGCCACCAACATTTAGTGAGAAAGGAGATGTTAAAGATCAATGATAGTACCCCAAGACCTTCAAATTATATATGTCTACAAACCTTCCTCTTATTAACAGGCAATAGCCCCATTAAGCTTTTACGCTTTGCAGAGATTAGAATATAATCAATGTGCCAATAGACTACTAAGGAAGGTATTTGACCTGAAGTACGGTGGCTGAATGGATTTTACCGGTATTGGAAATTTAATCCTTTCATAATAAACTGTAACGCTATATATCCACTATTTTGATGTCAAGAAAAGAAAAGAAAAAAAACAATTCTACTACCACGATATATTGGCCGATATATCATTTTTAAGGCTTCTTTGCAAATCGACATGGTCTTAATATTTTTACCACTTTTAGCAATTTTGGGTGATGTATCCTCGACATGACCGACATATCACCGATATGTTACCGATATATTCTTTATACAAATTTTGTCGCTAAACAATATAGTTCTCAGAAAATTTCTTTAATGTTTTAGCAAAAATTACAGCCATATGAAATTTTAGCAAAATTCTAGTAGGCTATTTTCCTAAGTATAAGTTTCTACAATCGCTAATAGTCCTAGATATATTATTTACAATTTGTATGCTTGGATTTCATTAAGTATGTTTAGATTACATTTTAGTATATTATATTATTCAAGCACATTATATGACATTGATGCTTTGATATTTACTACATATCCCGATATTTTTCATATATCCACAGTTCGATATGGATTTTGATCGTTCGATATTTCCCCAATATTAGATATTTAAAACCACGAGGCTAATATATTCTACATAAACAAAATGTATTAGGAAGAGAAACTTAAATTTGATTTGGCTTTTAATATTCTTGTCAATTAAAAAATCTCAACAAAGGCTTGAATATAGCAAATCTTCCTTAGATCCTTATTGTCTCCACAAAGTACAAATGCCTGATGGACCTTGATCTTATCCAACTTCAAGAAGTTCGAGGTAATGCTCGAACTTGCGAGAAGGTATAGGTTTCGTCATCATATCTGTCAACTATGTTACATGGGTACTTCTAACTGAAGTTGTACCTATACTCGACATGTACTCATACCCATATCCGTACCCAAACTCCTCGACACTCCTTGCATACGGGGGTAAGGTTGTGTACATCTGACTCTCCGCAGAGCCCACAATGGTGGGAGCCTCATGCATCGGGCTACCCTTTATAATAATAAAAAACATAAAAATATTATAGGAATTATCACACTCATAAAACGTGAATGAAAATAATATTGATCTCGTGTAAATTACTAAGTTCAATATATAACATATGTATGTGTATATAAATATTTATTTAGTTGTGTCCATGTATCCTACCTTTACAAATTTGTTGTGTCGCATACCTATACCAATACTGGCACCCATACTGCACTGCTTCCATGGTTATTTGTATTACCAATTTTCTCAAATTTGATGGCTTTAACTTCTTGGATAGATTAATGTCTATCATTTATGTGTCTGGTTCTTTCATGACACATTTGATCATTCATATAATGTAATGTTCTTTGGTTGCTATATGTATGTACATTACGTACATACATACCTATAATAAGTATGTATATATGGATACAGACACATGAAGTATCAGAGGTATGTCACGTGAATGTCCAAGGAAGTTCCTATTCTAATATAGGTGTCTATATTTACTTAATCAGACAGCGCTCATGTAGATAAGTCCACAGAACAAAACTGAAAATATCCAATCATTGTTCAGTTTCCATCTTTGATCTTTGTTATCATATGTAGCGTGTAGATATAGAATAACAGGAAAATTTTGTGGGTATTCAAATAGGGATGATTCAGCCCACCTCCAAACTTGTGAAACATTAATTTGTAAGTAAATGCATTAGCAACCCAAGGAATGTCAAATATCTGATGTATTTGTAATGCAGAATTTTGATGAATGATCTGATTATCCAACTAGAGCCAATCATTTTGCCATTACTCAACTTTCACCTTCAAGGAACAAAAGGCTTGCTAACCTTTAATACACTGTCAAAGTGGTGACATATGCTTGGAGAGCTAGAGAGAAACACTAATAAATCGATATCCAGTAATAGTTATGACAAGCAAATTTCGCCCATGGTACCAGAATCAGAATATTTTGCCACCAACATTTAGTGAGAAAGGAGATGTTAAAGATCAATGATAGTACCCCAAGACCTTCAAATTATATATGTCTACAAACCTTCCTCTTATTAACAGGCAATAGCCCCATTAAGCTTTTACGCTTTGCAGAGATTAGAATATAATCAATGTGCCAATAGACTACTAAGGAAGGTATTTGACCTGAAGTACGGTGGCTGAATGGATTTTACCGGTATTGGAAATTTAATCCTTTCATAATAAACTGTAACGCTATATATCCACTATTTTGATTTTGAGAAGAAAAGAAAAGAAAAAAAACAATTCTACTACCACAAGATCTTGACAGAAAATGCAATTAATTCTTAATGGTGGTAACTATCAGTTGGTAATTTTGATATTTATTTGTACCTTAGGAAAGACTTTTCCCAACCAAGATACTGTTGCATCTTGGACCAGATATCTATTACTTGAATTCCAGATTCTTTAGCAACTTCAACGATGCCCTGGCATATGCACCAGCAGATTCATTAGTTCTGTCTGGCAGACCTGAATTATCTTCTACATAAGGATTCCTGCACAAAATAAGATGATTGTAATTTATTTCTTATCCTAAAATAATAACAAAGCATTCATATATGTCTAACTTATGCACAGAACCAACATTTTATCAGTTGAATTAAAACATACACAACTTCTGATCAGTAATAGGAATGCGATAAAATAATGTTTACAGGAACAAGTGATATATATAGTTGCATCCAGAGATACAAATTGCATAAAGCAAAACTAAGTAAATGAAGTTTCAAAATGTTTTGTTAGAATTAGAAAATCTGAAATGAACTTCCCTTTCCTTTGATTATGGTATACTATGCTTTGAGAGGCAAAGCACATAAAACAATGGGTTTCTCGCTTTGAAAGAAAACTCTAGTTCTCCAGGTTAAGCATCATAAGAAGATCGGTTTATTAATGATTTTTATTGGACATGTCATGACTTAGCTGTCATCTCAAATCTTTTGAAATTGATGTGATGAATAATATCAAGTAAGACATTTAGAGTATCAACTTTCAAGTCACATCTAGTGATACATGGGCAGTAATTTCTAAGGATGTCTCGACCCTACGATATTTTGAGCTTCTCCAACTGTTAGATGAAAACTAAAGCAAAAATGATCTATGTCACAATTCATTGCAATGGTACAGATTTTGCAAGATAGCAAGTGTCACAATTGGCATCTTGCACATAAGGTTAAGATTTATGTCATTGACCGATGATCATGAGATATAAAATATGAGTGTTGAAGAAAATAATTCATGATACTGCTTAAGCAAGTTTTCGGCACGTAAGGGTATCAAATCTCCTATAATCTTCATATTGAAAATTTCTATTCTGAATACAATTTTCAAAATTGTTGATTATGTCTTACGCTTACATGGCTGTCTTTCCTATCTTTAATCATTAACTTTAAAAGCCAAGCAACTAATGAGTATTAAGATTATTTTAGAAACCTAACACTGAAGATTTTTCTTCTATTAAAACCAGCCATATGCACCCTAACTATAGTACTCTCTGAAAATACATAAAGCTTATATAACTAGAGTACTCTCTCCACATAGAGTTACCTTCCTTGCTGAACACTTAAAACATCCCTGCACCTGCCATTATGTTAATGATCTATATATCATTGTTCATAGATTTGGCCAAACATTGAATATTTGTCTTATCAATGTTTTAGATAATTATTTCATGTATCAACTATTCGCTCCAAAACTTAAAAGTAAGTCAGTTTCTAGCTAAGTAGACACCTATACCAATACTGGCACCCATACTGCACTGCTTCCATGGTTATTTGTATTACCAATTTTCTCAAATTTGATGGCTTTAACTTCTTGGATAGATTAATGTCTATCATTTATGTGTCTGGTTCTTTCATGACACATTTGATCATTCATATAATGTAATGTTCTTTGGTTGCTATATGTATGTACATTACGTACATACATACCTATAATAAGTATGTATATATGGATACAGACACATGAAGTATCAGAGGTATGTCACGTGAATGTCCAAGGAAGTTCCTATTCTAATATAGGTGTCTATATTTACTTAATCAGACAGCGCTCATGTAGATAAGTCCACAGAACAAAACTGAAAATATCCAATCATTGTTCAGTTTCCATCTTTGATCTTTGTTATCATATGTAGCGTGTAGATATAGAATAACAGGAAAATTTTGTGGGTATTCAAATAGGGATGATTCAGCCCACCTCCAAACTTGTGAAACATTAATTTGTAAGTAAATGCATTAGCAACCCAAGGAATGTCAAATATCTGATGTATTTGTAATGCAGAATTTTGATGAATGATCTGATTATCCAACTAGAGCCAATCATTTTGCCATTACTCAACTTTCACCTTCAAGGAACAAAAGGCTTGCTAACCTTTAATACACTGTCAAAGTGGTGACATATGCTTGGAGAGCTAGAGAGAAACACTAATAAATCGATATCCAGTAATAGTTATGACAAGCAAATTTCGGCCCATGGTACCAGAATCAGAATATTTTGCCACCAACATTTAGTGAGAAAGGAGATGTTAAAGATCAATGATAGTACCCCAAGACCTTCAAATTATATATGTCTACAAACCTTCCTCTTATTAACAGGCAATAGCCCCATTAAGCTTTTTACGTTTTGCAGAGATTAGAATATAATCAATGTGCCGAATAGACTACTAAGGAAGGTATTTGACCTGAAGTACGGTGGCTGAATGGATTTTACCGGTATTGGAAATTTAATCCTTTCATAATAAACTGTAACGCTATATATCCACTATTTTGATGTCAAGAAAAAGAAAAGAAAAAAAAAACAATTCTACTACCACAAGATCTTGACAGAAAATGCAATTAATTCTTAATGGTGGTAACTATCAGTTGGTAATTTTGATATTTATTTGTACCTTAGGAAAGACTTTTCCCAACCAAGATACTGTTGCATCTTGGACCAGATATCTATTACTTGAATTCCAGATTCTTTAGCAACTTCAACGCATGCCCTGGCATATGCACCAGCAGATTCATTAGTTCTGTCTGGCAGACCTGAATTATCTTCTACATAAGGATTCCTGCACAAAATAAGATGATTGTAATTATATTTCTTATCCTAAAATAATAACAAAGCATTCATATATGTCTAACTTATGCACAGAACCAACATTTTATCAGTTGAATTAAAACATACACAACTTCTGATCAGTAATAGGAATGCGATAAAATAATGTTTACAGGAACAAGTGATATATATAGTTGCATCCAGAGATACAAATTGCATAAAGCAAAACTAAGTAAATGAAGTTTCAAAATGTTTTGTTAGAATTAGAAAATCTGAAATGAACTTCCCTTTCCTTTGATTATGGTATACTATGCTTTGAGAGGCAAAGCACATAAAACAATGGGTTTCTGCTTTCTTGAAAGAAAACTCTAGTTCTCCAGGTTAAGCATCATAAGAAGATCGGTTTATTAATGATTTTTATTGGACATGTCATGACTTAGCTGTCATCTCAAATCTTTTGAAATTGATGTGATGAATAATATCAAGTAAGACATTTAGAGTATCAACTTTCAAGTCACATCTAGTGATACATGGGCAGTAATTTCTAAGGATGTCCTCGACCCTACGATATTTTGAGCTTCTCCAACTGTTAGATGAAAACTAAAGCAAAAATGATCTATGTCACAATTCATTGCAATGGTACAGATTTTGCAAGATAGCAAGTGTCACAATTGGCATCTTGCACATAAGGTTAAGATTTATGTCATTGACCGATGATCATGAGATATAAAATATGAGTGTTGAAGAAAATAATTCATGATACTGCTTAAGCAAGTTTCGGCATCGAAGGGTATCAAATCTCCTATAATCTTCATATTGAAAATTTCTATTCTGAATACAATTTTCAAAATTGTTGATTATGTCTTACGCTTACATGGCTGTCTTTCCTATCTTTAATCATTAACTTTAAAAGCCAAGCAACGAATGAGTATTAAGATTATTTTAGAAACCTAACACTGAAGATTTTTCTTCTATTAAAACCAGCCATATGCACCCTAACTATAGTACTCTCTGAAAACGACATAAAGCTTATATAACTAGAGTACTCTCTCCACATAGAGTTACCTTCCTTGCTGAACACTTAAAACATCCCTGCACCTGCCATTATGTTACGTATCTATATATCATTGTCTACAGTAATTTGGCCAAACATTGAATATTTGTCTTATCAATGTTTTAGATAATTATTTCATGTATCAACTATTCGCTCCAAAAACTTAAAAGTAAGTCAGTTTCTAGCTAAGTAGACACCTTTAACAAAACATTTGAGCTGAAACGCTTTTTCACATTATGCAATAGCTTTCATGACTTTAGAGAAGAGATTCATAAAACCACTTAGTATTTTATGTTTCTCCAATCAATTATTTTCATGGATCCAAATTGTGAACTGTTTTTAAAACTTGACTTTGAGAAAGTATTTGACTCTGTTAGTAAATTATTCCTCGTGGTAATGTACTTTGCTCATTTGTTTGGTAAATGATCCACTGATATGATCTTCTCATGTCCCAAGTTGGCTCTTTTTTTATCCTTTCAATGGTTTGCAACCCTCACACTGAATATTGTGAAGGTTGTGCCAAGGTGACCCGCTATCCCACTTACCTCTTCTATTTCATCATCAGTGGTACGTGATCCAACAAGGGACCACAGAATCTTCTTACACATAAAAAGGGAGGCACAATGCACAAGGCTCTCACCATTTTGGGTACTTAGGAGGGTCAGATGTATGCAACCTTACCCCATCATCTAGAGAGGTTGTTTCTGAGACTCAAATCCATGACCTCCAGGTCACAAGGCTTCTTACCATTTGTTAAAAACAGGGCAAATCAAGAGAAATGTGCAATTTTATTCATTAGTACTGGGGTCTATATATACAAGAAGAGTGGTCTCATTCTTCTACTCTATCCGATGTGGGACTAAACCAAAGGGGTCTATTCCTATCTAACATAAAAAAATAACTCTCAACACTCCTCCTCAAGATGGGCTAAAGATATCTATTAAGCCCATCTTGTCACACCCTCTAGCTAGGGTCTCATCGAAGCTAAGTCCTTTAGTCGCCAGCCTCAGTCTGATCCTTAGTTGAACATGACCTAACTCCAGAGCTCCACTGCTCGGCTTCTCTTTGATGAAGAACCGCCAATCTCGATGTGCTTGGTTCCGTATGTCGACCGATTGTTGGTAATACTCGAGAAGGACTGTTGTCGCACCACAATCTAATCTTGGCCCTTGATCTAGCTTTAGCTCCACCAAAGATGCTTTCACCACATCAACTCAAGAACCCCCAAAGCCATTGCTCTCAGACTCGCCTTCACCGTTGATCTCCACCACGATTGCTTCTACTTTTCCAGAGACTAAGTTGCCTCCTACTTAATATGCAGACTCGAGGTAGACCTCCTATCATCTCTCGTAGCTTAGCCCAACTGAAGTACAGAGTTCCCTCAATGTTCACATGGTCACCTCCTGAATACAATATTCTTTGGGGCACCTTCGATACTTCAGATCTCATATCGTGATCCATATGACCCTTCCTCGATCATGCATGTAGCGGCCACCACGCCACAAAGAAATGAAATGTCCGACGGTGTGACTCGAGAGATCAACCTACCAACAGCCGATATCTCTCTCACGATCAATCGGTTCTCCGCTTCAAAGAATCGCTTGAACCTCCGATCGACGGGGTAGTAGCAGTGTTTGCACCCTAACATTCCTCGTCTCAGAAGAAGATCCAGGCATACTTCCTCCGAGAGAACAATTCTCCTCGGCCCATGAGCTATCTCTATTCCAAGAAAGTATCAAGTCAATTTGATCCTTCACTTCAAATTCTTTGCTCAATCTTACATTGAGTCGGGCAATCTCTTTTCATCATCCCTTGTGATGATCATGTCATCTACATACAGTGATGTGGCCCTCACTTCTTCAAAGAACACAATATGGTCGGCATTGATCCGCTTGTATCCCATACCAACCATAGCCCTCCCGAACCTGCGAACCATGCTCGGGAGATCCGCTTAGCCCATACAGACTTCTTCACCGCAGACTTTACCCACCGCCCGTCTCCGTACAACTCGGTGGCATCTCCATATACACCTCCTCCACTAGATCCCCATGAAGAAACGCATTCTTCACGCCTAGTTGGTGTAGTTTCCATCCACTATTTGTCATGAGAGATCGTTGTCCTAACAAGGTTTCATCTTCGCCACCGGTAAAAGTCTCATCGTAGTCAATGCCGTATGTCCGGTCAGTACCCTTTTGCCACCGTGCCTTGTAGCGCTCAACTTGTCCTTCTCGATTCTCGCTTCACAAGAACACCCATTTGCATCCCATCGCTTTTCCCTCGCCGGTGTCACCAACTCCCATGTCCTTCATCTCGAACTCTTCACCAAGTTGAGATTTCACCATCTATCTCCACCTCGCTCTTAGAAACAATAAGCATGTCATCCACATACAAAAGAGATAGATATAATTACCTCCACGAAACTTCCGAATGTAAACGCAACAATCATAATCGCTTTGAAAAAACCCATGCTTCAGCATGAAGGAGTCAAATCGCTTGTATCACTGTCGGGGAGATTGCTTCAATACATATAGTGACTTCTTCAAACGACACACATGATGCTCCTTATCCTCAACCTTATAGCCCTCAGATTGATGCATGTAGATCTCTTCATCCAAGTCTCCAAGAAGAAAGCCGCTTACATCGAAGTTGTTCCAAACCAAGATCACCATGAACAACAATACTCAATAGCACCCGAATAGAAGTGTGTTTCACCACCGGAGAAAAGATCTCATTGTAATCCACACCCTCTTTCTGTGCAAAACCCTTAGCCACTAGCCTTGCCTTGTACCTTGTGCCACCGAGCTCTGAAAGATCTTCCTTTCTTTTATACACCCACTTACAATCAATAGCTTTTCTTCCTACGGGCAATGAGACCACCTCTCATGTTTGGTTCTTTCGAAGAGATTCCATCTCTTCCTCCATCGCAGCCAACTCTCACTATCCTTGTCCCGAATAGTTTCCTTGATGGAGACCGCTCGCCCTCTTCCACCGAGAGGTGATTCAACCAAATTAACTTTGTCCATAGTGTTTCGGGGTTGATCACTCAGCCTTCTCAGACTGCTTGTATGCTCGTCTTGGCATAGTGGAAGCCAAACTATCTTAGAGCTGCTGTTGTTGTAGTGCATGTGTATTCTCCTGCTGAACCTTCTCCTGCTCAAGCTCATCATCTACCTGACTTCCCACTCGAACACCACTAGAACCTCGTTGGTCTTTAGGTTCTATTTCAATAACTCGAGACTTAGAAGTCTCATCACCCTAACACCATCATCCTTAGGCGCCCTAGCAATCATGAATTTCTCATCAAAGGTAACATCCCTGCTGATCACGAACTTCGAATCTTCCGTACACCAAAGGCGATAGTCTTTTACGCTCTTCGCATATCCCAAGAATATTGCCTTCTTGGCCATCGCGTCAAGCTTTCCCTCTTTGACGTGATAGTAGGCGGTACATCCGAAAATTTTGAGCCTATCATAATCTGCATGCTCCCCTGACCACACCCTATAAGGTGTATCACCATCCAATATCGAATGTGGTGAACGGTTCACGATGTAACAAGTCAGAGCCACCGCCGCCACCATTATTCTACCCAACAACGTATGATCGCGATACTCATTACTTTCTCCGCAATGTTCGTTCAGTCTCACCCCATTCTCGCCGTGGTGTTGACTCGACCGTCAGGTGTCGAACAATTCCTCCCCGATCACGAACTCCTTGAAAGCACCATCTCAGATACTGCGGCCGTTATCAGATCTCAGTGTCTTTAATTTTTTTTCCGTCTTATTCTCAACCATTGCTCTCCACTTCTTGAATATCTCGAACACCTCATTCTTATGCACCAAACATCCGTGTACACATAATCTAGTATCCCTCTGCTCTTAGGCTTGCTGCACAAAAACTTGACCCTGTGTGACTTTTCATACACACAATCCTCGCAAAAATTCATGCTAGGTTTCTTCAGATTCTTTAGCAGACCCTCTTTACCGAGTAAAACTAGACCCTTCTCTGACATGTACTCAAGCCGTCTATATCATAACCGTGTGTGCTCACATGGGTCTCCACCACTTCCTTCGCCCAACCGCTTCATCTCCCGTCACCGCCATACCCGAGAGTATATAAATTACCGCGGACGAACACCCTTCATCACGACAAGGGAACCCCGAACAACCTTCTTCACTCGTTCTCGTAATAATTTTACAACCGCCGAGTCCAATGCACCAACCGAGATAAGATTCTTCCGTCGGGAACATGCCTCACATCCGCCTGAATACAATTTTCAAAATTGTTGATTATGTCTTACGCTACATGGCTGTCTTTCCTATCTTTAATCATTAACTTTAAAAGCCAAGCAACGAATGAGTATTAAGATTATTTTAGAAACCTAACACTGAAGATTTTTCTTCTATTAAAACCAGCCATATGCACCCTAACTATAGTACTCTCTGAAAACACATAAAGCTTATATAACTAGAGTACTCTCTCCACATAGAGTTACCTTCCTTGCTGAACACTTAAAACATCCCTGCACCTGCCATTATGTTACGATCTATATATCATTGTCACAGTAATTTGGCCAAACATTGAATATTTGTCTTATCAATGTTTTAGATAATTATTTCATGTATCAACTATTCGCTCCAAAACTTAAAAAGTAAGTCAGTTTCTAGCTAAGTAGACACCTTTAACAAAACATTTGGAGCTGAAACGCTTTTTTCACATTATGCAATAGCTTTCATGACTTTAGAGAAGAGATTCATAAAACCACTTAGTATTTTATGTTTCTCCAATCAATTATTTTTCATGGATCCAAATTGTGAACTGTTTTTTAAAACTTGACTTTGAGAAAGTATTTGACTCTGTTAGTAAATTATTCCTCGGTATCTGTACTTTGCTCATTTGTTTGGTAAATGATCCACTGATATGATCTTCTCATGTCCCAAGTTGGCTCTTTTTTATCCTTTCAATGGTTTGCAACCCTCACACTGAATATTGTGAAGGTTGTGCCAAGGTGACCCGCTATCCCACTTACCTCTTCTATTTCATCATCAGTGGTACGTATCCTTAACAAGGCAGGACCACAGAATCTTCTTACACATAAAAAGGGAGGCACAATGCACAAGGCTCTCACCATTTTGGGTACTTAGGAGGGTCGATGTATGCAACCTTACCCCATCATCTAGAGAGGTTGTTTCGAGACTCAAATCCATGACCTCCGTGTCACAAGGCTTCTTACCATTTGTTAAAAGCAGGGCAAATCAAGAGAAATGTGCAATTTTATTCATTAGTACTGGGTCTATATATACAAGAAGAGTGGTCTCATTCTTCTACTCTATCCGATGTGGGACTAAACCAAAGGGTCTATTCCTATCTAACATAAAAATAACTCTCAACACTCCTCCTCAAGATGGGCTAAAGATATCTATTAAGCCCATCTTGTCACACCCTCTAGCTAGGTCTACTGAAGCTAAGTCCTTTAGTCAAGCAGTCACTGATCCCTTAATACGACTTCCAACTCCAAGATTTCAATCGTTCAGCCTTTCTCTTGATGAAGAACCCGCTAATCTCATGTGCTTGGTTCAATGTCAAGACCGGATTGTTGGCACATCGATAGTCGAATTTGTTGTCGCACCACAATCTAATCTTGGCCCCTTGATCTAGCTTTAGCTCCACCAAAGATGCTTTTCACCACATCAACTCAAGAACCCCCAAAGCCATTGCTCAGACTGCCTACCGTTGATCTTGCCACCACAGATTGCTTTTACTTTTCCAGAGACTAAGTTGCCTCCTACTTAATATGCGCACTCTCGAGGTAGACCTCCTATCATCTCTGCAGCCTAGCCCAACTGAAGTCACAAAGAGGCCTCATGTTCACATGTCACCTTCAATATCGCCTTTGCCGGGCACCCTTCAGATACTTCGTGATCTCGGCGATACGCATCCATATGACCCTTCCTCGGATCATGCATGTAGCGGCTCACCACGCCACAAAGAAATGAACCGACGGTGTGACTCGATAGATCAACCTACCAACCAGCTCTCGATATCTCTCACGATCAATCGGTTCTCCCCTCCAAAGAATCAGCCTGAACTTCGACGACAGTAAAGGTGTTTGCACCCTAACATTCCTCGTCTGTAAGAAGATCCGGTGCATACTTCCTCCGAGAGAGAACCACTCCATCATGCATCTTGATTTTGATATACCTAGCCCCACCGTTCTACAAGTATGGTTGTTCCCCATCAATACGGTTTCACTATCAATGACTTTGTAGGTCGTAAATCACTTCTTATTTGGACACATATAATAAGAGCAACCAGAATCAAGTATCCACTTCCCTGATATATCATCGCCACCCGTAACGACATAGCACTCCTTATCGCTCCCTTCCTCTGAAACGTAGCTCGCCTCTTCCTTGCCCTCTCTTCTCTCAGTCTTGTTGTTCTTCTTTCCACCTACTCTCTTATTTGGACAGTCGACCTTGAAATGTCCAATTTCACCGCATTTGAAACATGATTTTCCCGCAAGAGGTCTCGATTTAAATCTAAACTTTCCTCCCTTGTCTTTTCCTAGCTCATTGCTCCTTCCTCTAGCAAACAATCCATGCGCTTGTTCTTTATTAGCACCAGTAGTCATGTCACTGGTTGCAATCTTCCGAAGGTCATCTGCTAGAATCGCCATTCTAGTCTCATCCATCTTCAAATTATCTCCTACAAGCATCAGTGTTTGCACCAGGTTCTCATAAGACTTAGGCAAAGACAGTAGTAGAAGCGTCTGATCCTCATCTACAACTTTCACATCTATGTCTTTTAAGTCTGATATGATCCTATCAAACTTATTGATGTATTTCGGGATTGAAGAGCCCTCCATCTTGCAAGTATACAATTTGGATTTTAAATAGATCCGGTTCGTTAGGCTCTTCGTCATGAAGGTACTTTTTAACTTCTTTCACACACCCGCAGCCGTTTCCTCTCCATCTACTAAGAAAGCTACATCCCTTTCAAGGCATAGGATAATCGACGTGCTTTCAGATCCAGCTCCTCCCAATCCTCATCAGACATATCCTTGTGCTTCTTCTCTTTTCCGGTCAAAGCCTTGTGCAATTTTTACGAAATCAATGTGTTTTTCATCTGCATCCTCGAATAGGAAAAATCGTTCTTCCCATTGAATTTTTCAATTTCGAATTTTCTCACTTTGACCGATTTACTGGTAGACGTCATTCTCCGTTTGTATTAATAAGCCCACTTCTCTCAGAAATTACCGAGCACCACCTCAAACCAGAAGCTACACCACTTCCAATCTGAATAACAACCCTGATACCAATTGTTGGGATGCGGAGTCACGCCCGCACGCCGCGGAAGCGATATCACCTGAGAGAAGGCCCTGATTATATTCTCGTTTCACGAAGAAAATAAGAATAGAAAGTAAAATATCCCAACAAAGTGAGAGATCTACTCTTCCTCTCAACAGTACTAGGACTGAATCAAGGGAAGCTACAAAGAATAGCAAATACACAGCAAAACAGTAAAGACACGAGATTTATGTGATTCGGCAAACTTGCCTACGTCCACGGAAGGGGTGAGGGGAGATTCGACTATGAAGAAGAACACCGACGTCTTGTACAATCCACAAGCTCGTCCCAAATATAAAGTTTTGATTTTTTCCCAAAAGAAATTGACCTCCCTCTTGTAGAATCTCTCCAAGCTCTCTCTTTTTTCTCTCTAGCCGCTGCCAAAACCCTAGCTTTTTCTCCCACAAAACTCTCCACCCCAAAACCCTAGGAATAGGTTCCTATTTATAGAGGGAGGAAAAAAACTTTCCTTTTGTTTTGCTTTTTTTTTCTTTTGCTTTTTTTAAGGGTTTGCTTCATGAAACTCGGGTTCCTATAGCGGATTGCTACAGGAACCCGAAGTTCCTGTAGCAACATGGGTGGCCCGCACATTCACAGTTATCATATGTAGCGTGTAGATATAGAATAACAGGAAAATTTTGTGGGTATTCAAATAGGGAAGATTCAGCCCACCTCCAAACTTGTGAAACATTAATTTGTAAGTAAATGCATTAGCAACCCAAGGAATGTCAAATATCTGATGTATTTGTAATGCAGAATTTTGATGAATGATCTGATTATCCAACTAGAGCCAATCATTTTGCCATTACTCAACTTTCACCTTCAAGGAACAAAAGGCTTGCTAACCTTTAATACACTGTCAAAGTGGTGACATATGCTTGGAGAGAGAGAAACACTAATAAATCGATATCCACTAATAGTTATGACAAGCAAATTTCGGCCCATGGTACCAGAATCAGAATATTTTGCCACCAACATGTAGTGAGAAAGGAGATGTTAAAGATCAATGATAGTACCCCAAGACCTTCAAATTATATATGTCTACAAACCTTCCTCTTATTAACAGGCAATAGCCCCATTAAGCTTTTACGTTTTGCAGAGAAGGAGATTAGAATATAATCAATGTGCCGAATAGACTACTAAGGAAGGTATTTGACCTGAAGTACGGTGGCTGAATGGAGTTTACCGGTATTGGAAATTTAATCCTTTCATAATAAACTGCAACGCTATATATCCACTATTTTGATGTCAAGAAAAGAAAAGAAAAAAAAACAATTCTACTACCACAAGATCTTGACAGAAAATGCAATTAATTCTTAATGGTGGTAACTATCAGTTGGTAATTTTGATATTTATTTGTACCTTAGGAAAGACTTTTCCCAACCAAGATACTGTTGCATCTTGGACCAGATATCTATTACTTGAATTCCAGATTCTTTAGCAACTTCAACGCATGCCCTGGCATATGCACCAGCAGATTCATTAGTTCTGTCTGGCAGACCTGAATTGTCTTCTACATAAGGATTCCTGCACAAAATAAGATGATTGTAATTATATTTCTTATCCTAAAATAATAACAAAGCATTCATATATGTCTAACTTATGCACAGAACCAACATTTTATCAGTTGAATTAAAACATACACAACTTCTGATCAGTAATAGGAATGCGATAAAATAATGTTTACAGGAACAAGTGATATATATAGTTGCATCCAGAGATACAAATTGCATAAAGCAAAACTAAGTAAATGAAGTTTGAACATGTTTTGTTAGAATTAGAAAATCTGAAATGAACTTCCCTTTCCTTTGATTATGGTATACTATGCTTTGAGAGGCAAAGCACATAAAACAATGGGTTTCGCTTTCTTGAAAGAAAACTCTAGTTCTCCAGGTTAAGCATCATAAGAAGATCGGTTTATTAATGATTTTTATTGGACATGTCATGACTTAGCTGTCATCTCAAATCTTTTGAAATTGATGTGATGAATAATATCAAGTAAGACATTTAGAGTATCAACTTTCAAGTCACATCTAGTGATACATGGGCAGTAATTTCTAAGGATGCCCTCGACCCTACGATATTTTGAGCTTCTCCAACTGTTAGATGAAAACTAAAGCAAAAAATGATCTATGTCACAATTCATGGCAATGGTACAGATTTTGCAAGATAGCAAGTGTCACAATTGGCATCTTGCACATAAGGTTAAGATTTATGTCATTGAGATCATGAGATATAAAATATGAGTGTTGAAGAAAATAATTCATGATACTGCTTAAGCAAGTTTTTGGGTACGTAAGGGTATCAAATCTCCTATAATCTTCATATTGAGAATTTCTATTCTGAATACAATTTTCAAAATTGTTGATTATGTCTTACGCTTACATGGCTGTCTTTCCTATCTTTAATCATTAACGTTAAAAGCCAAGTAACAAATGAGTATTAAGATTATTTTAGAAACCTAACACTGAAGATTTTCTTCTATTAAAAACATCCATATGCACCCTAACTATAGTACTCTCTGAAACCGCACATAAAGCTTATATAACTAGAGTACTCTCTCCACAGAGTTACCTTCCTTGCTGAACACTTAAAACATCCCTGCACCTGCCATTATGTTACGTATCTATATATCATTGTCTACAGTAATTTGGCCAAACATTGAATATTTGTCTCATCAATGTTTTAGATAATTATTTCATGTATCAACTATTCGTTCCAAAAACTTAAAAAGTAAGTCAGTTTCTAGCTAAGTAGACATCTTTAACAAAAAAATTTGGAGCTGAAACGTTTCTTTTTTCACATTATGCAATAGTTTTCATGACTTTAGAGAAGAGATTCATAAAACCACTTAGTATTTTATGTTTCTCTAATCAATTATTTTTCATGGATCCAAATTGTGAACTGTTTTTTAAAACTTGACTTTGAGAAAGTATTTGACTCTGTTAGTAAATTATTCCTCGTGGTACTGTACTTTGCTCATTTGTTTGGTAAATGATCCACTGATATGATTTTCTCATGTCCCAAGTTGGCTCTTTTTTTATCCATTCAATGGTTTGCAACCCTCACAATATTGTGAAGGTTGTGCCAAGGTGACCCGCTATCCCACTTACCTCTTCTATTTCATCATCAGTGGTACGTATCCTTAACAAGGCAGGACCACAGAATCTTCTTACACATAAAAAGGGAGGCACAATGCACAAGGCTCTCACCATTTTGGGTACTTGGGAGGGCCAGATGTATGCAACCTTACTGTTAGAAACAGGGCAAATCAAGAGAAATGTGCAATTTTATTCATTAGTATTGGGGTCTATATTTACAAGAGGAGCGGTCTCATTCTTCTACTCTATCCGATGTGGGACTAAACAAAAGAGGTCTATTCCTATCTAACATAAAGAAATAACTCTCAACACTTCTCCTCAAGATGGACGAAAGATATCTATTAAGCCCATCTTGTCACACTCTCTAGCTAGGTCTACTGAGCTAAGTCCTTAGTCAAGCGATCTGCGGCTGATCCTTAATTGGAACATGGCCTAACTCGAAGTAGCTGACTTCTCTTTGATGAAAACCTGCCAATCTCGATGTGCTTGGTTACGTCATGCTTTGCTTTATTGTTGGCACATCGATAGCCGACTTGTTGTCGCACCACAATCTAATCTTGGCCCCTTGATCTAGCTTTAGCTCCACCGGCATATGCTTCGTACATTAACTCCCTTCCGGCCATTGCTCGTACTCGCTTAATTTGTTGATCTTACCATCACAGATTGCTTCTTGCTTTTCCAAGAGATTAAGTTGCCTCCTATAAATATCACGATTACCACGAGATAGACCTCCTATCATCTCGCGGTATTGTCCCGGAGTCATAGTAGCCTTCATTGTTCACATGGTCACTCCTCCTGAATATCAGCCCTTTACCAGGGGCACCCTTCAGATACTTCAGGATCTAATATACTGCATCCATATGACCCTTCCTCGGGTCATGCATGTAGCGGCTCACCACGCTCACCGCAAATAAATAGTCTGGACGTGTGTGACTCAGATAGATCAAGCTACCAACCAACCTCTGATATCTCTCACGATCAACTGGTTCTCCGCCAACAATCGCCTTGAACCTCTCGACGACGGTAGTAGCAGGTTTGCACCCCAACATTCCTCGTCTCGCAAGAAGATCCAGTGCATACTTCCTCTGGGAGAGAACAATCCCCTCCGCTCCATGAGCTATCTCTATTCCTAGAAAGTATCGAAGCTGACCTAGATCCTTCACTTCAAATTCTTTGCTCAATCTCACCTTGAGCTGGGCAATCTCTTTCTCATCATCCCCTGTGATGATCATGTCATCTACATACACTGCAAGCATAGTGATATGACCCTCACTTCTTCGAAAGAACACAGTATGGTCGGCATTGATCTGCTTGTATCTCATACCACTCATAGCCCTCTTGAACCTGTCGAACCATGCTCGGGAAGACTACTTTAGCCCATACAGAGACTTCTTCACTCGCGGACTTTACTCCACCGCTCGTCCCTGCGGCAAACGGTGGTATCTCTATATACACCTCCTCCATTAGATTCCCATGAAGAAACGATTCTTCACGCCTAGTTGGTGTAGTTTTCATCCACTATTTGCTGCGAGAGAGATCGGGTCCGAACAGTGCTCATCTTCGCCACTGGTGCAAAAATCTCATCGTAGTCAATGCCGTATGTCTGGCTGTACCATTTTGCCATTAGTCGCGGCCTTATAGCGCTCAACTCGTCTTCCGATTCGCTTCACAAGAACACCCATTTGCATCCCATCGCTCTTTTCCCTCACGGATGTTGTCACCAACTCCCATGTGTGGTTCTTCTCGAGCCCTAGGCCTGCATGGTCGCTTCCACTTTGGGTCCTTCTTAGCAACCGCCACTTGTTAGGTCTAGTAACGTAATCTAATGATGCAATGAATGCTCCATGTGAAGGGGATATGTTGGAATAGAAAATAAATTGAGCAAGATCCCAATCATATCTCTGCTAAAAGGATTACCCGCGACATCGCGAGTAGTTCTCCTTACGATATCGGTGTGCGAGGGGTAGCAGAGAAGGAATGATATCACCGGGTGGAGGATGTGTAGGTTTCTCAAGAGCCGAGCAGAGCGAACGAGATACTCTAAGACTGACCGCGAGGCACCTCCTAATAATCAGACACATCTCAAGACCGGCACTTCGACCGCCTCCTTTCTTCAGATGACGAACTCCCCGAGCCGTGCAACTCCCCCGGTCAGCCTAGCACCCTTGTCTCCTCTTTGTCTTCATCCTCCTCTTTGTCTTCATCCTCCTGCTCCATTGCATCATAATTGAAACATCCTCCGGATTCAACTTCTTGATGAGTTCCGCCATCGGGTTTGTGCCGGTCTCCGTCGATCTAATTTGTGTTCGGTTTCCTCACACCGATCCCACAAATCTAGATCCCACACACGGCCTTCAACATCACCCTCTTCTCATCATCCACCTTGCCCCCCCCCCCCGTTCATCTCATCTCCTCAACACGAGGGGGGCTACACAATCAAGGGGATTATTTCACGAAGGAAATAATCGCCAAAGTGAGTGAAATCGACCAAGCGAAATCACCACTCTTCTCAGGATCAAAGCAAGGTTTGATCTAGACGGATCAAGTCCAGAGGAGATTATTTCACGAAGGAAATAATCGCCAAAGTGAGTGAAATCGACCAAGCGAAATCACCACTCTTCTCAAGATCAAAGCAAGGTTTGATCCAGAGGGGATTATTTCACGAAGGAAATAATTGCCAAAGGACGGCGGCTTAATTTAGATGCGGAACGTTGTTCGCTCTGTGAACAAGAACTTTTTTGCGGCTAGGATTTTGGAGGCTCTGATACCATGTTAGAAACAGGGCAAATCAAGAGAAATGTGCAAATTTATTCATTAGTATTGAGGTCTATATATACAAGAGGAGCGGTCTCATTCTTCTATTCTATCCGATGTGGAACTAAACAAAAGAGGTCTATTCCTATCTAACATAAAGAAATAACTCTCAACACTTACCCCATCATCTAGAGAGGTTGTTTCTGAGACTCAAATCCATGACCTCTAGGTCACAAGGCTTCTTACCATTGTACCAAGGCTACACCCATAAAGCTATCCAATATTCCAATGTACATTAAACAAAAAGCTCTTAGGCACAGATAATATTTATATATTAGCAAGAAGAAATTAACCTATAAATGGATGCACACTTCATTGTTAGATAATGAAAACATTAGACTGTCATGTCAACTGATTATCTTCATAACAATTTCTTCTATGATTGATATGACGGAAACTTCTTGCAAATCTTGCATAGTGTTTGCTACTTCCATTCCTAATAATATTGTATCTCAAACAGAGACTAATATTATACAACTATAGTAATGTCATAAATGTCAAAATACAGTCTGAACCCTTTCCATGGTCGGTGCACCTTTTTCAGCGCGTCTTCAGACCATGCAACAGATAAGTAAGATACGAATTTGAGGCCTATCTGGGATAATAGCTATAATGATCAAATGACCAAGATGTTACGATTATGAACTATCAAGCCAAAAACCCAGATGACAGGGAGGCAGATTATATTGAGCCAAGTAGGGCTCAGACTGAAGCATGAGTATAATTTACATTGCAGATGAAATAAATGGTATCATACCTCAGATGGTTAACTGAGAATCGGAGGCAATGCTACAACATCCTTTGTTAGCTTTGGAAGTTCCTACTTCAAGGCAGATTATTAGATCCCTCTTTACTCCATTCTTTGACAGGATATATTTGTATTCTTTTGTTCTTTGCTCTCCCCGTAACATTTTCTATATACATGCGCACAGCTCTGCAGGTTTGATACACTTAGTTCCTGCATAAGGACATATACAGTCATCTAGTCAATTTTACTCTATGTAGATAATTGCTCAAGGTTTTCTCGTTCATGCAACATCTTCAATTTGAGCTTATAACTTGTTTCTTCATCTAATTTATCTTCAGCTTTTTGTATTATTTTTCCTTATCCCTTCTCAACTTGTTTCTGCTCCTCCTACCATTTGTTCCCTCCACAGAACATCCCTCCTCAAAGTTACTTCCATATTTGTATTCATATGTTCTCACCTTGACGAGGTTCTTCCTATAGGGTGCTCCATCTGATGGCTGCCATGTGGTCCTATTTACTGCATGCAAAACTTGAGATTTTGTGTCCCTATTCATGCCATCTTAGTAATTCATACTTTCTTTTTATGGAAAATATTGTAGGGACCTTAGTTTATCATTCAGTCAATATATAAACTCGACAGAGTGATACAAATAGCAGAATAGAATACATTTGGTAATTTTTACGTGAGCCAATTGTTGGAATGGCTGTCAAGCCGTCCTTTGTACTACATTCAAAACATAAGATTGTCTCCATTCATGCCATCTTAGCAATTCATACTTTTTTTTTTTGGAAATATTGTAGGGACCTTTGTTTCTCATTCAATCTAAACATACACCCGACAGCATAATAAAAAAGTAGAATACAATACATTTGGAAATTTTTACGTAAGCCAATTGTTGGACAATCAGTGCATGACGCAGAAGCTTCACTAGGATCTCCAAACTAGATTTTCTCCGTCTTACTAGGGCAATCAACCACCCTGGCAATAGGGAAACATCGAGAAAAGTAATGTTCGAACAAAGAGAAAAGCAATATACTGCAGAAAAGTCAAACAAGATGCAAAGACACAAGGATTTACCTAGTTTGGCGATCGCCTAAGTACACGTAGAAAGATTTTAATTTTCCTTATTCTAGAGATTATACAAGATACAACCTTTCTTGCGTTCTTGAAGGAGCCCGCAATAAATCCGCTCTCAATCTCACCAAAGATCCTCACAAACTCTAGATTTGTTTCCTTTGTTTCTTCTCTGCCTCTCTTTTACAATATGCAACCCTTTTGGTTTAGATTCTAACCTTAGACCTGGAAGACATGTATTTACAGGGTTAAACCGAACACAACATCAATCAGAACTTCTAACCCGAACAAGATTCTAAGAACACAAAGCAACAGGAAAGAGGTATGAACGGATGATCTGAGGCGGTCCGACTAGCCGGTGCACCGCGACCGATCGGACAGACCAACACACTACCATATTTCATCGTTCCTTTTCTTGCTTCATTTTTTACTCTTCTAATGTCTATCCACGCTGAAATACAAGGTTAACCCCAACATTAATAACCACATTGCTTGAAGCATGCAGTTGAAGCAATAGAATGAGCAGACACGTCAAGAGCTCTACAAGTTTAGGAAATCGACAACGCCATGGGGTTTTGATGGTGGTGGTTGTGAGGATGCGATTGATGAGAACTTGCAAGATGGTGGGGAGGTGGTGGTTGTAAGGATGTCAGATGAAGAATCGCTAACGACATGCATGTTAGAAGTCTTTGAAGGTAGTTGCAAGTAGTATTCTAAATATCGAATGTCAGTAATATATTGGATGGAAAAATTCCATATCAGATGGTAGATATCGGATAAATATCAGAGATAATTAATAAATATCACATCGTCATATCGGATAATGTGTATACATATGTATATCATATATCATAGACGTTCATACTTGATGCATCCAAAGAATGAAGCTATGGGGAAAGGTGGTGCCTTTACAAAACTTTTGCAAAAAGATTTGGTTTCAATTGAGCTCTAATTTTTCTCATTTATTATTTATATAGGCAGATATTTGTTTGGTTTAGACCTCATTAAACGATAAATCCAAAACAATCTTTCAAAACAAATAAAAGTCCATATCAATATTGTACATTTGCACCATCTCAACAATTTTTTGAGGACGAAATAACACTTGATACATTCGTAGATTCATGATATATCGCTCAAAAATTGCCAAAAAGCAATAAAGGATATTTAGGTGATATCGTTTAGCGGGCAAGCCTCGAGAATACATTAAGAGCCTCAAGAATACCTTGAGAGACCCAAAAATACCTTAAGGCCATGTTTCGATTCGGGATTTGTTTTGTCCCCGGATTAATTTAACTCACTATAGTCCTGTGTATAATAATCCAACAAACTATAGTGAGTTAAATTCTTAATAATTTATTTAGTTCGATTTGTTATTAACACCTCGAATACTTATTTCGTGTTTGGAACTTGCCATTATAAGGCCGTATAGGATTAGGGCACGGTAGCAAATGTCCAAGATGCCCTGCTACCTCCAAGTCATGATTTCAGCTAAGCCTCAATGAATCTTGGCACAGTTTTGGGACATTTTGGATATTGCCCCATGTAAAACTATCTAATTGCACAATACTGCAATACAATAATATACCAATATATAAATACAATGAAAGCAAGTATTTCGATTCAATTTGTGGTTTCGTTTATTTATATATTAGCAAGAAGAAATTAACCTATAAATGGATGCACACTTCATTGTTAGATAATGAAAACATTAGACTGTCATGTCAACTGATTATCTTCATAACAATTTCTTGTATGATTGATATGACGGAAACTTCTTGCAAATCTTGCATAGTGTTTGCTACTTCCATTCCTAATAATATTGTATCTCAAACAGAGACTAATATTATACAACTATAGTAATGTCATAAATGTCAAAATACAGTCTGAACCCTTTCCATGGTCGGTGCACCTTTTTCAGCGCGTCTTCAGACCATGCAACAGATAAGTAAGATACGAATTTGAGGCCTATCTGGGATAATAGCTATAATGATCAAATGACCAAGATGTTACGATTATGAACTATCAAGCCAAAACCCAGATGACAGGGAGGCAGATTATATTGAGCCAAGTAGGGCTCAGACTGAAGCATGAGTATAATTTACATTGCAGATGAAATAAATGGTAGCATACCTCAGATGGTTAACTGAGAATCGGAGGCAATGCTACAACATCCTTTGTTAGCTTTGGAAGTTCCTACTTCAAGGCAGATTATTAGATCCCTCTTTACTCCATTCTTTGACAGGATATATTTGTATTCTTTTGATCTTTGCTCTCCCCGTAACATTTTCTATATACATGCGCACAGCTCTGCAGGTTTGATACACTTAGTTCCTGCATAAGGACATATACAGTCATCTAGTCAATTTTACTCTATGTAGATAATTGCTCAAGGTTTTCTCGTTCATGCAACATCTTCAATTTGAGCTTATAACTTGTTTCTTCATCTAATTTATCTTCAGCTTTTTGTTTTATTTTTCCTTATCCCTTCTCAACTTGTTTCTGCTCCTCCTACCATTTGTTCCCTCCGTCAGAACATCCCTCCTCAAAGTTACTTCAATATTTGTATTCATATGTTCTCACCTTGACGAGGTTCTTCCTATAGGGTGCTCCATCTGATGGCTGCCATGTGGTCCTATTTACTGCATGCAAAACTTGAGATTTTGTGTCCCTATTCATGCCATCTTAGTAATTCATACTTTCTTTTTATGGAAAATATTGTAGGGACCTTAGTTTATCATTCAGTCAATGTATAAACTCGACAGAGTGATACAAATAGCAGAATAGAATACATTTGGTAATTTTTACGTGAGCCAATTGTTGGAATGGCTGTCAAGTGGTCCTTTGTACTACATTCAAAACATAAGATTGTCTCCATCCATGCCATCTTAGCAATTCATACTTTTTTTTTGGAAATATTGTAGGGACCTTCGTTTCTCATTCAATCTAAACATACACCCGACAGCATAATAAAAAAGTAGAATACAATACATTTCGTAATTTTTACGTAAGCCAATTGTTTGACAATCAGTGCATGACGCAGAAGCTTCACTAGGATCTCCAAACTAGATTTTCTCCGTCTTACTAGGGCGGCAATCAACCACCCCGGCAATAGGGAAACATCGAGAAAAGTAATGTTCGAACAAAGAGAAAAGCAATATGCTACAGAAAAGTCAAACAAGATGCAAAGACACAAGGATTTACCTAGTTCGGCGATCACCTAAGTACACGTAGAAAGATTTTAATTTTCCTTATTCTAGAGATTATACAAGATACAACCTTTCTTGCGTTCTTGAAGGAGCCCGCAATAAATCCGCTCTCAATCTCACCAAAGATCCTCACAAACCCTAGATTTGTTTCCTTTGTTTCTTCTCTGCCTCTCTTTTACAATATGCAACCCTTTTGGTTTAGATTCTAACCTTAGACCTGGAAGACATGTATTTACAGGGTTAAACCGAACACAACATCAATCAGAACTTCTAACCCGAACAGGATTCTAAGAACACAAAGCAACGGGAAAGAGGTATGAACGGATGATCTGAGGCGGTCCGACTAGCCGGTGCCCCGCGACTGATCGGACAGACCAACACACTACCATATTTCATCGTTCCTTTTCTTGCTTCATTTTTTACTCTTCTAACGTCTATCCATGCTGAAATACAAGGTTAACCCCAACATTAATAACCACATTGCTTGAAGCATGCAGTTGAAGCAATAGAATGAGCAGACACGTCAAGGGCTCTACAAGTTTAGGAAATCGACAACGCCATGGGGTTTTGATGGTGGTGGTTGTGAGGATGCGATTGATGAGAACTTGTAAGATGGTGGGGAGGTGGTGGTTGTAAGGATGTCAGATGAAGAATCGCTAACGACATGCATGTTAGAAGTCTTTGAAGGTAGTTGCAAGTAGTATTCTAAATATCGAATGTCAGTGATATATTGGATGGAAAAATTCCATATCAGATGGTAGATATCGGATAAATATCGAGATAATTAATAAATATCACATCGTCATATCGGATAATGTGTATACATATGTATATCATATATCATAGACGCTCATACTTGATGCATCCAAAGAATGAAGCTATGGGGAAAGGTGGTACCTTTACAAAACTTTTGCAAAAGATTTGGTTTCAATTGAGCTCTAATTTTTCTCATTTATTATTTATATAGGCAGATATTTGTTTGGTTTAGACCTCATTAAACGATAAATCCAAAATAATCTTTCAAAAACAAATAAAAGTCCACATCAATATTGTACATTTGCACCATCTCAACAATTTTTTGAGGACGAAATAACACTTGATACATTCGTAGATTCATGATATATCGCTCAAAAATTGCCTAAAAGCAATAAAGGATATTTAGGTGATATCGTTTAGCGGGCAAGCCTCGAGAATACATTAAGAGCCTCAAGAATACCTTGAGAGACCCAAAAATACCTTAAGGCCATGTTTCGATTCGGGATTTGTTTTGTCCCCGGATTAATTTAACTCACTATAGTCCTGTGTATAATAATCCAACAAACTATAGTGAGTTAAATTCTTAATAATTTATTTAGTTGGATTTGTTATTAACACCTCTAATACTTATTTCGTGTTTGGAACTTGCCATTATAAGGCCGTATAGGATTAGGGCATGGTAGCAAATGTCCAAGACGCCCTGCTACCTCCAAGTCATGATTTCAGCTAAGTCTCAATGAATCTTGGCACGCTTTGGGACATTTTGGATATTGCCCCATGCAAAACTATCTAATTGCACAATACCTAATACAATAATATACCAATATATAAATACAATGAAAGCAAGTATTTCTGATTCAATTTGTGGTTTCGTTTAATTATATAAAGTCAAACATGAAATAAGATGCTTCTTAGACTCTGCCTGAACTCATGTACCTCTGAAAAGAATTAGATGTTGTTATTTGGATAGGTAGAACTGTCATGAAAAGTATTACATCTTGTTATTTGGATAGGTAGAATTGTCATTTGAAACAATTTTTAGAGTCATCAACTAGCCAATAGTTAAATTCAGTGACAAGCTGCATTTGGTACATTCTTCACAACCTCAAGGTTCTAACAATCTTGGAAAGAGAACAAAACAAGTACCATGGTTAAAAGCCATGGTGGTTGTAACTTTAATGGGCATGAAAGAAAGCCACGAAAGTAGAGTTAATTCCGTGGTTAAAAGCCGGTCGGGATTTTTTCTTTGTTTTTGGGTAAATGACGATAATAAAAGTGGGTTAGGGGAATAATTGAGAGGGAAAACATGTGTTTCTAGAAGAGTTAAGGGGCTAGGTGGTCTTTTCGAGTCTAATCCTAAGTGGGAAATAGTCCCTAGGCTACAACACCCTCCTCCCGCCTTTATTTAGTCCAAAATCTAGGACTATTTCATTTTAAAGGAATAAATAGTCCCACCTAATACCCTCCAAAAATTTCAACCAAACACATTATTATTTTATTTTAAAGGATAAATTACCTCAAAATAATACCCAATTCAAACATGGCTTGAACATATTTAAGACAATCGCTGAAGTTTGAGAGCCTCAAGAAGAGCCATGATGACTGAAAAATCACGACTCAACTTTTCCTGTTGAAACATATGACCGCCTTTGCTCATAAGCCCCATTAGACTCGAATGATTGAGGTTGTTATGATTCTATGAAGATTCATGTACATTTTGTAAGGTATGTTGGTGGGTGTGCCCATCTGATTCATGTATGAAGTTTAAACTTGTTAGCATGTTTGTCATAGACAATCGGTGCTATGGAATGGCAGGAAATTTGTATGCTTGTCATAGACAATCGATGTTGCGGAATGGCAAGAAATTTGATATCTCATCTAATGATGGCACAAGCATCAATAGGGAGTTGATAAAAGTATGCTCCCATATCTCACTTTTCGTAAACATCAATAATAGCTTGGCGCTTGCAACTTCTTTGCATTTAAACCACTACAGGTTACATCTCAAGTCTAGGAGAGTGATGGAGATGCGAGAGGCTACAACATTACAGACTTGACATGTAATGATGCAACCAAACAACAAATGATTGAGTGCTTTGATATATTCTCTACACAACGCATAATTCGGTCAATGACGAGTATCGCTATGAGCGACGACCGGGTAGTAGAATGTTGAAGAGAGAATGCCACACAAAGTGTTTATGTTGGGGTTGACATCAATAATCTCTTTAGAAAACTGTTATTGTAGGATCATTTGAAGGTGCTTGTAGAGTGGTGGATCAAATAGCATATTGACCATGGGGTCAATCTATATTTTTCATCCCCATAGATTTCTTAGCATTGTTTGGTGAAGTCCTTTAGAAACTTCTTTCCTAGAAGTGCCTCTACACTTACCTATTACTATAAGTCTTTAAGGAAACTTTCCTGGAAGTGCCTCTACATTTACCTATTATTATATTTAATGAAATGCTTGTTTTAGGCATGTCATATTCATTTTCAAAACCCAATAATACCCTCAAAATTTATATAAACTTGGAAATTAGTTTAAGGACAAATTTGGGAGGAAATCCAATAAAATTTCTAGTCTACCGAACTCACAGGTTTTAAAAACACAATGTCCTACAAATTACAACTAATTGCAAACATGGAAGTTACTAAAGATAATCACTTATTGCAATCTCCAGTCCCACATTTTAGATCTCATTAGGAAATCGACAACGCCATGGGGTTTTGATGGTGGTGGTTGTGAGGATCACGATTGATGAGAACTTGTAAGATGGTGGGGAGGTGGTGGTTGTAAGGATGTCAGATGAAGAATCGCTAACGACATGCATGTTAGAAGTCTTTGAAGGTAGTTGCAAGTAGTATTCTAAATATCGAATGTCAGTGATATATTGGATGGAAAAATTCCATATCAGATGGTAGATATCGGATAAATATCGAGATAATTAATAAATATCACATCGTCATATCGGATAATGTGTATACATATGTATATCATATATCATAGACGTTCATACTTGATGCATCCAAAGAATGAAGCTATGGGGAAAGGTGGTACCTTTACAAAACTTTTGCAAAAAGATTTGGTTTCAATTGAGCTCTAATTTTTCTCATTTATTATTTATATAGGCAGATATTTGTTTGGTTTAGACCTCATTAAACGATAAATCCAAAATAATCTTTCAAAAACAAATAAAAGTCCACATCAATATTGTACATTTGCACCATCTCAACAATTTTTTGAGGACGAAATAACACTTGATACATTCGTAGATTCATGATATATCGCTCAAAAATTGCCTAAAAGCAATAAAGGATATTTAGGTGATATCGTTTAGCGGGCAAGCCTCGAGAATACATTAAGAGCCTCAAGAATACCTTGAGAGACCCAAAAATACCTTAAGGCCATGTTTCGATTCGGGATTTGTTTTGTCCCCGGATTAATTTAACTCACTATAGTCCTGTGTATAATAATCCAACAAACTATAGTGAGTTAAATTCTTAATAATTTATTTAGTTGGATTTGTTATTAACACCTCTAATACTTATTTCGTGTTTGGAACTTGCCATTATAAGGCCGTATAGGATTAGGGCATGGTAGCAAATGTCCAAGACGCCCTGCTACCTCCAAGTCATGATTTCAGCTAAGTCTCAATGAATCTTGGCACAGTTTTGGGACATTTTGGATATTGCCCCATGCAAAACTATCTAATTGCACAATACCGCAATACAATAATATACCAATATATAAATACAATGAAAGCAAGTATTTCTGATTCAATTTGTGGTTTCGTTTAATTATATAAAGTCAAACATGAAATAAGATGCTTCTTAGACTCTGCCTGAACTCATGTACCTCTGAAAAGAATTATATGTTGTTATTTGGATAGGTAGAACTGTCATGAAAAGTATTACATCTTGTTATTTGGATAGGTAGAATTGTCATTTGAAACAATTTTTAGAGTCATCAACTAGCCAATAGTTAAATTCAGTGACAAGCTGCATTTGGTACATTCTTCACAACCTCAAGGTTCTAACAATCTTGGAAAGAGAACAAAAAAACTAAGTACCATGGTTAAAAGCCATGGTGGTTGTAACTTTAATGGGCATGAAAGAAAGCCACGAAAGTAGAGTTAATTCCGTGGTTAAAAGCGGTCGGGATTTTTTCTTTGTTTTTGGGTAAATGACGATAATAAAAGTGGGTTAGGGGAATAATTGAGAGGGAAAACATGTGTTTCTAGAAGAGTTAAGGGGCTAGGTGGTCTTTTCGAGTCTAATCCTAAGTGGGAAATAGTCCCTAGGCTACAATAACACCCTCCTCCCCGCCTTTATTTAGTCCAAAATCTAGGACTATTTCATTTTAAAGGAATAAATAGTCCGACCTAATACCCTCCAAAATTTCGAACCAAACACATTATTATTTTATTTTAAAGGATAAATTACCTCAAAATAATACCCAATTCAAACATGGCTTGAACATATTTAAGACAATCGCTGCAAGTTTGAGAGCCTCAAGAATAGCTTGAGCTTCGACGATGACTGAAAAATCACGACTCAACTTTTCCTGTTGAAACATATGACCCCGCCTTTGCTCATAAGCCCGATTAGACTCGAGAATGATTGAGGTTGTTATGATTCTTATGAAGATTCATGTACATTTTGTAAGGTATGTTGGTGGGTGTGCCTTCCTATCTGATTCATGTATGAAGTTTAAACTTGTTAGCATGCTTGTCATAGACAATCGGTGTTGCGGAATGGCAGGAAATTTGTATGCTTGTCATAGACAATCGATGTTGCGGAATGGCAAGAAATTTGATATCTCATCTAATGATGGCACAAGCATCAATAGGGAGTTGATAAAAGTATGCTCCCATATCTCACTTTTCGTAAACATCAATAATAGCTTGGGCGCTTGCAACTTCTTTGCATTTAAACCACTACAGGTTGCGATCTCGAAGTCTAGGAGAGTGATGGAGATGCGAGAGGCTACAACATTACAGACTTGACATGTAATGATGCAACCAAACAACAAATGATTGAGTGCTTTGATATATTCTCTACACAACGCATAATTCGGGTCAATGGCGAGTATCGTTCTTGAGCGGCCGCCGCTTCGGTAGAATGTTGAAGAGAGAATGCCACACAAAGTGTTTATGTTGGGGTTGACATCAATAATCTCTTTAGAAAAACTGTTATTGTAGGATCATTTGAAGGTGCTTGTAGAGTGGTGGATCAAATAGCATATTGACCATGGGGTCAATCTATATTTTCATCCCCATAGATTTCTTAGCATTGTTTGGTGAAGTCCTTTGGAAACTTCTTTCCTAGAAGTGCCTCTACACTTACCTATTACTATAAGTCTTTAAGGAAACTTCTTTCCTGGAAGTGCCTCTACATTTACCTATTATTATATTTAATGAAATGCTTGTTTTTAGGCATGTCATATTCATTTTCAAAAACCCAATAATACCCTCAAAATTTATATAAACTTGGAAATTAGTTTAAGGACAAATTTGGGAGGAAATCAATAAAATTTCTAGTCTACCGAACTCACAGGTTTTAAAAACACAATGTCCTACAAATTACAACTAATTGCAAACATGGAAGTTACTAAAGATAATCACTTATTGCAATCTCCAGTCCCCACATTTTAGATCTCATTAAAAAATCAACAACGAACTTCTCCCTTACATCTTGCTTCTGTCCACTTCAAAAAATTAGAGTCTTGTCCTCCGAAAACCTAGTCCATAATTAGAATTTTCATATTGTAAATAATAGATTTTGTTCCTTTCGCTTTTTATTACTGTCCTCATGCTTGCTTTTACACATTAATGGATAAAGTCAAGCAATGTTGAAAATAACGATAACACATAACGAATACTCGCCTCCCAATAACGTAAAATACAAAACAATCTAACACATAACGTAGGTTACATGTTTTTATTATTTATTTAAATATTTAATAAATAAAGCATATTCAAAATGACTTTAATAAGTAGTGTTATCACATTTTTCAAATATAACATCATAATTATTAAATATGTCATCATAATTTCTCAACGAAGATATGCCATAAATGCTTAAAACCAATCCAAAAAGCACATGAACTTCAAATTTAAAACAAAAGGAGAAAGAAAATACTCTCAGGTCTATAATAAACTATATTGAATAGCATGTTATACTAAAATAATGCAAGTTATATTGAATAGCATATTATAGTGTAATAATGTAGAATTATGATGTGTATGAGTTATTTAGTAGATTAATGTTTAAGGTCTGTTAGGTCACATAATGCAAAATAACGAGTTACGTAATAGGGTTTTTTCAACAATGAACTCAAGATTATTATGCTCAGGCTTTTAATTAGGCATCCAGTCAGCAACCAAGTTCAGGATTCCTAGTGACGATTGCAACACCAAGGATCAGATAGTCACTCCTTTGCATTGTCATTGTTGTGAGGTTTGTTTTTTTTATTTAAATCTGATAATGTTTGCTCATTGTTGTTTGTTTTTTGTTTAATTTGAGCGGATCTTGAAATTTTGGATGGTTGGCTATTGGTCTATTTTTTACTAATCGACTTGTTTAGATTTTTTAATCAAGTTTGTGAGTATTGAATGACATCTCAGAATTGTTCAGGTTTCTTTAATTTTTTTATTTCCAATCCTCCCCTCTTATGACACGATGGCATGACGTGGGTGTGTTTCTCACTATCAATCCTTACCAGCGATGATGATTTTCCTCATTCTTTGATAAGTCAACTCATGCACTCTCCTACATACCGTTAGTCCATGCATCATGTGCACTAGAATACTAGTTCTTTATGAGGAAAACTTCCTCCACTATTGAATTTCTCCACCTCAAACTTTGTTCTTTTCGTGTTGTTTGTCGTAAATTATAAACTTCTCTCAAGCATATTATTGAGGCTTTTGTACATACAAGAGAAAACTGGATCCAACTACCATTACATTGCTACCAATAATAGATATTGAATTATTTACTAACAATTTTTGATCAAGTGTACACCCTTAATGACGAACAAAGGGGGAAAAATCATGCAACACAATAGCATTACTTAATTTCATAATTTACTAACATCCACGAAAGAGAGTGAGAAGTTTTACCACTTAAATAGGCAATGATTAAGGTATTTTCTTCTCTTAGCCATCATTCACAACAATATTCCTTTAAATGCTTGGATAATTTGTTTGGCAATAACTTCAAGATCCTCAGAAGGAGGATCTATACATCTTGTTATTTGGATAGGTAGAATTGTCATTTGAAACAATTTTAGAGTCATCAACTAGCCAATAGTTAAATTCAGTGACAAGCTGCATTTGGTACATTCTTCACAACCTCAAGGTTCTAACAATCTTGGAAAGAGAACAAAAAAACTAAGTACCATGGTTAAAAGCCATGGTGGTTGTAACTTTAATGGGCATGAAAGAAAGCCACGAAAGTAGAGTTAATTCCCGTGGTTAAAAGCCGGTCGGGATTTTTTTCTTTGTTTTTTGGGTAAATGACGATAATAAAAGTGGGTTAGGGGAATAATTGAGAGGGAAAACATGTGTTTCTAGAAGAGTTAAGGGGCTAGGTGGTCTTTTCGAGTCTAATCCTAAGTGGGAAATAGTCCCTAGGCTACAATAACACCCTCCTCCCTCCTTTATTTAGTCCAAAATCTAGGACTATTTCATTTTAAAGGAATAAATAGTCCGACCTAATACCCTCCAAAATTTCAACCAAACACATTATTATTTTATTTTAAAGGATAAATTACCTCAAAATAATACCCAATTCAAACATGGCTTGAACATATTTAAGACAATCGCTGCAAGTTTGAGAGCCTCAAGAATAGCTTGAGCTTCGACGATGACTGAAAATCACGACTCAACTTTTCCTGTTGAAACATATGACCCGCCTTTGCTCATAAGCCCGATTAGACTCAAGAATGATTGAGGTTGTTATGATTCTTATGAAGATTCATGTACATTTTGTAAGGTATGTTGGTGGGTGTGCCTTCCTATCTGATTCATGTATGAAGTTTAAACTTGTTAGCATGCTTGTCATAGACAATCGGTGTTGCGGAATGGCAGGAAATTTGTATGCTTGTCATAGACAATCGATGTTGCGGAATGGCAAGAAATTTGATATCTCATCTAATGATGGCACAAGCATCAATAGGGAGTTGATAAAAGTATGCTCCCATATCTCACTTTTCGTAAACATCAATAATAGCTTGGGCGCTTGCAACTTCTTTGCATTTAAACCACTACAGGTTGCATCTCAAGTCTAGGAGAGTGATGGAGATGCGAGAGGCTACAACATTACAGACTTGACATGTAATGATGCAACCAAACAACAAATGATTGAGTGCTTTGATATATTCTCTACACAACGCATAATTCGGGTCAATGACGAGTATCGTTGCGGAGCGACGCACGCTCGGTAGTAGAATGTTGAAGAGAGAATGCCACACAAAGTGTTTATGTTGGGGTTGACATCAATAATCTCTTTAGAAAAACTGTTATTGTAGGATCATTTGAAGGTGCTTGTAGAGTGGTGGATCAAATAGCATATTGACCATGGGGTCAATCTATATTTTTCATCCCCATAGATTTCTTAGCATTGTTTGGTGAAGTCCTTTAGGAAACTTCTTTCCTAGAAGTGCCTCTACACTTACCTATTACTATAAGTCTTTAAGGAAACTTCTTTCCTGGAAGTGCCTCTACATTTACCTATTATTATATTTAATGAAATGCTTGTTTTAGGCATGTCATATTCATTTTCAAAACCCAATAATACCCTCAAAATTTATATAAACTTGGAAATTAGTTTAAGGACAAATTTGGGAGGAAATCCAATAAAATTTCTAGTCTACCGAACTCACAGGTTTTAAAAACACAATGTCCTACAAATTACAACTAATTGCAAACATGGAAGTTACTAAAGATAATCACTTATTGCAATCTCCAGTCCCCACATTTTAGATCTCATTAAAAAATCAACAACGAACTTCTCCCTTACATCTTGCTTCTGTCCACTTCAAAAAATTAGAGTCTTGTCCTCCGAAAACCTAGTCCATAATTAGAATTTTCATATTGTAAATAATAGATTTTGTTCCTTTCGCTTTTTATTACTGTCCTCATGCTTGCTTTTACACATTAATGGATAAAGTCAAGCAATGTTGAAAATAACGATAACACAACAGTAATACTCGCCTCCCAATAACGAAAATACAAAACAATCTAACACATAACGTAGGTTACATGTTTTTATTATTTATTTAAATATTTAATAAATAAAGCATATTCAAAATGACTTTAATAAGTAGTGTTATCACATTTTTCAAATATAACATCATAATTATTAAATATATCATCATAATTTCTCAACGAAGATATGCCATAAATGCTTAAAACCAATCCAAAAAGCACATGAACTTCAAATTTAAAACAAAAGGAGAAAGAAAATACTCAGGTCTATAATAAACTATATTGAAATAACGTATGTTATACTAAAATAATGCAAGTTATATTGAATAACGATATTATAGTGTAATAATGTAGAATTATGATGTGTATGAGTTATTTAGTAGATTAATGTTTAAGGTCTGTTAGGTCACATAATGCAAAATAACGAAGTTACGTAATAGGTTTTTTCAACAATGAACTCAAGATTATTATGCTCAGGCTTTTAATTAGGCATCCAAGAACCAAGTTCAGGATTCCTAGTGACGATTGCAACACCAAGGATCAGATAGTCACCCTTTGCATTGTCATTGTTGTGAGGTTTGTTTTTTATTTAAATCTGATAATGTTTGCTCATTGTTGTTTGTTTTTGTTTAATTTGGCGGATCTTGAAATTTTGGATGGTTGGCTATTGGTCTATTTTTACTAATCGACTTGTTTAGATTTTTTAATCAAGTTTGTGAGTATTGAATGACATCTCAGAATTGTTCAGGTTTCTTTAATTTTTATTTCCAATCCTCCCTCTTATGACACGATGGCATGGGTGTGTTTCTCGCTATCAAACCTTACCAGCGATGATGATTTTCCTCATTCTTTGATAAGTCAACTCATGCACTCTCCTACATACCGTTAGTCCATGCATCATGTGCACTAGAATACTAGTTCTTTATGAGGAAAACTTCCTCCACTATTGAATTTCTCCACCTCAAACTTTGTTCTTTTCGTGTTGTTTGTCGTAATATGAAATTCCTAAACTTCTCTCAAGCATATTATTGAGGCTTTTGTACATACAAGAGAAAACTGGATCCAACTACCATTACATTGCTACCAATAATAGATATTGAATTATTTACTAACATTACTTAATTTTTGATCAAGTGTACACCCTTAATGACGAACAAAGAGGGGAAAATCATGCAACACAATAGCATTACTTAATTTCATAATTTACTAACATCCACGAAAGAGAGTGAGAAGTTTTACCACTTAAATAGGCAATGATTAAGGTATTTTCTTCTCTTAGCCATCATTCACAACAATATTCCTTTAAATGCTTGGATAATTTGTTTGGCAATAACTTCAAGATCCTCAGAAGGAGGATCTATACATGTCGTTTTCTTCAAGATCGAACACAAAAAATCTTTTTCCCTATTTGAACTTCTACATTATCTTGGATCTGAGCATCTGTTCCCAAAGCATGCATGCATATTCACAATAAGATGCTAGAATTTAAAACCAGCTTAAATTTCACTTCTAGTAGGTTTCGAGAATTTTGGTTTCATTTCCCATATATTAAAGTCAACCCTTGTCTTCGTATCAAAGAGATCCAAATATAGAATGTCATAAGCCTAACCAAACTCAATTTCCTATTTAGTATTAATATATTTTTAATTGGTAAACTTTCAATCTAATTTGAGTCTCTTTTTGACTTGATACAAGTCATAAACACAACAAGGTCTGCCTTGACTTGTATCCAAAACTTCACACAATAAAAATGATTCATCATGCCATGCTTCATCATTGTTCCTTTCCTATACATGTTTTATGCCCCCATTTAACACTATGCCAAGCTAAATGGTACCGAACATTGATGAAAAAGACAAGTTTGATTCCTAATTGTACAAAAGTAAAAGTTTCAAGCACACAAGCAAGTTAAACATGGGAAATATATACATCTAACATTATTTTTGACAGCAAATTAATGGACAAAACATTTATGTTAGGCTGAGTCAGTGTAACGATAAGAAATAATAGAATATATATTTAAGGAATGACATATAAAAGCTGGTAAAGTTTGGATGTTCATGTCGATATCAAGTCAGGTAGGATGAAATGATACTGACCTGATTCATACTTTTACACTACTTTCAAGTTAATGTTTAAAAGCGGGCACGTAGCCCACCTAGGCCTAAGCGGTACCTAGGCCACTCGCCTAGGTCTTGAGTGCCTAGGGGCCACTGGCGGGTTGCACCGCTTAGGTTTTAGTCGTTTTCCTCCGCTGCCACCTCCATGTTCTCCAACCTCTTCCGGTCTCCTCCACAAACTACTAACACCTCCTCTACCTCATGTGACCTTCAAAGAAACCTCTCACCACTACTTAAACAAAAAGAAATTCATCAAGGTGTACCACTAGACGCCGAGGCGTGTCGGTCTAGCCTAGCTGTGATTGTAACATTGTTTCAAGTGTAAACATTTTTGATTGACCACCCCTTCTGTGATCTATAACTAACCCAGACACCTATAAATCCAAAACAAACCTTTTTACAATGTCTGCCGGATGCTTTTACCCAAATTTAGAGCTCAGGTGAGTACTTTTGTGTTATAATGTCAATTCACAACCTCAAGGTTCTAACAATCTTGGAAAGAGAACAAAAACTAAGTACCATGGTTAAAAGCCATGGTGGTTGTAACTTTAATGGGCATGAAAGAAAGCCACGAAAGTAGAGTTAATTCCGTGGTTAAAAGCCGGTCGGGATTTTTTCTTTGTTTTTGGGTAAATGCGATAATAAAAGTGGGTTAGGGGAATAATTGAGAGGGAAAACATGTGTTTCTAGAAGAGTTAAGGGGCTAGGTGGTCTTTTCGAGTCTAATCCTAAGTGGGAAATAGTCCCTAGGCTACAATAACACCCTCCTCCCTCGCCTTTATTTAGTCCAAAATCTAGGACTATTTCATTTTAAAGGACTAAATAGTCCGACCTAATACCCTCCAAAATTTCAACCAAACACATTATTATTTTATTTTAAAGGATAAATTACCTCAAATAATACCCAATTCAAACATGGCTTGAACATATTTAAGACAATCGCTGCAAGTTTGAGAGCCTCAAGAATAGCTTGAGCTTCGACGATGACTGAAAATCACGACTCAAATTTTCCTGTTGAAACATATGACCCCTTTGCTCATAAGCCTGATTAGACTCAAGAATGATTGAGGTTGTTATGATTCTTATGAAGATTCATGTACATTTTGTAAGGTATGTTGGTGGGTGTGCCTTCCTATCTGATTCATGTATGAAGTTTAAACTTGTTAGCATGCTTGTCATAGACAATCGGTGTTATGAATGGCAGGAAATTTGTATGCTTGTCATAGACAATCGATGTTGCGGAATGGCAAGAAATTTGATATCTCATCTAATGATGGCACAAGCATCAATAGGAGTTGATAAAAGTATGCTCCCATATCTCACTTTTCGTAAACATCAATAATAGCTTGGGCGCTTGCAACTTCTTTGCATTTAAACCACTACAGGTTGCATCTCAAGTCTAGGAGAGTGATGGAGATGCGAGAGGCTACAACATTACAGACTTGACATGTAATGATGCAACCAAACAACAAATGATTGAGTGCTTTGATATATTCTCTACACAACGCATAATTCGGTCAATGAAAGTATCGCTGGCGAGCACGACGCCGGGTAGTAGAATGTTGAAGAGAGAATGCCACACAAAGTGTTTATGTTGGGGTTGACATCAATAATCTCTTTAGAAAAACTGTTATTGTAGGATCATTTGAAGGTGCTTGTAGAGTGGTGGATCAAATAGCATATTGACCATGGGGTCAATCTATATTTTCATCCCCATAGATTTCTTAGCATTGTTTGGTGAAGTCCTTTAGAAACTTCTTTCCTAGAAGTGCCTCTACACTTACCTATTACTATAAGTCTTTAAGGAAACTTCTTTCCTGGAAGTGCCTTTACCTTTTATTATTTAATGAAATGCTTGTTTTAGGCATGTCATATTCATTTTCAAAACCCAATAATACCCTCAAAATTTATATAAACTTGGAAATTAGTTTAAGGACAAATTTGGGAGGAAATCCAATAAAATTTCTAGTCTACCGAACTCACACAATGTCCTTTTAATTGCAAACATGGAAGTTACTAAAGATAATCACTTATTGCAATCTCCAGTCCCCACATTTTAGATCTCATTAAAAAATCAACAACGAACTTCTCCCTTACATCTTGCTTCTGTCCACTTCAAGTCTTGTCCTCTTGTCTAGTCCATTAGAATTTTCATATTGGAGTTCCTAGAATTCTGGTCCTTTTCTTTTCTTAATGGATTTTTGAAGTCAAGCAATGTTGCCTAACCAATAACGTCATACAGTCCCATAACGTTACATCTAACATTTATACATGTTTTAATATTTAAATATTTAATAAATTCATATTCAAAATGACTTTAATAAGTAGTGTTATATTTCAAATATAACATCATAATTATTAAATATGTCCAATAATGACTATATGCCATGCCCAATCCAGCATGAACCTAAAACGAGAAAGTTCAGGTTTAATGAAATAAGTGATGATAATAAAATGGCAAGTTGAACGCATATTATAGTGTAATAATGTAAATTATGAGTATGAGTTATTTTGTAGAATGTAATTTATAGGGATAATGCAAAATAACCAGAGTGGGACCAAGAGGTTTTTCATGCCAAGTTATTATGCCCAAAGGATCCTCTTAAATTTAAATCTAATGTTTGCTCATTGATGTTAGTTTTTGTTGATTTTTGAGGTTTGAAATCTGGATGTTGCTATTGGTTTGTTTTTGTTTAATTTGATTTTATTGGTTCTGTTTTGTTTGGTCTCTTTTGTCAGCTTGTTTTATTTTTTTTATTCCAATCCTCTCATGACACAGATGGCTTTAATTTTTTTTCAATCTTGGAATGATTTGTTTATTCTTTGATAAGTCAACTCATGCATCTTCCTTTCCAACTTCATGCATCATGTGCACTAGAATACTAGTTCTTTATGAGGTCCACTATTGAATTTCTCCACCTCAAACTTTGTTCTTTCGTGTTGTTTGTCGTAATATGAAATTCCAATTCTTCTCTGTAGCATTGAAGAGAAAACTGGAGATCCAAAACGCCCAATATATTGACAGCTTTTAATTTACTTAAATTTTGACCAACACCCTTGATCAAGGCTGACGAAAGAGGGGAAATCATGCACACAACACATAACTTAATTTCATAATTTACTAACATCCACGAAAGAGAGTGAGAAGTTTTACCACTTAAATAGGCAATGATTAAGGTATTTTCTTCTCTTAGCCATCATTCACAACAATATTCCTTTAAATGCTTGGATAATTTGTTTGGTTAATAACTTCAAGATCCTCAGAAGGAGGATCTATACATGTCGCTTTTCAAGATCGAAGTCCATCCCCCCTCTTGAACTTGATCTTGAATGTCCCTTGAAAAGCATGCATGCATTCACAATAAGTTGCTAGTTTCCAGCCCGTGTTTCAAGTTTGGTTTCTCCATAAAAGTCAACCCTTTGTCCCTATAGAATGATCCTTCCTTCCTAGTATTTATATTTTTTAATTGGTAAACTTTCAATCTAATTTGAGTCTCTTTTTGACTTGATACAAGTCATCACCTTTGATATAACTTAATAAAAATGATTCATCATGCCATGCTTCATCATTGTTCCTTTCCTATACATGTTTTATGCCCCCATTTAACACTATGCCAAGCTAAATGGTACCGAACATTGATGAAAAAGACAAGTTTGATTCCTAATTGTACAAAAGTAAAAGTTTCAAGCACACAAGCAAGTTAAACATGGGAAATATATACATCTAACATTATTTTTGACAGCAAATTAATGGACAAAACATTTATGTTAGGCTGAGTCAGTGTAACGATAAGAAATAATAGAATATATATTTAAGGAATGACATATAAAAGCTGGTAAAGTTTGGATGTTCATGTCGATATCAAGTCAGGTAGGATGAAATGATACTGACCTGATTCATACTTTTACACTACTTTCAAGTTAATGTTTAAAAGCGGGCACGTAGCCCACCTAGGCCTAAGCTACCTAGGCCACTCGCCTAGGTCTTGAGAGTGCCTAGGGGGCATGGGCCACTGGCGCGGGTTGCACCGCTTAGGTTTTAGTCGTGTTTTCCTCCGCTGCCACCTCCATGTTCTCCAACCTCTTCCGGTCTCCTCCACAAACTACGAACACCTCCTCTACCTCATGTGACCTTCAGCAAAACCTCTCTCACCACTACTTAAACAAAAAAGAAATTCATCAAGGTGTACCACTAGACGTCGAGGCGCTTGGTGTCGGTCTAGCGCCTAGCTGTGATTGTAACATTGTTTCAAGTGTAAACATTTTTGATTGACCACCCCTTCTGTGATCTATAACTAACCCACACCTATAAATCCAAAACAAACCTTTTTACCATGTCTTCATCGGATGCTTTTACCCAAATTTAGAGCTCGGTGAGTACTTTTGTGTTATAATGTCAATTAACAATGTATTCCCAACTTAGAGATTCTTTTCAATTATTTCAAATAAGTTATCGCTTAAATATCGATCACCAAGAAGCACCAATAATGTGGATTATTATAGTGCTAATTGTTCATTTAAAATATATATATATATATATATATATATATATATATATATATATATATATATATATATATATAGAGAGAGAGAGAGAGAGAAAAGCCCTATAAACTTTACGCATAAAGACATATCCACCAATCTTTTAACCATTGATATCCTTGATCCGGAAAGATATAAAGACATTCGATTTGTGTGCATCTTGATTTCACCTATCCCAAGGCAACATCAATGGATATAAAAACACTCCTCTTATCAACTTAAGTTTATAGAGTTCTTTATATATATATATATATATATATATATATATATATATATATATATATATATATATATATATATATATCAATGAGGCTCCTAAGGACAAAACATACTAGAATCGTAGACAAAGAGATTCCAAATTTTAAAATCTAATAAAGAATAGCGTAATAGCTACATGTCAACATCTTACATGCATAAATATTGCATCAAACCTACTACGCTATTAAACATCTAAAAGGCATTATCAAATAAAATCCACAATAGTAAACGTAACTTACTTTAGTCGCCTCTTCATCTATCGAGGTGCGTGGATAAGGATAACACAAGATCCGCCATCTCTCCTAAAATCAAAACAAAAACATTAATTGGAGATAACTTAAGAGATAATTACATCTTGTTATTTGGATAGGTAGAATTGTCATTTGAAACAATTTTTAGAGTCATCAACTAGCCAATAGTTAAATTCAGTGACAAGCTGCATTTGGTACATTCTTCACAACCTCAAGGTTCTAACAATCTTGGAAAGAGAACAAAAACTAAGTACCATGGTTAAAAGCCATGGTGGTTGTAACTTTAATGGGCATGAAAGAAAGCCACGAAAGTAGAGTTAATTCCCGTGGTTAAAAGCCGGTCGGGATTTTTTGCTTTGTTTTTGGGTAAATGACGATAATAAAAGTGGGTTAGGGGAATAATTAGAGAGGGAAAACATGTGTTTCTAGAAGAGTTAAGGGGCTAGGTGGTCTTTTCGAGTCTAATCCTAAGTGGGAAATTGTCCCTAGGCTACAATAACACCCTCCTCCCCGCCTTTATTTAGTCCAAAATCTAGGACTATTTCATTTTAAAGGACTAAATAGTCCGACCTAATACCCTCCAAAATTTCGAACCAAACACATTATTATTTTATTTTAAAGGATAAATTACCTCGAAATAATACCCAATTCAAACATGGCTTGAACATATTTAAGACAATCGCTGCAAGTTTGAGAGCCTCAAGAATAGCTTGAGCTTCGACGATGACTGAAAATCACGACTCAAATTTTCCTGTTGAAACATATGACCCCGCCTTTGCTCATAAGCCTGATTAGACTCAAGAATGATTGAGGTTGTTATGATTCTTATGAAGATTCATGTACATTTTGTAAGGTATGTTGGTGGGTGTGCCTTCCTACCTGATTCATGTATGAAGTTTAAACTTGTTAGCATGCTTGTCATAGACAATCGGTGTTGCGGAATGGCAGGAAATTTGTATGCTTGTCATAGACAATCGATGTTGCGGAATGGCAAGAAATTTGATATCTCATCTAATGATGGCACAAGCATCAATAGGGAGTTGATAAAAGTATGCTCCCATATCTCACTTTTCGTAAACATCAATAATAGCTTGGGCGCTTGCAACTTCTTTGCATTTAAACCACTACAGGTTGCGATCTCGAAGTCTAGGAGAGTGATGGAGATGCGAGAGGCTACAACATTACAGACTTGACATGTAATGATGCAACCAAACAACAAATGATTGAGTGCTTTGATATATTCTCTACACAACGCATAATTCGGGTCAATGACGAGTATCGTTGCGGAGCGACGCACGCTTGGTAGTAGAATGTTGAAGAGAGAATGCCACACAAAGTGTTTATGTTGGGGTTGACATCAATAATCTCTCTAGAAAAACTGTTATTGTAGGATCATGTGAAGGTGCTTGTAGAGTGGTGGATCAAATATCATATTGACCATGGGGTCAATCTATATTTTTCATCCCCATAGATTTGTTAGCATTGTTTGGTGAAGTCCTTAAGGAAACTTCTTTCCTAGAAGTGCCTCTACACTTACCTATTACTATAAGTCTTTAAGGAAACTTCTTTCCTGGAAGTGCCTCTACATTTACCTATTATTATATTTAATGAAATGCTTGTTTTAGGCATGTCATATTCATTTTCAAAACCCAATAATACCCTCAAAATTTATATAAACTTGGAAATTAGTTTAAGGACAAATTTGGGAGGAAATCCAATAAAATTTCTAATTTACTAACATCCACGAAAGAGAGTGAGAAGTTTTACCACTTAAATAGGCAATGATTAAGGTATTTTCTTCTCTTAGCCATCATTCACAACAATATTCCTTTAAATGCTTGGATAATTTGTTTGGCAATAACTTCAAGATCCTCAGAAGGAGGATCTATACATGTCGCTTTCTTCAAGATCGAAGTTCAGACAAAAATCTTTTTCCCTATTTGAACTTCTACATTATCTTGGATCTGAGCATCTGTTCCCTTGAAAAGCATGCATGCATATTCACAATAAGATGCTAGAATTTAAAACCAGCTTAAATTTCACTTCTAGTAGGTTTCGAGAATTTTGGTTTCATTTCCCATATATTAAAGTCAACCCTTGTCTTCGTATCAAAGAGATCCAAATATAGAATGTCATAAGCCTAACCAAACTCAATTTCCTATTTAGTATTAATATATTTTTTAATTGGTAAACTTTCAATCTAATTTGAGTCTCTTTTTGACTTGATACAAGTCATAAACACAACAAGGTCTGCCTTGACTTGTATCCAAAACTTCACACAATAAAAATGATTCATCATGCCATGCTTCATCATTGTTCCTTTCCTATACATGTTTTATGCCCCCATTTAACACTATGCCAAGCTAAATGGTACCGAACATTGATGAAAAAGACAAGTTTGATTCCTAATTGTACAAAAGTAAAAGTTTCAAGCACACAAGCAAGTTAAACATGGGAAATATATACATCTAACATTATTTTTGACAGCAAATTAATGGACAAAACATTTATGTTAGGCTGAGTCAGTGTAACGATAAGAAATAATAGAATATATATTTAAGGAATGACATATAAAAGCTGGTAAAGTTTGGATGTTCATGTCATATCAAGTCAGGTAGGATGAAATGATACTGACCTGATTCATACTTTTACACTACTTTCAAGTTAATGTTTAAAAAAGCGGGCACGTAGCCCACCTAGGCCTAAGCGGTACCTAGGCCACTCGCCTAGGTCTTGAGAGTGCCTAGGGGGGCATGGGCCACTTATGCGGGTTGCACCGCTTAGGTTTTAGTCATGTTTTCCTCCGTTGCCACCTCCATGTTCTCCAACCTCTTCCGGTCTCCTCCACAAACTACGAACACCTCCTCTACCTCATGTGACCTTCAAAGAAAACCTCTCACCACTACTTAAACAAAAAGAAATTCATCAAGGTGTACCACTAGACGCCGAGGCTTGGTGTCGGTCTAGCCTAGCGCCAGTAACATTGTTTCAAGTGTAAACATTTTTGATTGACCACCCCTTCTGTGATCTATAACTAACCAGACACCTATAAATCCAAAACAAACCTTTTTACCATGTCTTGCCGGATGCTTTTACCCAAATTTAGAGCTCGGTGAGTACTTTTGTGTTATAATGTCAATTAACAATGTATTCCCAACTTAGAGATTCTTTTCAATTATTTCAAATAAGTTATCGCTTAAATATGATCACCAAGAAGCACCAATAATGTGGATTATTATAGTGCTAATTGTTCATTTAAAATATATATATATATATATATATATATATATATATATATATATATATATATATATATATATATAGAGAGAGAGAGAGAGAGAGCAAGCTCCTATAAACTTACGCTGATAGTGAACATCCACCAACTTTTCTAACCATTGATATTGCCTTGGGATCCGTGAAAGATATAAAGCACATCTTTGAGATTTGTGTGCATCTTGATTTCACCTATCCCAAGGCAACATCAATGGATATAAAAGTTGGTGAACACTACCTCTTATCAACTTAAGTTTATAGGAGTCTTGCTTATATATATATATATATATATATATATATATATATATATATATATATATATATATATATATATATATATATCAATGAGGCAAAAGGACAAAACATACTAATCGTAGACAAAGAGATTCCAAATTTTAAAATCTAATAAAGAATAAAGGAATAGCTACATGTCAACATCTTACATGCATAAATATTGCATCAAACCTACTACGCTATTAAACATCTAAAAGGCATTATCGAAATAAAATCCACAATAGTAAGCAATGGAACTTACTTTAGTCGCCTCTTCATCTATGGAGGTGGCGGATAAGGATAACCACAGATCTGGCCATCTCTCCTAAAATCAAAACAAAAACATTAATTGGAGATAACTTAAGAGATAATTAAAGGTTGTTGCTTTTCGAGGAGAATTTAGAACACAATGACCTTGTATGCAATACATAAATTTATTTTAAGGAAAATATGCAACATATTAATATGCATGTCATCAAACTTGGGCTAGTTTTTGTTTTGTTAAATCAAGAATACCAAAATACCAATTCGAGTTGGTGAAACCCATACCTAGGTAGCCAAGTAATAATAACTGTTATAAAAGAATGCTCTGAATTGTAAAGTGCATAGCATTCTACATGTCAATACAAAACAAAAACTTTTCTTAGAATTTAGAGAAAATAGAGCATAATCGACTCTTTATGATACCACGACATTTGTGTCGAAAAAGAAAAAGTAATTAATGGTTTAAGCATTTGGTTTGCAATCTTTTTAATTTATGGATAAAAATGCTTTTGGGAGTTGCAGTATGGATAAATTAGGGTCAAAAAAGACAAAAAAATTAATGATTTAGAAGCTTTAGTAGCAATAATTTTTAATCTTCCGATTAGCAGCTGCATGTTTTTTCAATATTCTAAATGCATATTAAGTAGACGCTTAAGCACCCGCTTATGTCTAAGCAGATTGGAACCGCTGCTATTAGGGAAAAAGCGTTTTATTATGTCATCATCTGCATAATCAGCGATTTTCGCTAACACCACAAATTTTATTTTTATTTTTGTTTTTGTTTGTAGGCGCCTCTCTTTTGAATCCTTTCTGGGTTAAACCTGTTTACCAAAAACTTGCTCCGACTACTAAAGTAAAACAAAATCCTAAACTCTAAATTTTTCCTCAAGTTCTACTATTCTCTCAATTATCTCTTGTTTGAACCCAGTGGCTATGACAAATATCTCCAGCCTTCATCAATGCTTGCTCGAACTTGGGCCCCTCACAGAAAGTCACCAGAAGATTGTACAACATCCAACGCTCTCCTATAAGCTCTCTGACAAAAACCTTGAAGCTTTCCGACGTTCTCTCTGAAGCTCTCCAACAAAATAGATTAGTCGCAGCTTCTAAGTATATTTTCTATTTTTCGTGAATGTTATATATTTTAACATATGTTAAGTAATAAATATATACTAAAAATTCAACAAAATGCAAATTCTGCATAATCCAATTAATTGGGATAATCTGATTAATCGTTAAGTTCACCCAGATTGCACACATAATAAAACTATGTTCTTGAACATTGTGTTTTGTTTCTTGGTCAAATTATGCTATCCTATGTTGCATGGTTACGAAAAGGATAATTGCATGTACAACTAAGGGACACGATAAATTTATAAAAAGTAGGATATAGGGACAAGACTACATAAATATTTATATACACATAAATTATAAATTGAAACAAACAATTTATATGAGAATAAGGATGAGAATTAAAATTCTTATAACATTTTTATGTTTTATTATTATTATGTGGATTATAAATTAGAAAATCAATAGTTTTTGAAAAAGACACCCAAACGGCCATTTAAAATCATAATCAGAAACCTAACCTATGTCCAAATGAGTTTCAAAAGTGATGTGAAGTGTAGGATATAAGTACATAATATGTGTATGTACATAATATGTATGACAAGTGTTTTAAATTAAAACATGTAGTGCATAATGGAGTACATGCTCAAATAAATGTATGCACATATGCAAGAAGTGTCCAAGGAGTTTGGGTACAAGTACATCTCGTGTATGGGTACGCTTTAGATTAGAAGTACCTGTGTAACATAGACTCTACCGAACCATTTTTCAAGAAGTGCTACGAGTTGGGCTGTCGACTCTTAGTTTACATACTATGTTGTTTTTAACTCTATTAGGATCGCTATATTTTGTATTATGTGACTATTTAACCGGTAGAATTTTTGTGTCAAATGACATCAAGGACGCCTCCCTACCATAATTCTTGAGGAGTTTGATATTCTCTTATCTCTCGCCCACTACCAGTAATTCTTGAGGAGTTTGATGTTCTCTTATCTACAAAATATTAGTTATCCTAAATGTGTTTCTTTTGATTTAATATATATACTTTAGGGCTCTCGCCTATTTTTCCTTTAAAAATAATGTGGAAAAAATGAAAAAAGGTTTAAGCATCCACACGTTGATAATGTTTTTCAAGAGTTCTTCTCTATGTAAACAAGTATGGAAATGACTAAAAATTATCATGTTTGGTTACTATTGTGTCGATAAGAAATAATAGAATATATATTTAAGGAATGACATATAAAAGCTGGTAAAGTTTGGATGTTCATGTCGATATCAAGTCAGGTAGGATGAAATGATACTGACCTGATTCATACTTTTACACTACTTTCAAGTTAATGTTTAAAAAAGCGGGCACGTAGCCCACCTAGGCCTAAGCGGTACCTAGGCCACTCGCCTAGGTCTTGAGAGTGCCTAGGGGGGCATGGGCCACTTATGCGGGTTGCACCGCTTAGGTTTTAGTAATGTTTTCCTCCGTTGCCACCTCCATGTTCTCCAACCTCTTCCGGTCTCCTCCACAAACTACGAACACCTCCTCTACCTCATGTGACCTTCAGCAAAACCTCTCTCACCACTACTTAAACAAAAAAGAAATTCATCAAGGTGTACCACTAGACGTCGAGGCGCTTGGTGTCGGTCTAGCGCCTAGCGCGTATTGTAACATTGTTTCAAGTGTAAACATTTTTTGATTGACCACCCCTTCTGTGATCTATAACTAACCCAGACACCTATAAATCCAAAACAAACCTTTTTTACCATGTCTTCGTCGGATGCTTTTACCCAAATTTAGAGCTCAGGTGAGTACTTTTGTGTTATAATGTCAATTAACAATGTATTCCCAACTTAGAGATTCTTTTCAATTATTTCAAATAAGTTATCGTTTAAATACTGATCACCAAGAAGCACCAATAATGTGGATTATTATAGTGCTAATTGTTCATTTAAAATATATATATATATATATATATATATATATAGAGCAAGGCTCCTATAAACTTAAGTTGATAGAGAATAGTCATCAACCAACTTTTCTAACCATTGATATTGCCTTGGGATCCGTGAAGATATAAAGCACATCTTTGAGATTTGTGTGCATCTTGATTTCACCTATCCCAAGACAACATCAATGGATATAAAAGTGGTGAACACTATCTCTTATCAACTTAAGTTTATAGGAGCCTTGCTATATATATATATATATATATATATATATATATATATATATATCAATGAGGTCTTAAAAGAACAAAACATACGGCAATCGTAGACAAAGAGATTCCAAATTTTAAAATCTAATAAAGAATAGCGAATAGCTACATGTCAACATCTTACATGCATAAATATTGCATCAAACCTACTACGCTATTAAACATCTAAAAGGCATTATCGAAATAAAATCCACAATAGTAAGCAATGTAACTTACTTTAGTCGCCTCTTCATCTATGGAGGTGGCGGATAAGGATAACCGCAGTATCTGGCCATCTCTCCTAAAATCAAAACAAAAAACATTAATTGGAGATAACTTAAGAGATAATTAAAGGTTGTTGCTTTTTCGAGGAGAATTTAGAACACAATGACCTTGTATGCAATACATAAATTTATTTTTAAGGAAAATATGCAACATATTAATATGCATGTCATCAAACTTGGGCTAGTTTTTTGTTTTGTTAAATCAAGAATACCAAAATTTCTGAGTTGGTGAAACCCATACCTAGGTAGCCAAGTAATAATAACTGTTATAAAAGAATGCTTTCTGAATTGTAAAGTGCATAGCATTCTACATGTCAATACAAAACAAAAACTTTTCTTAGAATTTAGAGAAAATAGAGCATAATCGACTCTTTATGATACCACGACATTTGTGTCGAAAAAGAAAAAGTAATTAATGGTTTAAGCATTTGGTTTGGAATCTTTTAATTTATGGATAAAAATGCTTTTGGGAGTTGCAGATGGATAAATTAGGGTCAAAAAGACAAAAAAATTAATGATTTAGAAGCTTTAGTAGCAATAATTTTTAATCTTCCGATTAGCAGCTGCATGTTTTTTCAATATTCTAAATGCATATTAAGTAGACGCTTACACTGCTATGTCTAAGCAGATTGGAACCGCCGCTATTAGGGGAAAAGCGCTTATTATGTCATCATCTGCATCATCAGCGCATTTTCGCTAACACCCACAAATTTTTATTTTTATTTTTATTTTTGTTTGTAGGCTCTCTTTTGAATCCTTTCGGTTAAACCTCGTTACCAAAAACTTGTTCACTACTAAAGTAAAACAAAATCCTAACTCTAAATTTTTCCTCAAGTTCTACTATTCTCTCAATTATCTCTTGTTTGAACCCGGTGCTATGACAAATACCTCCAACCTTCATCAATGCTTGCTCGAACTTGGACCCCTCACGAAAGTCACGAAGATTGTACAACATCCAACGCCTCCTATAAGCTCTCGACAAAAACCTTGAAGCTTCCGACGCTCTCAAGCTCTCCAACAAAATAGATTAGTCAAGCTTCTAAGTATATTTTCTATTTTTCGAATGTTATATATTTTAACATATGTTAAGCAATAAATATATACTAAAAATTCAACAAAATGCAAATTCTCGCATAATCCAATTAATTGATAACTGATTAATCGTTAAGTTCACTGCATTGCACACATAATAAAACTATGTTCTTGAACATTGTGTTTTCGTGTTTCTTGGTCAAATTATGCTATCCTATGTTGCATGGTTACGAAAAGGATATCGGGTACGTGTACAACTAAGGACACGATAAATTTATAAAAAGTAGGATATAGGGACAAGACTACATAAATATTTATATACACATAAATTATAAATTGAAACAAACAATTTATATGAGAATAAGGATGAGAATTAAAATTCTTATAACATTTTTATGTTTTATTATTATTATGTGGATTATAAATTAGAAAATCAATAGTTTTTGAAAAAGACACCCAAACGGCCATTTAAAATCATAATCCGAAACCTAACCTATGTCCAAATGAGTTTCAAAAAGTGATGTGAAGTGTAGGATATAAGTACATAATATGTGTATGTACATAATATGTATGACAAGTGTTTTAAATTAAAACATGTAGTGCATAATGGAGTACATGCTCAAATAAATGTATGCACATATGCAAGAAGTGTCCAAGGAGTTTGGGTACAAGTACATCTCGGTATGGGTACAGCTTTAGATTAGAAGTACCGTGTAACATAGACTCTACCGAACCATTTTTCAAGAAGTGCTACGAGTTGGGCCTCACAACTTTTAGTTTACATACTATGTTGTTTTTAACTCTATTAGGATCGCTATATTTTGTATTATGTGACTATTTAACCCTAGAATTTTTGTGTCAAATGACATCAAGGACCTCCTCGGCCATAATTCTTGAGGAGTTTGATATTCTCTTATCTCCGCCCACGGTAGTAATTCTTGAGGAGTTTGATGTTCTCTTATCTACAAAATATTAGTTATCCTAAATGTTTCTTTTGATTTAATATATATGCTTTAGGGCTCTCACCCTATTTTTCCTTTAAAAAATAATGTGGAAAAAATGAAAAAAGGTTTAAGCATCCACAACGTTGATAATGTTTTTCAAGAGTTCTTCTCTATGTAAACAAGTATGGAAATGACTAAAAATTATCATGTTTGGTTACTATTGTGTTGATAACAATGTTTTTGGGAGTTGTATTGTACATAAATTAGTGTGGAAAACCAAGAAAAATAATGGTTTGAACATTTTGTTTAGAAAGTTATTTCTTAATATTTGGATAAATATGTTTTGTTAAGTTGTGTTGTAGATAAATTAGTGCGAAAGAAGTCAAAAAATGGCTTAAACATTTGATAATCTTTTTAGTTTGTGCATAAAAATATTTTCTTAGAGTTGTATTGTAGATAACCAAACACTATGTTTATATTTATATTTATACTTCTTTATTTATACTTATGCTTTTTTTATTTAGAGCCACCAAAGTTTATTTGGTCTTGCTTCAGCCATGAGAGCTCATCAAAGCTCAGATTCATGACCGGTTTACCCTAAGCACAAGAGAACACAGCTGCTCCATTATGTAAATTAATAATCTTAATGAGAAATAAAGATTGGGTTCCATTCTTGGTGACCTAAAGTAAATTTTGTTGTGTAGGGAAGAGAGGGTAGTTAGTGTGTGAATGACATTTTTTTTTCTATTTGGCTTATTTTCATTTTGGTAACCAAAAATTTACACTATACTTTTCCTTTGATACCTGAAAGTATCTTATTAAAACTTTGATATTCCATTTTGATATCCCCAAAATATTGCTTTAATGAAGTGAGATCGAAATTTGCAGTCTTAAAGTGTTAAAAAGAAATACATAGGATATCAAAAAAATGAGATTGAAACTTTATGTCATAGTTTCAAAAATTTCTTGGTTTTAAAATGAAAAGGTGGGTAACATTTGGGGTACAAAAGTGAAAATAAGTGTAATATTTAATTTCTGTCTTTTTTGGGTATGGTTATTCTAATTTAAATAATTATTTGTTATTTCAATATTAGTCCCTCAGATCTTTAAGTATTTTGAAATTAGTCTCCAAATCTTTTGAGTTGGTTGAAACTAGCCCCCTAGGTAGCACCAGGTTGAAAGATTTTGTACTAGATCCAAAACACATAGCATATTAGGGAGTAATTTCAAAATATGAAATTCTAAATACTTAAAATTTTGGGAGACTAATTCAAAATACGAAGGTTGTGGCGACTAATTTCAAAATGTGAAAATACTGGGGACTAATAAAAAAACTCAAATTATTTAAACATGATTGTGTGTTATCCTATCAGTTGCTATCAATGTACTTGTTTTCAAAAGAAAATTACTCAGGGTTAGTATAGCTTCAGTTGCATTCACTTTGTTCTTTTATTTTACCATCTACTAAAGTTTTTGGGAGCTACAGTGGAACTCCCAAAACCCTAAATTTTAAGTATTTTGAAATTAGTCCCCAAATCTTTTGAGTTGATTGAAATTAATCTCTCTAGTTACTAGTTAGCACCATGTTGAAAGATTTCGAGACTAATTCCAAAACGCTTAACATATTTGGGGGTATTTTAAAATATTAAAATTTGGGGACTAATTTCAAAACACTTAAAATTTTAAAAGACTAAATCAAAATGTGGAGGTTTGGTGTACTAATTTCAAAATATGAAAGATACGGGGAACTAATAAAAACATCTAATTATTTAAACATGAATATGCGTGTTGTCCTATCAGTTGCTATCAATGTACTTTGTTTTCAAAAGTTGCCATCAACGTACTTGTTTTAAATATAAAAATTTACTCTGGGTTAGTGCGGCTTCAGTTGCATTCGCTTTATTCTTTTATATCTTACCACCTACTCAAGTTTTGGGAGCTACAGTGAAATCCCAAAACTTCAGTGAATAGTAAAATATAAAGTATAATATACTGTTTCCATCCTTCCAAACATTTTCCAACTTGTGCCTCTGCGTTGACTAGTCAAATATGAAAATTGTCTCCTTTTCTGAACCATCCCTCCACCCTGTTAGTTTTAGAAAATCCCCCTCAGCTATGGCGCGTCCCAAAAGCCCCTTCAACTATTTTAATTTTAATTTGAGTAAACCCCAATCAAACTTGGGGAAGCTTGGGTGTTGTAGATAACCCCTCAGCTTTGAAGATTTGACTTAAGCCCGAAGATTTGACTTAAGCCCCTCAACAGCCATATCATCAGCAACGTATACATAGGTGAAGTACTACAAGGGTAAAGTTGGCACCTTTCTGCTTCCGTTCAGTAATAAATAAAAAAAGCAAAGAAAACATAATTTCTCAGTACTTCGATATTTTAAGATGGCATCTTTAGTATGATGGAAACCAAACCCTGCCACGTAGCAGTTCCAAAGGAAACAAGTGGGCCCCACAGATATACCCCGAAATTTCTAGAGGCGAAGAGAGAAACATGCCTTGAGGGAAGAGCAGATGGCCTTGAGATTCTGCCGGTACTCGTCCAGCGGCACGGTCTGGAACCCCCCGCAGCGATCGGCGATGCACGCGTCATTGGCCCCGAAGAATACTGTCACCGCCACCGGCGGGCTGTCGGCGGTGCCCACATCCTCCAGAGCGCTGTCCATCACCTCCAGGGCCCACCGAGTGTTGTACCCACTGTATCCCTCAACAACACGTCCGCCTAAACCAACAGAAAACATAGCGGTGAGCTCACCGCTGGATCCCGAAAAGGAAAAGAAGAATAAAAACAGGAGGAGGCGGTAAGGTTACCGTACCCTGCGGGAGAAGTGGTGAGCGAGACTGGCGGCCCAGCCTCCGGAGGAGAAGGCCTCCTCAGTGATTGAGTCGCCGAACAACAAGATCTTGCGGCGCATTTCTGGAGAAAATCCTGCTTCTGTTTTGATATTTTAGTTGGGGATCTGGGATCTTTATGGATCGGGGATTCCCAGTAGATCTGAGGGCTCAAGGAGAGAGAGGACAGAGACTTGAGACTTTTGAGATTTGTACTCCTTGATTTCTAAACGGGTACTCCTTTTTTCTGGCTCGTCTACTTTTTTACGAACCGTCAATTTTCGGGGCGTAATGACGAAAGAGCCCTTGGTCATGAAGAGTCTAGTTAAGTGACCCTACTGAGCTGGTGTTGGCCTGGGGAAGCGGGACACGAGGCTGCGCGGTTCTAGGGGACTTGGGAATATGCTACAGAGGGTGGACAGTTGGAGCACACAAACCGCACGTTTTTTGTTTGGGTAGCCACGTGCAACAGAGGGTGTAGTAGGATTTGTGTTGTGAATTTATGAGGGTGTCGGATATTCAAAGAAGTATCAACCAACTTTTCTAACCATTGATATTGCCTTGGGATCCGTGAAAGATATAAAGCACATCTTTGAGATTTGTGTGCATCTTGATTTCACCTATCCCAAGACAACATCAATGGATATAAAAGTTGGTGAACACTATCTCTTATCAACTTAAGTTTATATATATATATATATATATATATATATATATATATATATATATATATATATCAATGAGGCTCGAGAAAAGAACAAAACATACGGCAATCAGGTAGACAAAGAGATTCCAATTTTCAAAATCTAATAAAGAATAGCAGAATAGCTACATGTCAACATCTTACATGCATAAATATTGCATCAAACCTACTACGCTATTAAACATCTAAAAGGCATTATCGAAATAAAATCCACAATAGTAAGCACAGAACTTACTTTAGTCGTCCCTCTTCATCTATTGGAGGTGGCGTGATAAGGATAACCGCAGTATCTGGCCATCTCTCCTAAAATCAAAATAAAAAACATTAATTGGAGATAACTTAAGAGAAAATTAAAGGTTGTTGCTCTTTCGAGGAGAATTTAGAACACAATGACCTTGTATGCAATACATAAATTTATTTTTAAGGAAAATATGCAACATATTAATATGCATGTCATCAAACTTGGGCTAGTTTTTTGTTTTGTTAAATCAAGAATCTGAAAATTACCAAAATTCCTGAGTTGGTGAAACCCATACCTAGGTAGCCAAGTAATAATAACTGTTATAAAAGAATGCTTTCTGAATTGTAAAGTGCATAGCATTCTACATGTCAATACAAAACAAAAAACTTTTCTTTGAATTTAGAGAAAATAGAGCATAATCGACTCTGCATGATACCACGACATTTGTGTCGAAAAAGAAAAAGTAATTATTGGTTTAAGCATTTGGTTTGGAATCTTTTTAATTTATGGATAAAAATGCTTTTGGGAGTTGCAGTATGGATAAATTAGTGTCAAAAAAGACAAAAAAAATTAATGATTTAGAAGCTTTAGTAGCAATAATTTTTAATCTTCCGATTAGCCGATACATGTTTTTTCAATAGCCACTTAAGCACCTGCTTATATCTAAGCAGATTGGAACCGCTGCTATTAGGGGAAAAGCGTTTTATTATGTCATCATCTGCATCATCAGGCGCATTTTCAGTTAACACCCACAAATTTTTATTTTTATTTTTATTTTTGTTTGTAGGCGCCTCTCTTTTGAATCCTTTCTGGGTTAAACCTGTTTACCGAAAACTTGCTCCGACTACTAAAGTAAAACAAAATCCTAACTCTAAATTTTTCCTCAAGTTCTACTATTCTCTCAATTATCTCTTGTTTGAACCCAGTGCTATGACAAATACCTCCAGCCTTCATCAATGCTTGCTCGAACTTGGACCCCTCACAGAAAGTCACCAGAAGATTGTACAACATCCAACGCTCTCCTATAAGCTCTCCGACGAAAACCTTAAAGCTTTCCAACGTTCTCTCTGAAGCTCTCCAACGAAATAAATTAGTCGAAGCTTCTAAGTATATTTTCTATTTTTCGTGAATTTTATATATTTTAACATATGTTAAGCAATAAATATATACTAAAAATTCAACAAAATGCAAATTCTGCATAATCCGATTAATCGGCATAATCTGATTAATCGTTAAGTTCACCCAGATTGCACACATAATAAAACTATGTTCTTGAACATTGTGTTTTCAGTGTTTCTTGGTCAAATTATGCTATCCTATGTTGCATGGTTACAAGTGCGGATACTGGTACAGGTACAACTAAGGAACACGATAAATTTGTAAGAAGTAGGATACAGGGACAAGACTACATAAATATTTATATACACATAAATTATAAATTGAAACAAACAATTTATATGAGAATAAGGATGAGAATTAAAATTCTTATAACATTTTTATGTTTTTATTATTATTATGTGGATTATAAATTAGAAAATCAATAGTTTTTGAACTAGACACCCAAACGGCCATTTAAAATCATAATCCGAAACCTAACCTATGTCCAAATGAGTTTCAAAAAGTGATGTGAAGTGTAGGATATAAGTACATAATATGTGTATGTACATAATATGTATGACAAGTGTTTTAAATTAAAACATGTAGTGCATAATTGAGTACATGCTCAAATAAATGTATGCACATATGCAAGGAGTGTCCAAGGAGTTCGGGTACAAGTACATCTCAGGTATGGGTACCGCTTTAGATTAGAAGTACCCAGGTAACATAGACTCTACCGAACCACTTTTTCAAGAAGTGCTACGAGTTGGGCCTGTCAGCTCTTTGTTTACATACTATGTTGTTTTTTTTAACTCTATTAGGATCGCTATATTTTGTATTATGTGACTATTTAACCCGGTAGAATTTTTGTGTCAAATGACATCAAGGACGCTCCTCGGCCATAATTCTTGAGGAGTTTGATATTATCTTATCTCCGCTCCACGGCCGTAATTCTTGAGGAGTTTGATGTTCTCTTATCTACAAAATATTAGTTATCCTATCTGTGTTTCTTTTGATTTAATATATATGCTTTAGGGCTCCTCGCCCTATTTTCCTTTAAAAAAATAATTTGTGGAAAAAATGAAAAAAGGTTTAAGCATCCACACGTTGATAATGTTTTTCAAGAGTTCTTCTATATGTAAACAAGTATGAAAATGACTAAAAATTATCATGTTTGGTTACTATTGTGTTGATAACAATGTTTTTGGGAGTTGTATTGTACATAAATTAGTGTGGAAAACCAAGAAAAATAATGGTTTGAACATTTTGTTTAGAAAGTTATTTCTTAATATTTGGATAAATATGTTTTGTTAAGTTGTGTTGTAGATAAATTAGTGCGAAAGAAGTCAAAAATGGCTTAAACATTTCATAATCTTTTTAGTTTGTGCATAAAAATATTTTCTTAGAGTTGTATTGTAGATAACCAAACTCAATTTCCTATTTAGTATTAATATATTTTTAATTGGTAAACTTTCAATCTAATTTGAGTCTCTTTTTGACTTGATACAAGTCATAAACACAACAAGGTCTGCCTTGACTTGTATCCAAAACTTCACACAATAAAAATGATTCATCATGCCATGCTTCATCATTGTTCCTTTCCTATACATGTTTTATGCCCCCATTTAACACTATGCCAAGCTAAATGGTACCGAACATTGATGAAAAAAGACAAGTTTGATTCCTAATTGTACAAAAGTAAAAGTTTCAAGCACACAAGCAAGTTAAACATGGGAAATATATACATCTAACATTATTTTTGACAGCAAATTAATGGACAAAACATTTATGTTAGGCTGAGTCAGTGTAACGATAAGAAATAATAGAATATATATTTAAGGAATGACATATAAAAGCTGGTAAAGTTTGGATGTTCATGTCGATATCAAGTCAGGTAGGATGAAATGATACTCGGACCTGATTCATACTTTTACACTACTTTCAAGTTAATGTTTAAAAAAGCGGGCACGTAGCCCACCTAGGCCTAAGCGGTACCTAGTCCACTCGCCTAGGTCTTGAGTGTGCCTAGGGGGGCATGGGCCACTTATGCGGGTTGCACCGCTTAGGTTTTAGTAATGTTTTCCTCCGTTGCCACCACCATGTTCTCCAACCTCTTCCGGTCTCCTCCACAGACTACGAACACCTCCTCTACCTCATGTGACCTTCAGCAAAACCTCTCTCACCACTAAAACAAAAAGAAATTCATCAAGGTGTACCACTAGACGTCGAGGCGCTTGGTGTCGGTCTAGCGCCTAGCGCGTATTGTAACATTGTTTCAAGTGTAAACATTTTTTGATTGACCACCCCTTCTGTGATCTATAACTAACCCAGACACCTATAAATCCAAAACAAACCTTTTTTACAATGTCTTCGTCGGATGCTTTTACCCAAATTTAGAGCTCAGGTGAGTACTTTTGTGTTATAATGTCAATTAACAATGTATTCCCAACTTAGAGATTCTTTTCAATTATTTCAAATAAGTTATCGCTTAAATACTGATCACCAAGAAGCACCAATAATGTGGATTATTATAGTGCTAATTGTTCATTTAAAATATATATATATATATATATATATATATATATATATATATATATATATATATATATAGAGAGAGAGAGAGAGAGAGAGAGCTCTATAAACTTAAGTTGATAGAGAATAGTCATCACCAACTTTTCTAACCATTGATATTGCCTTGGGATCCGTGAAAGATATAAAGCACATCTTTGAGATTTGTGTGCATCTTGATTTCACCTATCCCAAGACAACATCAATGGATATAAAGTTGGTGAACACTACCTCTTATCAACTTAAGTTTATAGGAGTCTTGTTTTATATATATATATATATATATATATATATATATATATATATATATATATATATATATATATATATATATCAATGAGGCTCCGAAAAGGACAAAACATACGGCAATCGTAGACAAAGAGATTCCAAATTTTAAAATCTAATAAAGAATAGCGTAATAGCTACATGTCAACATCTTACATGCATAAATATTGCATCAAACCTACTACGCTATTAAACATCTAAAAGGCATTATCGAAATAAAATCCACAATAGTAAGCAATGTAACTTACTTTAGTCGCCTCTTCATCTATGGAGGTGGCGGATAAGGATAACCGCAGTATCTGGCCATCTCTCCTAAAATCAAAACAAAAACATTAATTGGAGATAACTTAAGAGAAAATTAAAGGTTGTTGCTTTTTCGAGGAGAATTTAGAACACAATGACCTTGTATGCAATACATAAATTTATTTTAAGGAAAATATGCAACATATTAATATGCATGTCATCAAACTTGGGCTAGTTTTTGTTTTGTTTGTAGGCTCTCTTTTGAATCCTTTCGGTTAAACCTGTTTACCAAAACTTGTTCGACTACTAAAGTAAAACAAAATCCTAAACTCTAAATTTTTCCTCAAGTTCTACTATTCTCTCAATTATCTCTTGTTTGAACCCGTGCTATGACAAATATCTCCAAACCTTCATCAATGCTTGCTCGAACTTGGGCCCCTCACGAAAGTCACCAAGATTGTACAACATCCAACGCCTCCTATAAGCTCTCCGACAAAACCTTGAAGCTTTCCGACGTTCTCTCAAGCTCTCCAACAAAATAGATTAGTCGCAGCTTCTAAGTATATTTTCTATTTTTCGTGAATGTTATATATTTTAACATATGTTAAGCAATAAATATATACTAAAAATTCAACAAAATGCAAATTCGCATAATCCAATTAATTGGGATAACTGATTAATCGTTAAGTTCACCCAGATTGCACACATAATAAAACTATGTTCTTGAACATTGTGTTTTCAGTGTTTCTTGGTCAAATTATGCTATCCTATGTTGCATGGTTACGAAAAGGATACTTGAACAGTACAACTAAGGGACACGATAAATTTATAAAAAGTAGGATATGTGGACAAGACTACATAAATATTTATATACACATAAATTATAAATTGAAACAAACAATTTATATGAGAATAAGGATGAGAATTAAAATTCTTATAACATTTTTATGTTTTTATTATTATTATGTGGATTATAAATTAGAAAATCAATAGTTTTTGAAAAGACACCCAAACGGCCATTTAAAATCATAATCCCAAACCTAACCTATGTCCAAATGAGTTTCAAAAGTGATGTGAAGTGTAGGATATAAGTACATAATATGTGTATGTACATAATATGTATGACAAGTGTTTTAAATTAAAACATGTAGTGCATAATGGAGTACATGCTCAAATAAATGTATGCACATATGCAAGAAGTGTCCAAGGAGTTTGGGTACAAGTACATCTCAGGTATGGGTACAGCTTTAGATTAGAAGTACCCAGGTAACATAGACTCTACCGAACCATTTTTTCAAGAAGTGCTACGAGTTGGGCCTGTCAGCTCTTAGTTTACATACTATGTTGTTTTTTTAACTCTATTAGGATCGCTATATTTTGTATTATGTGACTATTTAACCCGGTAGAATTTTTGTGTCAAATGACATCAAGGACCGCTCCTCGGCCATAATTCTTGAGGAGTTTGATATTCTCTTATCTCCGCTCCACGGCCGTAATTCTTGAGGAGTTTGATGTTCTCTTATCTACAAAATATTAGTTATCCTAAATGTGTTTCTTTTGATTTAATATATATACTTTAGGGCTCCTCGCCCTATTTTCCTTTAAAAAATAATGTGGAAAAAATGAAAAAAGGTTTAAGCATCCACACGTTGATAATGTTTTTCAAGAGTTCTTCTATATGTAAACAAGTATGGAAATGACTAAAAATTATCATGTTTGGTTACTATTGTGTCGATAACAATGTTTTTGGGAGTTGTATTGTACATAAATTAGTGTGGAAAACCAAGAAAAATAATGGTTTGAACATTTTGTTTAGAAAGTTATTTCTTAATATTTGGATAAATATGTTTTGTTAAGTTGTGTTGTAGATAAATTAGTGCGAAAGAAGTCAAAAATGGCTTAAACATTTGATAATCTTTTTAGTTTGTGCATAAAAATATTTTCTTAGAGTTGTATTGTAGATAACCAAACACTATGTTTATATTTATATTTATACTTCTTTATTTATACTTATGTTTTTTATTTAGAGCCACCAAAGTTTATTTGTCTTGCTTCAGCCATGAGAGCTCATCAAAGCTCAGATTCATGACCGGTTTACCCTAAGCACAAGAGAACACAGCTGCTCCATTACGTAAATTAATAATCTTAATGAGAAATAAAGATTGGGTTCCATTCTTGGTGACCTGAAGTAAATTTTGTTGTGTAGGGAGAGAGGGTAGTTAGTGTGTGAATGACATTTTTTTTCTATTTGGCTTATTTTCATTTTGGTAACCAAAATTTACACTCTACTTTTCCTTTGATACCTGAAAGTATCTTATTAAAACTTTGATATTCCATTTTGATATCCCCAAAATATTGCTTTAATGAAGTGAGATCGAAATTTGCAGTCTTAAAGTGTTAAAAGAAATACATAGGATATCAAAGTTAAATGAGATTGAAACTTTATGTGTCATAGTTTCAAAAAATTTCTTGGTTTTAAAATGAAAAGGTGGGTAACATTTGGGGTACAAAAGTGAAAATAAGTGTAATATTTAATTTCTGTCTTTTTTGGGGTATGGTTATTCGTAATTTAAATAATTATTTGGGTTATTTCAATATTAGTCCCTCAGATCTTTAAGTATTTTGAAATTAGTCTCCAAATCTTTTGAGTTGATTGAAATTAATCTCTCTAGTTACTAGTTAGCACCATGTTGAAAGATTTCGAGACTAATTCCAAAACGCTTAACATATTTGGGGTATTTTAAAAATATTAAAATTTGGGGACTAATTTCAAAACACTTAAAATTTTAAAAGACTAAATCAAAATGTGGAGGTTTGGTGTACTAATTTCAAAATGTGAAAATACTGGGGACTAATAAAAACTCAAATTATTTAAACATGATTGTGTGTTATCCTATCAGTTGCTATCAATGTACTTTGTTTTCAAAAGAAAATTACTCAGGGTTAGTATAGCTTCAGTTGCATTCACTTTGTTCTTTTTATTTTACCATCTACTAAAGTTTTGGGAGCTACAGTGGAACTCCCAAAACCCTAAATTTTAAGTATTTTGAAATTAGTCCCCAAATCTTTTGAGTTGATTGAAATTAATCTCTCTAGTTACTAGTTAGCACCATGTTGAAAGATTTCGGAGACTAATTCCAAAACGCTTAACATATTTGGGGGTATTTTAAAAATATTAAAATTTGGGGACTAATTTCAAAACACTTAAAATTTTAAAAGACTAAATCAAAATGTGGAGGTTTGGTGTACTAATTTCAAAATATGAAAGATACGGGGAACTAATAAAAACATCTAATTATTTAAACATGAATATGCGTGTTGTCCTATCAGTTGCTATCAATGTACTTTGTTTTCAAAAAGTTGCCATCAACGTACTTGTTTTAAATATAAAAAAATTTACTCTGGGTTAGTGCGGCTTCAGTTGCATTCGCTTTATTCTTTTATATCTTACCACCTACTCAAGTTTTTGGGAGCTACAGTGAAATCCCCAAAACTTCAGTGAATAGTAAAATATAAAGTATAATATACTGTTTCCATCCTTCCAAACATTTTCCAACTTGTGCCTCTGCGTTGACTAGTCAAATATGAAAATTGTCTCCTTTTCTGAACCATCCCTCCACCCTGTTAGTTTTAGAAAATCCCCCTCAGCTATGGCGCGTCCCAAAAGCCCCTTCAACTATTTTAATTTTAATTTGAGTAAACCCCAATCAAACTTGGGGAAGCTTGGGTGTTGTAGATAACCCCTCAGCTTTGAAGATTTGACTTAAGCCCGAAGATTTGACTTAAGCCCCTCAACAGCCATATCATCAGCAACGTATACATAGGTGAAGTACTACAAGGGTAAAGTTGGCACCTTTCTGCTTCCGTTCAGTAATAAATAAAAAAAGCAAAGAAAACATAATTTCTCAGTACTTCGATATTTTAAGATGGCATCTTTAGTATGATGGAAACCAAACCCTGCCACGTAGCAGTTCCAAAGGAAACAAGTGGGCCCCACAGATATACCCCGAAATTTCTAGAGGCGAAGAGAGAAACATGCCTTGAGGGAAGAGCAGATGGCCTTGAGATTCTGCCGGTACTCGTCCAGCGGCACGGTCTGGAACCCCGCAGCGATCGGCGATGCACGCGTCATTGGCCCCGAAGAATACTGTCACCGCCACCGGCGGGCTGTCGGCGGTGCCCACATCCTCCAGAGCGCTGTCCATCACCTCCAGGGCCCACCGAGTGGTGTACTAATTTCAAAACACTTAAAATTTTAAAAGACTAAATCAAAATGTGGAGGTTTGGTGTACTAATTTCAAAACACTTAAAATTTTAAAAGACTAAATCAAAATGTGGAGGTTTGGTGTACTAATTTCAAAACACTTAAAATTTTAAAAGACTAAATCAAAATGTGGAGGTTTGGTGTACTAATTTCAAAACACTTAAAATTTTAAAAGACTAAATCAAAATGTGGAGGTTTGGTGTACTAATTTCAAAACACTTAAAATTTTAAAAGACTAAATCAAAATGTGGAGGTTTGGTGTACTAATTTCAAAACACTTAAAATTTTAAAAGACTAAATCAAAATGTGGAGGTTTGGTGTACTAATTTCAAAACACTTAAAATTTTAAAAGACTAAATCAAAATGTGGAGGTTTGGTGTACTAATTTCAAAACACTTAAAATTTTAAAAGACTAAATCAAAATGTGGAGGTTTGGTGTACTAATTTCAAAACACTTAAAATTTTAAAAGACTAAATCAAAATGTGGAGGTTTGGTGTACTAATTTCAAAACACTTAAAATTTTAAAAGACTAAATCAAAATGTGGAGGTTTGGTGTACTAATTTCAAAACACTTAAAATTTTAAAAGACTAAATCAAAATGTGGAGGTTTGGTGTACTAATTTCAAAACACTTAAAATTTTAAAAGACTAAATCAAAATGTGGAGGTTTGGTGTACTAATTTCAAAACACTTAAAATTTTAAAAGACTAAATCAAAATGTGGAGGTTTGGTGTACTAATTTCAAAACACTTAAAATTTTAAAAGACTAAATCAAAATGTGGAGGTTTGGTGTACTAATTTCAAAACACTTAAAATTTTAAAAGACTAAATCAAAATGTGGAGGTTTGGTGTACTAATTTCAAAACACTTAAAATTTTAAAAGACTAAATCAAAATGTGGAGGTTTGGTGTACTAATTTCAAAACACTTAAAATTTTAAAAGACTAAATCAAAATGTGGAGGTTTGGTGTACTAATTTCAAAACACTTAAAATTTTAAAAGACTAAATCAAAATGTGGAGGTTTGGTGTACTAATTTCAAAACACTTAAAATTTTAAAAGACTAAATCAAAATGTGGAGGTTTGGTGTACTAATTTCAAAACACTTAAAATTTTAAAAGACTAAATCAAAATGTGGAGGTTTGGTGTACTAATTTCAAAACACTTAAAATTTTAAAAGACTAAATCAAAATGTGGAGGTTTGGTGTACTAATTTCAAAACACTTAAAATTTTAAAAGACTAAATCAAAATGTGGAGGTTTGGTGTACTAATTTCAAAACACTTAAAATTTTAAAAGACTAAATCAAAATGTGGAGGTTTGGTGTACTAATTTCAAAACACTTAAAATTTTAAAAGACTAAATCAAAATGTGGAGGTTTGGTGTACTAATTTCAAAACACTTAAAATTTTAAAAGACTAAATCAAAATGTGGAGGTTTGGTGTACTAATTTCAAAACACTTAAAATTTTAAAAGACTAAATCAAAATGTGGAGGTTTGGTGTACTAATTTCAAAACACTTAAAATTTTAAAAGACTAAATCAAAATGTGGAGGTTTGGTGTACTAATTTCAAAACACTTAAAATTTTAAAAGACTAAATCAAAATGTGGAGGTTTGGTGTACTAATTTCAAAACACTTAAAATTTTAAAAGACTAAATCAAAATGTGGAGGTTTGGTGTACTAATTTCAAAACACTTAAAATTTTAAAAGACTAAATCAAAATGTGGAGGTTTGGTGTACTAATTTCAAAACACTTAAAATTTTAAAAGACTAAATCAAAATGTGGAGGTTTGGTGTACTAATTTCAAAACACTTAAAATTTTAAAAGACTAAATCAAAATGTGGAGGTTTGGTGTACTAATTTCAAAACACTTAAAATTTTAAAAGACTAAATCAAAATGTGGAGGTTTGGTGTACTAATTTCAAAACACTTAAAATTTTAAAAGACTAAATCAAAATGTGGAGGTTTGGTGTACTAATTTCAAAATATGAAAGATACGGGGAACTAATAAAAACATCTAATTATTTAAACATGAATATGCGTGTTGTCCTATCAGTTGCTATCAATGTACTTTGTTTTCAAAAAGTTGCTATCAACGTACTTGTTTTAAATATAAAAAAATTTACTCTGGGTTAGTGCGGCTTCAGTTGCATTCGCTTTATTCTTTTATATCTTACCACCTACTCAAGTTTTTGGGAGCTACAGTGAAATCCCCAAAACTTCAGTGAATAGTAAAATATAAAGTATAATATACTGTTTCCATCCTTCCAAACATTTTCCAACTTGTGCCTCTGCGTTGACTAGTCAAATATGAAAATTGTCTCCTTTTCTGAACCATCCCTCCACCCTGTTAGTTTTAGAAAATCCCCCTCAGCTATGGCGCGTCCCAAAAGCCCCTTCAACTATTTTAATTTTAATTTGAGTAAACCCCAATCAAACTTGGGGAAGCTTGGGTGTTGTAGATAACCCCTCAGCTTTGAAGATTTGACTTAAGCCCCTCAACAGCCATATCATCAGCAACGTATACATAGGTGAAGTACTACAAGGGTAAAGTTGGCACCTTTCTGCTTCCGTTCAGTAATAAATAAAAAAAGCAAAGAAAACATAATTTCTCAGTACTTCGATATTTTAAGATGGCATCTTTAGTATGATGGAAACCAAACCCTGCCACGTAGCAGTTCCAAAGGGCACAAGTGGGCCCCACAGATATACCCCCGAAATTTCTAGAGGCGAAAAGAGAAACATGCCTTGAGGGAAGAGCAGATGGCCTTGAGATTCTGCCGGTACTCGTCCAGCGGCACGGTCTGGAACCCCCCGCAGCGATCGGCGATGCACGCGTCATTGGCCCCGAAGAATACTGTCACCGCCACCGGCGGGCTGTCGGCGGTGCCCACATCCTCCAGAGCGCTGTCCATCACCTCCAGGGCCCACCGAGTGTTGTACCCACTGTATCCCCTCAACAACACGTCCGCCTAAACCAACAGAAAACATAGCGGTGAGCTCACCGCTGGATCCCGAAAAGGAAAAGAAGAATAAAAACAGGAGGAGGCGGTAAGGTTACCGTACCCTGCGGGAGAAGTGGTGAGCGAGACTGGCGGCCCAGCCTCCGGAGGAGAAGGCCTCCTCAGTGATTGAGTCGCCGAACAACAAGATCTTGCGGCGCATTTCTGGAGAAAATCCTGCTTCTGTTTTGATATTTTAGTTGGGGATCTGGGATCTTTATGGATCGGGGATTCCCAGTAGATCTGAGGGCTCAAGGAGAGAGAGGACAGAGACTTGAGACTTTTGAGATTTGTACTCCTTGATTTCTAAACGGGTACTCCTTTTTTCTGGCTCGTCTACTTTTTTACGAACCGTCAATTTTCGGGGCGTAATGACGAAAGAGCCCTTGGTCATGAAGAGTCTAGTTAAGTGACCCTACTGAGCTGGTGTTGGCCTGGGGAAGCGGGACACGAGGCTGCGCGGTTCTAGGGGACTTGGGAATATGCTACAGAGGGTGGACAGTTGGAGCACACAAACCGCACGTTTTTTGTTTGGGTAGCCACGTGCAACAGAGGGTGTAGTAGGATTTGTGTTGTGAATTTATGAGGGTGTCGGATATTCAAAGAAGTATTAATTATCTAATTTTAAACTTGGAATAATTGCTTCGGGAGCACTTTCTAGAAAGCCCCATTTGCCCCCTGACTTAAAAGTTGTGTGAGCCCACCCTTTTAGCCTAATTTTCCATGTAAAAAGTCGATGTAGTTGAGATGGGAAGAGAGGAGGAAGGATAATTTGAGTTTTGATGGAGTAGAGAGGAGGGAGGATAAAGGCATGATGGAGGAAAGAGGAGGGAAAAGGTGGAATGGATGCAAAATGTTAACGGTAATAATTGAGAGGGAAAGAGGAGGATGACAAAAGGTATTTTAGGTATAAGGGAAAAAACGGTGAATGAAAGAAAAGTTGCATCAAGAGGTGGAAAGGCACATGGAGTTATTACGAATGCGGGCTGAAGCAATTTTCCCTTTAAAATTTGTATGACAGTAAAACAGAAAGTTAGGTTCAGAAAAAAGATTTCAAAAATTGTTATTGGTTTACAGAGAATGTAAAGAAATTGGAAAGTGGAATGTGGGTCCAATTAGTTAGTTTTTTATTTATAATAAGATACGAGTAACTCTAGTGTTCTAAAATAAATAAAGAAAAATCACACTAATTATTAATTTTCTTGAGTTATTTTTTATACATTTTCTATGATTTTATATAATTTTTAAATTAGGATAGGACCCACAATTCTTAATGAATCTTCCGTCTTTGGTAGATTTCTGACTAGTATTTTAAATGTAAGATTATGTGGTAACTCATTATCCCATTGTCAAATCTAACCCAACAGATACAGAATTCCTTAGAAGGGGCATTTTGGTTGGCTTGGAAATCTTGGAAATGGGTGGAAACAAGTCTAACCAAGGCAACCAAGAAACTAATTTCTCAAAATTGTTTCCTTTTACAGATTTTCATTCAATCCAACTTTTTTGAAAAAATTGTGAGAAAATGACATTGCTTTTGGGAAAACCAAATTTCAAGCTCGCAGCTGAAAATGGGTTGGAAACATAATTTTTAAGAATAAAAAATTAAGTGAAGTTGTTGCGGGTGCTCACGTGAGAAATCTTGGTTTCTTAAATTGATGATTTCATTCAATCTGAATAATAAAATTCTCAGGAAAATGGTTTCTTATACTGATGAGTTTCTATTTTTTTCCCCCTTTCAACCCAAACAATGGAACTTATTAGAAACATATTTCCAGTGCCGCGCACAGCATGAAGTAGAGAAGAAAAGCACATTCCTGAGAAAAGTGTGGAAATCATTTTCAAAGGCAAAAAATATTTTGCTATATTTATTGGAAAACCCAAATAGCCCATTGTATACTCTTCTAGAAGAAAAAAATTATGAAGGTCTCTTTTTTCCCTAGAATCCTAAGGAATCCTGGAAATAAAGAGAAGTGTAGGCATGATTTGATAGAATAAAAGGGGAGGTGAAGGAAGAGACAAAATAATTATATTAGGATTAGAGCTTTTGGTGGGAAGGTGAAAAAGAGGAGGTGAAGGGAAGGGAAGGATGGGATAAAATGAATCACAAATGAGAAAAGATAAGAATACCTCCAAATTTGAGTGCTTCGACATGAGAGAGAGAGAGAGAGAGAGAGAGAGAGAGCTATAAAATGTGCATGTCTCTTTCCCTCCCCTCTAATTATTTAGGGAGGGGGGGGAGGGTTATTGGTTGAGGATTGTTGATTTGGACTCGGACTTTTTATTGGATTTTAATTTAGGGTGTTATTCGTTTTAGACTAGAATTTGGATTTAAATTTAAAGTTTTATTGGTTTAGGACTAGAATTCGGATTTGAATTTAATGTGTTATTGGTTTAGGACTAGGATTCGGATTTGAATTTAATGTGTTATTGGTTGTCTAGGATTGTTATTAAGACTAGGATTTTAAAATCCATACTCCATTCCAACTCTATAGGTTTTAATGAGAAATTTTTAAGAGAACGCAAGTTAAAATTGATGGATTGTGATGTTACTATGTGGATTTCCTCTCCTCTTCTCTTTACTTATTTAAATATTTAATATATTTCAAATTAAATTTATTTAATTTTACAATATTCCATATTTTGAAGTTATTATATATTAACAATGAATGTATTTATTTTAAGTCATTTAAAATAAAATATATTTATTACTATTTAATCACTTAATATATTTAATATTTACTCATTATTTAACATTTATTACATATATAAATATTTTAAATATTTAATACTATATTATATATTTTTGAACTCTTTAAATGGATTACAAGATGTATTCGGTTTTGCTATTGTCGTCCGTTAATCGAAATGAGGGTGGTTTTTTAAATTAATATTTATTTTTTTGTTAATGATTATTATTCAACATAATAATTTAATTTAAAACTCCTAACGCAAATAATCCATGAATGTAAAATTTAGTCTGAGAATCCGACCATCAATCTATGAATTCAAAGTAAAAGTTTAAGAATCCAGACCAAAAGTTCATGAACTCTACTCACAAAAATCAAAATCAAATCCAAGAGTCCAAGGCTCTAACCATAAAATCCGAGTCCAGGTCCCAATCCAAGAATGTCGGATTCGTGGACAATTGTCCAAGTCCAAATCAACAATCCGGAATGAATAACACCCCCTAAAATTTAGTCCGAGAATCCGACCATCGATCTATGAATTCAAAGCAAAAGTTCAAGAATCCAGACTAAAAGTTCATGAACTCTACTCACAAAAATCAAAATCAAATCCAAGAGTCTGGGGCTCTAACCATAAAATCCGAGTCTAGGTCCCAATCCAAGAATGTCGGATTCGTGGAGAATTGTCCAAGTCCAAATCAACAATCCGGAATGAATAACACCCCCTAAACAAGAAACATGAAAAATATGTTCTTCCTACGACCTCATGCATAAAAAAATAAATATTAGTATTTTAATTTTATTAAAATATATAAGTTATTGCTTATACACCCAACACCCAACGTTTCAGCCCAATTTACTTTTAAACCAATGTAGTCCTATATGTTCTCATACATCCAAATGTTGGATCTAAGATGCAAGCCTACGAGAGGGTGAATAGAATTATCTACTGTTTTTTGAGATATCACAGAATATCCAGCAAAAATAAAATAATAATAATAATATAATAAGTAATATAATAATCACAGGAATAGTCATAACCAAAACACACAAGATTTTATAGTGGTTAGGATAACCAATCGTGCATCCGCTTTTCCTTCTTGGCGAAGGGGCTTCCACACTTTGTAAAAGTTCTCCTGAATCACAAACCCGATTTAGTAGGCTTACAAGACTGAAATACTAGTTTCTCCCAAACTAGTCATTTAACCTAACTCTTCACACGAGAGTAACCCTAGATCTAGCTAGTGATCAATTCCTCAATTTAATCCCGGCTTGAGTACAGTAAACCCTTAATTCATCCCGATTTGAGTACGCCGTAAAAATAAGTTTGATAGAAAGAAATAAATACCAGTTAAGCACAACTAGAAAAATTTAATAGCCATTTGATTGTGCAAATTGTTCTCCTAATGATTGAAGCGAAGCTCTGAAAAGAACAACGATGATGATGAAGTCTAAGGGCAACACTACTCGAAGGTTGACGATCGAATGATGAAGAATGATGTCGAGACTGCTTTTTGAGAAGGCTGAGCAAGATCCTTTCTCCTAGGCTGAAACCGTAGCTCTCTCGCTCTCTCTCTTCTTCTTTCTTTTCTCTGTCAATTAGGTCAGGAACTTCTCTGGAAATCATGAGGAAAGAGCGTACATGTCCCGGCAATGAATGGCTAAGATTGAGTCCAAAAAAGGCCAAAAATCGCAAATCTGGCGATCAACTATTGATGGTCGAACTTAACCATTGATGGTTAAGTAGTCACCATCGATGGTCAATATCTCACCATCAATGATTTAAATATTTTTGGACGTTTTTGCCATCGATGGTTGGAAGTACAATAGATTGTCAATAGATCAGATTGAGAGCTTTCCGAAAAACTATTATAATAACGATTTCGATAGCCGAGTTAAAAGTTATGGCCCATGCAAGTATCAGTCTCGGTGTATGTTTCGAACCTGCTGCTGACTGTTTCGACGTTGTTTAATTAAAATATTCATATCTCGAGCTATACATCTCTGAATTGAGTTCCGTTTATTCCTGTAGATTTGTTACAATGAGACGGACATTCTCATATGCTCAAAATTTATTTTTACCTTTGATATTTTTCTAGAATCAGCTATGATTAATTTATCATCTTGCTTTATACACTTTCGAACTTGATTCTAACTTCTTATAACCTATATAAAATATCTCAAGTATATATTGTAGGCGTTGAAAAATGCTCACAAGGTCCCCGAAACCAACTCGTGACGAGGAGTCGGCGAAAGTGACGCACCCATCGAATGATACGGACGCCGAACGGTTGAGACGCGGAACCCGACGGCAAACTCATTAAGCTGCCACAAGCACGGCTTAAGCCGGACTTGAACGGATGATCGGATTTCGGGACCGTTGAACCGGAACGAACCAAGAATTAGTTCTGGAATCAAATACAGACGGAACCCAAGTCTGAGAGACAAAAAGCCGAAAACGACGCTGAACCACGCCAAAACAACGAAAAAGCAAGGCGAGCGACACCTCGCCAAGCTGCCGAGGAGGCTCGCCACTTTGTCGAGCCACCCTACCAACTTGTCGAGGTGCCTCGCCAAGCGGGCTCGGCCACTTTGTCGAGCCACCCTACCAACTTGTCGAGGTGCCTCGCCAAGCTGCCGAGGAGGCTCGCCACTTTGTCGAGCCACCCTACCAACTTGGTCGAGGTGCCTCGCCAAGCTGCCGAGGAGGCTCGCCACTTTGTCGAGCCACTCCGCGATTTGTATAAATAGGGGGTCTTCATGGGGAGGTCGGATTTTGAAGGTCTTGGATTTGGGGATTTCAAGGCTTCCTGAGGCTTGGATTTTGGTGATTTGGAAGAGCTCGACTTCAAGAATTCTTGCGAGATCTACGAGTAATCGGGCGACGGTTCCGGAAAGCACCGGCGAGCTCAAGTCCACCGACGCCGATCTATAAGCAAAGGTAACCAATTCGGTCGAACTACAGATACCCTCTAGATTAAGCTTCGCCTTAATCTCGTGGATAGCCAGGATTTCTCCTAGTAGATCTCACCCGCCAGCGATCCTCTCCTTCGTGAGTGTGATCCCTCAGCGCTTCGCTTCTTCGTGAAACGAGCCCCTTTACATCTCAGTAGTTCCGTAACCCTGCCCTACTCGATCGAATTGCGCTGTGGTCCACGGACACAAAAGTCCCCAAGACAGCAAAGAACTCGACGCAAGCCGGTGACCTCGACATAACAGATCCTCGTGGTTTGTTTAGGAAGAAGTCGCAATCTTTTTGATTTTCATTGTACTTTAAAATAAAAGGCAATTTCTTTTGAATTTTGTTGTAGGCAAAAGAAGCCGTAAACAAATTCAAATCAATGACAATCATCCCGACTTTTACCGCGAACAAGCCGGGCGACCATTGGGAGCCACCGCCTCGATCGGAGGTCGCCGTACGCAACCGCTGATCCCTATCCCTGGAAGAAGAGGTCGAAGTTCGAAGTTCGACCAGAGAAGTTCGAGGAGTACCTGCCCTCACCCTCCTCCGCATCCAGCCCCCGCCGCCCAAGAAGGTCTCCGCCGCAAGGAGAACCCGATGGGCCTCCGATGTAGAGCCCCAGACGGCGAAGTCCAACCTCACGCCGCAGACAAGAAATCCCTTCGGCGCTCAAGTCCGGATGGTGCCCGAGATGAACGCCGACGATGCGCCGGGCGCCTAAGCGAAGCCGCCAAAGGCGACGACAAAGCATGGCGCTAAGCTTGCCAAGGCCATGCAATCCATGGATGGGGTCCGCTACGGCGGATCTAAGATCTAGGCTTACTCGAGGCTTCACCAAGTGATCGACGGTCCATCCAAGCCGCCAACCAACGAAAGTGGATCCGTGTCAAACGGAACCGCCCACACTTCGTGAGCGATCCGAAGCGCCACAAGACTCTTGCGCAGCACGAAGCTTTGTGCAAAGAAGCTCGTAGCTGAAGAAGGAGGTGGTAAAGAAGCCACCAACGCATCGCCGTGTTTGAGGCCCAAGTCTAATGGTGCCCCAACCTCGCTGTCCACACTCGCCTCGCACCTAAACCGAAGGATACAGCGCAGCTCCAACGCCAAGGCTCAAGATAGACGACGCCAAAGTCAAAGGCGTCAGATTCAATCGCTGGTGGAGCCAACTCGCCACCACTACCAAACCGACTATCAAGGATCGCCTTGGTCCTCGAGAGAATCACGGGTCACTCCTCATGCAGAGGTCGCACTGCTCCAACAAGGACAAGAAGATTCCTACAGCCTCCCCTATCGGATCGAAAATCGGTCCGAGAGTCCGCCGAGACTTCAGACTCACATCGGGCGAAAGTCTAGGCGAAGTCACTTTCGAAGTTTCGATGGGTTGATCCGCCCTCGAAGGAGACGCTTATCCGATGATGAGGATGTTATACCCGAGAGATCAAACCGACATACGGCAGTCGCCCGTACACACACCGATGAGTCAGACTACCGCAGTAAGGGTACGAAAATCTCAAAGAATTCCCCAAATTGACACAGCCATGCTTGTGCTCCAAGCTCATTAAGACGATGCTCTCGAATGCAATTGCCATCAAGAAGCTCCGTAAAGGGTGTCGGCCTTCCAGACTCACCACGGAGATGCCGAGACCTAGGTCAAGGCGATTCCGTAAAAGGATGACCTTCCGAGAGGGTGAGCTGCCGAGGTCACTAATAATATGACCAGAAAGAATCATCGCCACGGCTATTCCCAAGATCGCAACGCTAACTCGCTTATGGTCCGACTATCCGACGGTCCGTGACACGATAAGCTTCAAGGGTTACCCGCGAGGATGATGCGCCGATATTGGCTCAAGATCGCGATCCGATCATACCGTATCTAGCGAAGGGAGCCCCTAAGAAACGCTTATGATCGCATGCATCAAGTGGCCAAAATGCTAGACGGCGCTGAATAAACAACGGAAAACTTCAAATTAGAGATGGAGTTGGCCATGCACGATGAGAGAAATGCACGACCAACGCATCCAAGCCCCGACAAAACATCAAGGTGAATCGAGTCACGCCAACGCCGATGAAGATGATAGCGATTCGGATCGAGGAAGCACCGAAGATGATAACCCCCGAACCACGCTGACGCTGCTGCTCGTGAGAGCGAAGATCAAAGACTTGGAGAGCAAAATCAACTCATTGATTTCCGCCAAGAAGTAAAGAAGACGGTATTCCTTGCCCATACCCGAGGGAGTGGGAATCAATCCCGCACTGGCCAAAGTTTAACTTAATAAACTTCACACCATTTGACGGAAGGGTTCCCCGACGCAAAGACTTGATTTATTTCAAGTCACACCTCGGAGTTATTTCGCAACGAACCCTTGATGGTTCGGTCATTCGCTGGCACCCTTCGTGGGTCGCCGAATGGTACCGCCGCCTCAAGCCGGGAGCATTCACACCGGGACGACATGGAGTCTAGCTTCCTTACCAATTTCTTTGATGACGATACCGAGGTATCGATCGACGCTGTTCGACGAGAAGCGTAAAGACGGAGAAACCGTGGACATCTTTGTTAAACGATTCTAACAAGGCAATGAACCGCCGGATCCAATAACGAGGAGTTCATCCTCCAAACCCGCCACAAAGAACTTATCAATAGATGTGCTTGAAGCAATGGGTACAAAGACCATCGATAACGTGGAAGGACTTGAAGGTTCGTGGAGAGCAAGCCGAGATTCCTCAAAAGGAAAAAGGCGAGAGGGTCACCGACAACGGAAGCTCCGCTTAACTTTGTCCCACGGCAAAGGGAAAGAGCAAGCCAAGACGGCGGTTATAACCAAACGCTCCAACTCCAACCCCAAAGAAGAAGAAGAAGAAGAAGAAGAAGAACAAATGGCGCGAACAGTACGTACCAACGGGCAACCTCGGGCCACAAAACAAGGTCTTAGAGCCGAGATTCCCAAGTCCTATTCCTTTAGGGACGACGAGATTCCCGGCCTCTTCAAATATCTTGTGGAAAATAACAAGATCAAGCTCCCTCCGATTCGAATCAAGAGGAGGCGATGAACACTAATGACCCAAGATATCGCGGCGCACCATAGGCGCTTCATCACCCCACTAAATCCTCGCTTCACTTTAAGGACAAAATCCGTGCTTTAATTGATGTAGGGTCATTACTATGAAGCCGCCCAAAGAAAAGAAGGTCGGAGCTAATGCGTATCCATAAGTTTCGGTCGGTGCCGCTGACATGGTTTGAACCCGAACCGCTGGTCAAAGTTGCGTTGAAGACGGTGAATGACGACCGCACAAGCAACGCCGTAAAGGACTTGTATCGTGATACCAATGGCTAAGTCTTGTGGGTCCACCCGCACTTACCGGAAGACGAAAGCAATGGGTAGCCTCTTCTTCAAGAAAAAGCCGGGCGTAAGGGAAAGGCATGTCATGCTACTCCGCAATTCCGAGGGAGACGATGAACAGTGGTAACATTCCACCGTCCGGCGGGGAACTCAAGCCCACGCCACCGTGAGTGGACACGAGTACAAATACAAGTATCCCAAGTCCCCGACCCTAATGCCAAGACGCCTCGAGCCGGGGTACCAACAAATCCCTCACCGCACGAGAAAGCGCAACAACAGGTAGTCGCCAAAGAAGCTACAAAGAAAGCGTACCGCATGAAGTTCAACTCCGGCAGCCTCGATTCACGCCTGATTGAAGAGATAAACCGAACTTCAACTCTCCATACCGCTTTGATGTAATAGCACAATTGGCCAATATCCCCGCAAGGATCACTCTCTATGAGTTACCGCGTTATCAAAAGAGACGAGAAGCTCTTCAAGAAGCCCTCACGATTCGTAAGTCTTCCTCACCTGCATTAGGCCGAGTCCGTAAGAGTCGGCCCAACAATGCAACCTTGCGACTAAGCACTTCCCCGCATCACCTTTACAAAGGAGGATATGCGACGAGGAATTCCAAGCACGATAGGCCGCTATACTTCACCGTATATTGGCTCTAGTGAAGTTAACCGATCCAAGTCGATCCGGTTCCACAGGAGCATCATGCCCCGCTACCATGTATCACCTTGAATCCCTCGCCAAGAAGTCAAGGCCAACAGTACGAATCTACGGGTTTAACACCGGTCTCTACCACTTGGTAAAATCCGGATAAAGTGCCAAATGGGAGACTTAAAGTCCAAGTCACCGCTATGTGATTGATGCAGACTTCCTATAACTTATTGTTGGGTCGACCTTGGATCCACGGTAATGTTATAGTCCCATCTACTCTTCATCGTCTCAAATATGTAGACACTAATAATGAGGTCAAGACGGTGGTCGCGACAAACAACCGCTTAAGGATGGAGAATTATTTCACCGATTCTCTCCTCTACGGTAATGAGTCCAAATCAATCATCGGCCCAAGGTACGGACAAATGTGAAGAAGCCGATACCAAACCGGCTTGGTTATAGTGGAGGTTTTGTTTTAAATGACATTGTACCCCTTGTAATCAATCTTGACGATGAAGAATCGCCGATGAACATTGTAATTGGCAAATTGCCGATGAATCAATAAATGACGATTTAGAGTATCCTTTATCTTTGAATGATGTGATAACAGATTATACAATGATCCGAGTTGCACTCGCCAACTCGATCATCTTGCTTCACACAAAAGCAGCTCCGGATTCCTTTGGGACAACACTTGTCATCCCACCTAAGATCAAGTAGTGAAAAGACTTGGTTTACTAAAAGGAGATGCGCCCAACGTAATCATTTCTTTGAAGAAGGTGAAGATGACAATGGGCCTATCCTCCACACATTCGTGATATAGTCCGTAAACACCGGGTATCATGAAAAGATGGGGTATGACTTGACACGAGGGAAGGTCTATGTTTCTGACGAGGCCCTCGAACCCTCCTAAAGCCGCATATGTCCCAAGAGGAAAGCCTGATAATTACTATGCATTTAGAAGGGGATTGGGATACTAATCCTCCTCGAAGATGAATGCTCGTGGTCGATTGATAATAATCCACCCGGTGAGGGAGACGACATTCGCCCGACTCTTCACTGGGATTCTCGACACCACCTGAGAAGCTTTCAAGGCTTTGATGTCTAATATGGCCACGATCGATCCCGCTACTATTGAGGGTGATGAAGATATGCCAACATGGGAAGACCCATGGATCCATCAACTCGAGAGCAGCTTGGGGATAGGTTCAACAAAGAGAACCCCCACTAAGGATGAGGTAGTCCAGTTAATATGGGTGATGAAGAGCATCCCAAACTCATAAACATCGCAATACTCTCCCTTGGAAGAAAAGGAAGAGTTGATTGCCCTAATCGTGAGTATATCGATGTATTCACCGAGTTACGAGGACATGCCAGACTCGACCCTAATGTGGCAACACATCGCCAACATCAAGGCGATGTCAAACCCGCCAAGCAACAAAGAAGACGGTTTCGGCCCACAAATATTGGAGGCAATTGTTGACGGCGAAGAAACTCATAGAATCGGATTCGCCGAGGAAATTCAACATCCGGATTGGGTGGCTAATATAGTCCCGGCCATGAAGAAGAATGGTTCGATTAGGACTGCGGTCGACTACGAGACCTAAACGCCGCTTGCCCAAAGATGACTTTCCTCTTCCAATCACCGATGTCATAGTTGACAACACGGTGGATTTGAAAGAATGTCCTTTATGGATGGCTTTTCGGTATAATCAAATCAAGATGTACCCCGATGACGCCAAACACACAAATGCTCGTAACTTCATCGGCATATATTGCTACACGGTCATGCCGCTCGCCTCAAAATGCCTACAACATACCGTGAGAGCAATGACGGAGATTTTCCAGATCATCTTCGAAAACGGTCGAATGCTACGCCGACGACTTGGTCGTGAAAAGCCGCGGACAAAGGAGATCACATCAAAGATCTTAGAACGGTATTCAACTCATGCTAACTCATCGCCTAAAGATGAATCCCGCCAAGTCCTTCCTTGGGATGTCCAAGGGCAAGTTCCTTGGCTTCGCTGCCACCAACAAAGGAATCCACGCCGATCCCGACAAAGTGAAGGCGATTCAAGAGTTGCAACCTCCGAAATCTGAGAGAACTCGGGGTTACAAGGACGACATGACATCCGACGGTTTATATCGAACCTATCCGAAGTGCCAACCGTTTCTAAGTTGAACAAGAAGGGCGGTCATATATTTGGGACGACGCCGTAAGGCATTCAAGAGATCAAGTCGATCTCGCTAAACCTCCCGTTTTGTTGCACCGCTGTCGGAAAACCATTTTGATCTACGCCAAGGCAACGGATCACTCGTTAAGCTTTACTCGCGAAGACGACGACGGCGGTCACTTAACAGCAAGTATTACCCGAGTCAACATTAGTCGGCTACCGAAGTCTCGATATCCAATGGTCGAAGCAAAGGCCTTGCATTAGTGTTCGCGATTCGTAAAATGCGCACTATTTAGCCTGACGACGATTTATGTTATTCTAACGAACTGATCCGGATATTTATGACCCACCGCCTCGATGAGTTGGCGCTTAGCTTAAATGGGCCTTGCTCTTGTCTCAATATGACTTGTATTTCAAACAACGTAAGTCACCAAAGGACAAGCTATTTGTGATCTCTTGGTCGCCACCGACAACGGATGCGCTTGAGCTATATGATGATCTTCCTGATGAAGTTCGTGAAGTCAACACTACGCCGCACCAACAAATATGGCGATTGTATTTTGATGGAGCTTCGGCCACCAATGTGGCGAAAGTACCCCTGATGTTCTAAAATCTCCACTGAGTCGGAGTTGTCTTGATTTCCGGAATCATGTCATGCCCCGTGCTTATTCACTCACCAACCCTCGCTCCAATAACGAGTCAATACAACGCTACTTATAGGACTTAGCTTCGCCAAGGAGCCGGGGTCAATATCTCAAGCATACGGCGATTCGCAATTGATAGTCAAGGTGTTCGTGGTGACTACGGTCGAACTGATCTAATCCCCTACCATCGATAGCCGTTGAAATAGCGCACTCATTCAAGAGTTTTTCATCGAATATATCCCGCTTCCAAAACGCTTTACGCTGATGCGCCGGCATTAGCCGTGTCGTTAGCACAACCTTCCGAGACCGAGCAACTAGTCACGGCCAGACTCACCAACTCTTCGCACCATTATACGATGAGGCACAAGAAGATAAGGGGTAGTTACCAAAGAAGTGTATACAACCCAAACCAAGTTGGAGCCCCGAGATTGGCGCTTTCCTATCATCGACACGCCTTACATGGTATTCTACCGTAAGACGAAGGAGAGAGAGTCAACCGCTAAGAGCTCCAAGATTCTTTTACGACACGTAGACCCGTGACGCTATATCGCCGGGTACGATGGTCTTTACCCGATGCCTTTCAAACAAGGAGGCGTAAGAGGTCCTTCGAAGCACACGAGGGTGAATGTGGTGCACACCACCGGTCCCAAACTCTACGATCGAATCGAGAATGGGTTACTTTTGGCCCACAATGATTAATGACGCAATGAGCACGCCGAAATGCCACGCTGTCAAATTCACGCCAATTATATGCATCACCGCCGAGCAATCGCATCCTTCGCCACATCCTCGCCATTCGAGACATGGGGAATGGACATTGTAGGTCCCATTTTTCCTCCGTCACAAAGGCGATCGGTTTATTCTAGCGATCACCGACTACTTCTCCAAGTGGGTCAAGCAATCCCGCTAAAAGAAGTAAAGGCGAAGTACCGCCATCAAGTTTATCAAACACCATGTCATCTATCGACATGGTGTCCCAAGACGGATCGCATGACAACGGTCCCTACCATCGCCAATTCCTTCATCGTTTTATGAAATTCAAGATACAAGACGCCTCGCCGATGTTCTATAATCCAAAGAAATGGATTAGCCGAGGCATTCAACAAGACGATTATCAAAATTCACAAAGCTTGTGAAAAGTAACAAGCTTAGACCGATGATAAACTCGAGAAGCACTCGGGCGATCGCGACAACGGACGCGACGCCAATCGGGCACCCCGCATCGGCTCACGGGTGTGAAGCGCTTCTCCCATTGGAAATTCAGATCCCGCCACTTCGCGACGCCTTTCAACAGATGACGATCAAGAACAACATCAAAACGCCTCAAGAGCTTGAGATGTTAGATGAGAAGCTCGAGGCTCAACAATGCATTGAGTTCTACCAAGCTAGGATGTCAAGGCTTTCAACAAGAAAGTTCGACAGAGAACCTTTAGAGAAGGAGATTTGGTCCTCGCCGCCGACGATCGATAATCCTCACTTCCAAGAAGAAAGGTAAATTCGAACCTAAATGGGAGGGTCCGTTTGTAATAGAAACGGTTTACTCCAATGGTGCATATCGCCTAATTACCCAAAATGGCGACCGGCAATTAATGCCGATAAATGGGAAGTTCCTGAAGAAATACTACCCATAGTATCTTCGGGATAACCCGTTTCGACGGGAAGTTCCTCGTGGGATGTTTCACCCACTTTTCGCGAGGATAACCCTAGATTTATCCTCCATCACAATTTCCCCCACCGATCAAATTCCTTGACGGTGGGTCTACAAATTTTCTGGTACATTACCAAAATCCCCTCTTGATTCCTTCTATGAACAAGAGGCCCACTCAAAATTCCTTTCACGCTGGAGAGAGAATATAAAATCCTTCCTCTCCAAGCGTAAAATCCTTTTCGTGTCAAACGGAAGGGTTTCATCTTCATCTTAGGTAGCGCCGATTGAAGGTATGCGCCGGATTTTCGCATCGTGTTGTCCGATCAAGGTCACCGAAGTCTTTTCGGTTCTCGAGTGGAGATCCCACTCTTAGTTCCATCTTCATCTTAGGTAGCCGATTGAAGGTATGCGCCGGATTTTCGCACTGTGTTGTCCGATCAAGGTCACCGAAGTCTTTTCGGTTCTGAGTGGAGATCCCACTCTTAGTTCCATCTTCATCTTAGGTAGCGCCGATTGAAGGTATGCGCCGGATTTTCGCATCGTGTTGTCCGATCAAGGTCACCTGAGTCTTTTCGGTTCTCGGAGTGGAGATCCCACTCTTAGTTCCATCTTCATCTTAGGTAGCGCCGATTGAAGGTATGCGCCGGGATTTTCAGACCAGGTTGTCCGACTGAAGGTCACCTGAGTCTTTTCGGTTCTCGGAGTGGAGATCCCACTCTTAGTTCCATCTTCATCTTAGGTAGCGCCGATTGAAGGTATGCGCCGGATTTTCGCACTGTGTTGTCCGATCAAGGTCACCGAAGTCTTTTCGGTTCTGAGTGGAGATCCCACTCTTAGTTCCATCTTCATCTTAGGTAGCCGATTGAAGGTATGCGCCGGATTTTCGCATCAGTTGTCCGATCAAGGTCACCTCGAAGTCTTTTCGGTTCTCGGAGTGGAGATCCCACTCTTAGTTCCATCTTCATCCTAGGTAGCCGACCGAAGGTATGCGCCGGATTTTCGCACTGTGTTGTCCGATCAAGGTCGCCTCGAGTCTTTTCGTTCTCGGAGTGGAGATCCCACTCTAGTTCCATCTTCATCTTAGGTAGCGCCGATCAAGGTATGCGCCGGATTTTCGCACTGTGTTGTCCGATCAAGGTCGCCTCGAAGTCTTTTCGCTTCTGAGTGGAGATCCCACTCTTAGTTCCATCTTCATCTTAGGTAGCGCCGATTGAAGGTATGCGCCGATTTTCGCATCAGTTGTCCGATCAAGGTCACCGAAGTCTTTTCGGTTCTCGAGTGGAGATCCCACTCTTAGTTCCCCTCTTATCTTAGGTAGCCGATCAAGGTATGCGCCGGATTTTCGCATCAGTTGTCCGATCAAGGTCACCTCGAAGTCTTTTCTCCGATTGAAGAAGACACCGAGTTCGATTCGGGCATTTTATCCCTAAGCCTAAGAAGGATAAAGCCAACGCCACACGCTGCTGCCGGTTTAGTCTTTTTCCGATTGAAGAAGACACCGAGTTCGATTCGGGCATTTTATCCCAAGCCTAAGAAGGATAAAGCCAACGCTTCACACGCTGCTGTCGGTTTAGTCTTTCTCCCATTGAAGAAGACACCAAGATTCATCTTGGGGCATTTTATCCCGGCCTAAGAAGGATAAAGCCAACGCCACACGCTGCTGTCGGCTTAGTCTTTTTCCGATTGAAGAAGACACCGAGTTCGACTCGGGGCATTTTATCCGAAGCCTAAGAATGGATAAAGCCAACGCTTTATACGCTGCTGTCGGTTTAGTCTTTCTCCCATTGAAGAAGACACCGTGAGTTCGACTGGGCATTTTATCCCGAAGCCTAAGAAGGATAAAGCCAACGCTTTATACGCTGCTGTCGGCTTAGTCTTTCTCCGATTGAAGAAGACACCAGAGTTCGACTCGGGGCATTTTATCCCAAGCCTAAGAAGGATAAAGCCAACGCCACACGCTGTCGGGTAGTCAATTCCCGTGACAAAGACAAAGCCTACGATTCAACATCGTAGCATTAAGCCTAAGAGAGTTTCATTCTTTTAGCACAACGCTGTGTGTAGAACGGATTTAGATAATCTACATGCTAGCCCAACTCAAACGGTAGTTGGTAAAGGCTCATCAAACCCGCTGAAGGTCGGGGTTGGCTAATAACCCTAAAGTCAACGCCACACGCTGTCGGTTTAGTCTTTCTCCGATTGAAGAAGACACCAGAGTTCGATTCTGGGGCATTTTATCCCGAAGCCTAAGAATGGATAAAGCCAACGCCACACGCTGTCGGGTAGTCAATTCCCGTGACAAAGACAAAGCCTACGATTCAACATCGTAGCATTAAGCCTAAGAGAGTTTCATTCTTTTAGCACAACGCTGTGTGTAGAACGGATTTAGATAATCTACATGCTAGCCCAACTCAAACGGTAGTTGGTAAAGGCTCATCAAACCCGCTGAAGGTCGGGGTTGGCTAATAACCCTAAAGTCAACGCCACACGCTGCTGTCGGCTTAGTCTTTCTCCGATTGAAGAAGACACCGAGTTCGACTGGGCATTTTATCCCAAGCCTAAGAAGGGATAAAGCCAACGCCACACGCTGCTGTCGGTTTAGTCTTTCTCCCATTGAAGAAGACACCGAGTTCGACTGGGGTATTTCGTCCCGGCCTAAGGAGGGACGAAGCCCACGGTAACACGCTGTCGGGTGGTCTCTTGCCCGTAAAAGAGCACGGCCTATGTATTCGATATCATAGCAACAAGTCTAGAAGAGTTTCATTCTTTTAGCATAACGCCACGCGCGGAACGGATCCGTGATAATCCGCGACGCCAGCCCAACTCAAACGGTGGTTGGTAAAGGCTAATCAAACCCGCTGATGGTCGAGGGTTTGCCAAAATCCTAAAAGTATTATGGTTAATTATTTCGAGGAAGTAAAAGAATCATAATAAACAATGAAAGGAATGGATCTTATTCATTTGAAGCAAATATAAAAGGAGCTACAACCGCTTAAATATCAAGTCTATGACAAAGGATTTGTTGTTCAAGCCGGTGACACTTCACCATTGTAAGCCCGGTCGAAGTTCTTCCCGCAACTCGCTCAAGGACTCCTCATCGGTGTTCGTCTTCATGGTTGCCTCCTCGAAGCTCGCCGCCGGCTGCATCGAAGTTCCCTAGACGCAACGGTGAGGTCTTCTTCCTTGTTGGCCTTGGCCAGCCCAAACCGCCATCCTATCTTCCTCAAGATGGAGCTCTCCCCGAAAGCAAGATATCCTCTCCGCGACTCGCCACGATATCACCGATATGGCTTAGGGAAGAATATGTCTCAAAGAACAACAGCCCAAGCCGATCGGCTGTTCGCATCCGACTTCGAGCCCAAGAAAACACGAGCATCGCGCCATGCCTCTAAACGCGAGCCCGTGATGAGCAGCTACATATGAGGAAGCTCCACCGCCCGCAGTTCTGTAGCTTCGAGCCGTCCTCCAGATGGGCGAGATCATCAACAATGGCCTCGAGCCAGCCGGTAACCCATATCCCGTGATCAAAGCCATCCGGGTCAAGCAAGGTCCGAATCGATGAAGAGAAAGCCCACCATGAAGGACCTTTTCGATCACAAGTGTTCACCAAAGAAAAGAATGAGCGATTTCCAAACAGATAATAAGATGGGATGGATCTTCATCCACCATCAACGCCTCGCCAGTCATGGAGTCGAGATGTAGGCTCGCACGTAAGAAAAGAGGACTTTAGAATTTTCAAAGAAGAAATGGGCTAAAATTTATTGGGCTAAAAGACCTCACCCGCCTCCTTCTGTAGCTTCAGAGGCTAGCGAAGTCTACCGTGAGGCGATCTATCGCCGATGTCGCCAACCGCAAATGAGCCCTCAGTGCTCATCTATCTCAACGGCCGTGGTAGCCGATTCTCGAAAGCGACGAAAGAGGGGTACCTACCACGCATCTAATGGAATGTCTCACCTTCTTTTAATTATAGTAGTATTGGCCAAACGGCCGGTCCTATAATTAATCGAAGGGAAAGTTCATACCTTCTTCGTGGATAGTAGCTTCGCAAATCCTCACCAAGGGTATCTCCATCTTGTGACCAAGCGTAACAAGTCATCCATGGAGGTACTACCGATAAACCACCGCCACGAGATCTTCCATTGAGAAGTCCGAAAAAGAAGGCATTAGGAAAGTGAATGCAATTAAGACTAACAATAGGTAGAGTTACTTACCTCCCACGGTGTGATTAGTCGCCTAGTCTCGGTTTGTGCATTTGTCTCCGCGATCTCTAAAAGAACAAAAACAAAGAGGTAGCTTAGTGGGGTACAAATCCCGAAGTCATTCCATTCTCGTGATTTGCCACCCGTAAGAGGAATTATCGATGTTAGATGTACCGGTCCGCCGGATCGTCCTACATCGGCCTCTTCCGCCATAGCTCCATACATTTGTTGAGTAAACTGGCTCAAGATGAGCGTAACTCCCGCTAGAATTGTGGTGATCAAAATCAAAACCGTGATCATAATCCCTAGAACCCCCGCATGCTAACCGAGAAATGTCACCTTCAAAAGTCAAAATTTCAAATTTTGTCACGGTGAATTATTACCTCACACCGACCGAACATTACCGGTCAAGTCTATATCAAGGACCGAGGATTCACGCGATTCTTATGGGCTAACCTCTTTCGCTTAACCCCTTGAGAGGGTTGAAATTCTTCCTCTTCAATAGATTTTCCCGAAAATTCAATTGGATGAGAACTCTAATGGAAAGGATGAGAAAACGAAAGGGAAAAGGAGAAAGTACCGAGATCTTTCTCATGAGCCGCAGCCGCTTGTCCTCTCCTAAAGTAGCAGCCACGAGTTGTGGAACTCCTCCTCAACCTCACCCGGATCGAGCAAGCCTCCCGAGCTTGACCAAGATCTTGAGGTGTCTGAATGCCGCTCGCAACGATGCTTCGCTACCAGATTCGAGATGGCCCTCACAGGACTCGACTCATTAGCTACTAATAGCCAACTACAATAGAGGAATGTCGACTCAACCGACGGCCCGAGCTCTGAGATCAACCTAGCACCGTACACCCCATGACGCCCATAACCATGCTCGGCCATCCACAAGTCCACCTCGAAGTTCTGAGTCGCCGGTTCGGGTTCCCAACATAAAGTTGGTCGAACCGAACCGGGCGAAAGCAAAACGACAGGGAAAATAAGGCTCAAGGAAGCATTCCTCATTTACTCGAAGGTGAGATACCCCGCCCGATATTCACTAGCCAATTGAAATAGCCAATGTTAAGTGAAGTCTCACTCGCACTCCTCGACCAAGGACTCACCATATTGACCGAGAATCGAGGAAAACATCCGAAAAGATCCACCCTTTGTGAATCAGACTGCTTCTTGATCTCGCAAAACCACGCCTTCCATCCGCAATCCTCTACCAACCGTAAGAAAGGAGTAGACGAACTGTGGAACCCGGTGCCGACATCATGTCGGACGATGAAGGACCAACCGTGTCATCAAATAGGTATATGGGAGCTCTACTGACGGAAGGGATGCGTGATGATGGCTCGCCCTTTCTCTCGGGTAAACGCCAACTATATGCCGCAATCCACGGTGAATACCGCCACCATCACCGGAAGGAGAGAGAGTTCCTTCTTGTGGGCGAGTTGAACTGCAGGATAAAGGACCTCCAAAGGTAAAGCATCATCAGATTGATATGGAACCACACACTTCTTGAGCCAGATTGCAAGATAGCCTGCTAGAAGAGTTGCCGGCTGGATAGGCTTCACCGCATGCCACAGAAAGGTCGCAAACTTGGTCCCTGAAGGAAAGCCTTCTTTGGCGTAGCTGAGTGTATACGAGTTAGCCTCAGACTTCTTGATCAGTTCATTAACCTTCGAAGGGGTGAGCGGTGATAGTTCACATATTTCCTCGCCAGATTTGTCCTCCAAATGCTGGAACAAGTAATTGGCGAATCGCTTCGCACTCACCCACATTTCCTCTTAGCGCAAGGTTCGATTGGGCCGAGCTATATGGTAATGACAAGTGAGATCCCATAAAGTCTTATAACGACGGGCGTATGCTCCTTCACCGCTCGCCTCGATTGAGGGAAAGTACCGATATAGCATCTTCCCCATGGGTAGACCTGAAATACGGTACATCTCATGCAAAGCCAACCCCAACTCGCCATGTTTAGTGAAAAACGTATTCGAATCTGGATTATAAAGCTCGAATAAGGTGAAGAAATGGTTGACACCGATTGGAAGGCCATACATGGTGGCACGATCGCCAATGCGACCGCAAGCACGGTTCTCCATCCCATCTACCGAGGACGAAGCGGTCAGCGACCCCACCAAGCTTACTTGACGAAAGTGTACCCACCGAAGAATCTATGATCGACGACGCATCTCGCCCAATTTAGCAAGGCGATTCCTCAAAGTTGAGGCAGGAACGAAAAGCTCATCACGGGGCGGTGTGTCCAGCCCTACAACCCCAGGGTGAAGGCCGACGACGCGATTCCTCGCTCAACCCGAACCGGCCGGGTAATAAACCCACAATGAATATGATCATGCTCCTCGGTCAAACGCCATGACATACTGCGGTCACAAAGATGGTGTCTAAGGTCGGTCAACGAGCCGACGAGGTATCCGGGAATATACAAAGGGCCTCCGCCGCCTTTGTTCAACCACCTCTCACTCTCGATAAGAGTCAGATCCGATCCTTAACCGAAGTCAATAGATAACTGCCTTCGAAAGGTTCGAGTTGGCCCTTACGAAGATCGGTGACCAATCGTCGGAGAACGCTGAACTCCTCAAACACGCTGATCGCTCGCCGATGTCCCAGCGCAAATCGAGGCGTAGATAGAAATCGCGGATCATCACACATGGAATAATAGTCACTATGACGCCCATCGACCGCTAGGTCGGAAAAGCTCCCGAGGAATAATCAATCAAATCGAAAATACTCGCTAATAAATGGCGCTGAATTCATCTTACATAGATTGAGTCATTTACCTTATATCGGTATGACGATTTCATCCAGATAAACACCCGAGAACGATAAATATAACCGCATGATCCAAGCGGCAATATATTCCGCTCTACGTGGCAGAGTACGGTGAAATCGCCCCGCTAAAACATCGAGACGGTGATTTTGAAGCCTCAATCCTCACGAAGGAGAATCTCGGCTCTTCCCAATCGCCACAAAGGAGAACGGCGGGTCATAACGAACGTGCATAACTGAAGGCCGATCCCCACAAAGGAGGATTTCGCTCTTCCCAATCGCCACAAAGGAGGACGGCGGGATACAACGATATATGTGTGAGAATATGATGACGACGCCGGCGCACCACCGAAAGAAGGAGGCGGCATTCACGCCGCGGCGAAGTTGATCGACTCAAACGCTGGATCTCCCCGACGACATCGGAACCGCAAAGAAGACAAATAAAGTCGACATGCGTTAAAATCAATAAAAGGCATCAAGTAAGACCGTAGTTCGGGCACGGCCGCCAAGAACGAATGCCAAGCCGATAACCAACACGGCTCGCACGGCCAGGCGCCAGCGTTCGGCGCTTGCCGCGCTTCTGCCGCGGCTCAGCGCTGCTGGCGCTTCAGCCGCAGCCGGCGCTTGTGCGCCGAAGGCCACCAGCGCTTCAGTCGCTTGGGGCGCTGTTCGCAAAGCCTGTTCAAGCGCCAAGGCGCTGCCTCCTCGCCGGGCCGCTAGGGCCGCCGCTCGGGTAAGCCCTCGCCGGGCCGGGCTTCGGACGCCACAGTCTCCGCCCTTCTCCCCTTGTGGTTGTCGCCACCAGACGCACAAAAAAAAAAGGGAAGAAAAGAAGAAAAGAATTTACAAAACCCTCGCATACATACCTCGTTGATCGAAGGAAATAAGACGGGCGAAGCTAGATGAAAACAAGAGAGAGAGAGCACAGGGGCCGCCTAGGTCGAAGAAAGAGGCCTTGTGGGTATTTATAACATCCCCATATGCACCCAATCCTCTTGGAACAAGGACTCCTATTTGGCAAGAAGTAGGAATTCTAATTGGAGTCCAAATCAATTCTAATTAGGACTCTAATCAGCCCCTAATTAGGAGTCCTAATTGGAATCTTGTTTGGATGCCAAAATAATGCCAAATCAGTCCGCTGATTGACCCCTACTCCTCCGCTATATTTGGAAAAATTTCAAGATTTATTCGGCAGATAACACCTCATGGATTGCATCGACGCCATCAACGCCGCCTAATCCTACCCAACTAGGATTACGGTATAAACCGCTTCCTAATTTATCGAGAAGTTCTAAGAATATTTTCACAAAAATATTCTGGGATAACTCGACGGGCGATTGCATCGACGCCATCAACGCCGCCTAATCCTACTCAACTAGGATTACAGTATAAACCGTTTCCTAATTTATCGAGAGTTCTAAGAATATTTTCACAAAAATATTCTTAGGGATAACTCGACGGGCGATTGCATCGACGCCATCAACGCCGCCTAATCCTACTCCAACTAGGATTACGAGTATAAACCGCTTCCTAATTTATCGAGAGTTCCTAAGAATATTTTCACAAAAATATTCTGGGATAACTCGATCGGCGGATTGCATCGACGCCGATCAACGCGTCGCCTAATCCTACTCCAACTAGATTACGAGTATAAACCGCTTCCTAATTTATCGAGAAGTTCAGGAAGAATATTTTCACAAAAATATTCTTAGGGATAACTCGATCGGCGGATTGCATCGACGATCAACGCTGCCGCCTAATCCTACTCCAACTAGGATTACAGTATAAACCGCTTCCTAATTTATCGAGAAGTTCTAAGAATATTTTCACAAAAATATTCTTAGGATAACTCGATCGGCGGATTGCATCGACGCCATCAACGCCGCCTAATCCTACTCCAACTAGGATTACGCAGTATAAACCGTTTCCTAATTTATCGAGAGTTCCTAAGAATATTTTCACAAAAATATTCTGGGATAACTCGACGGGCGGATTGCATCGACATCAACGCTGCCGCCTAATCCTACCCAACTAGGATTACGAGTATAAACCGCTTCCTAATTTATCGAGAGTTCCTAAGAATATTTTCACAAAAATATTCTTGGGATAACTCGACGGCGGATTGCATCGACGCCGATCAACGCGTCGCCTAATCCTACCCAACTAGGATTACGAGTATAAACCGCTTCCTAATTTATCGAGAGTTCCTAAGAATATTTTCACAAAAATATTCTTGGATAACTCGATCGGCGGATTGCATCGACGCCGATCAACGCGTCGCCTAATCCTACTCAACTAGGATTACAGTATAAAGCTGTTTCCTAATTTATCGAGAAGTTCAGGAAGAATATTTTCACAAAAATATTCTTAGGGATAACTTCGATCGAGGCGGATGCATCGGCGCCGATCAGCGTCGCCAATCCTACTCAACTAGGATTACAGTATAAAGCTGTTTCCTAATTTATCGAGAAGTTCAGGAAGAATATTTTCACAAAAATATTCTTAGGGATAACTTCGATCGAGGCGGATGCATCGGCCGATCAGCGTCGCCTAATCCTACTCAACTAGGATTACAGTATAAAGCTGTTTCCTAATTTATCGAAGTTCGGAAGAATATTTTCACAAAAATATTCTTAGGGATAACTCGATCGGCGGATTGCATCGGCCGATCAACGCGTCGCCAATCCTACTCAACTAGGATTACAGTATAAAGCTGTTTCCTAATTTATCGAGAAGTTCAGGAAGAATATTTTCACAAAAATATTCTTAGGGATAACTCGATCGGGCGGATTGCATCGGCCGATCAGCGTCGCCTAATCCTACTCCAACTAGGATTACAGTATAAAGCTGTTTCCTAATTTATCGAGAAGTTCAGGAAGAATATTTTCACAAAAATATTCTTAGGGATAACTCGATCGGGCGGATTGCATCGGCGCCGATCAGCGTCGCCAATCCTACTCAACTAGGATTACGAGTATAAACTGCTTCCTAATTTATCGAGAAGTTCAGGAAGAATATTTTCACAAAAATATTCTTAGGGATAACTTCGATCGAGGCGGATGCATCGGCGCCGATCAGCGTCGCCAATCCTACTCCAACTAGGATTACAGTATAAAGCTGTTTCCTAATTTATCGAGAAGTTCAGGAAGAATATTTTCACAAAAATATTCTTAGGGATAACTCGATCGGGCGGATGCATCGGCGCCGATCAGCGTCGCCTAATCCTACTCAACTAGGATTACGGTATAAACTGTTTCCTAATTTATCGAGAAGTTCAGGAAGAATATTTTCACAAAAAATATTCTTAGGGATAACTCGATCGTGCGGATTGCATCGACGCCGATCAACGCGTCGCCCAATCCTACTCCAACTAGGATTACGAGTATAAACTATTTCCAAAATTTCAACGAGGAGTTCCTGGAGAATAAATCCATATTCTTAAGGATAACTCGGCAACCCTCAATATCCTCCCACCATAATCTCCAAGAGAGGGATAATCTGATGAGGAGTGAAAGTCATGTTGACATCGGATAATCATATCCTCCCGCCAGTAGTTAAACCAACAACACACGGATGATGAAGGAATTAGCCAATAAGGGTTATGAAATTCCATGTACTGACATTGTACCAATGTGTCGCCAACAAAGGAGTTCGCCGACATATGGAGAAGTCCAAAAGTCCGATGGTTAGTCGACAACGACCAACCGACACGAAGTTACAAACAAAACTCACCCGCCGACTTGAATCAAGATAACAAGCGGTCGACAATAAATGCAAAGACCGCGATCTTATCGTAAATCCTACAAAGAACCGATGATCCGAAAGAATCAAAGACTTGAAGCTATCTTTGGGACCCTCACCATCAAGGTCGAACCATCAGGTTCAAAGCATCCCGCACTCATCAAGAATCGACCAGACGCTTTGGAGGGGTATCTGTGGCGTTGAAAAATGCTCACAAGGTCCCCAAACCAACTCGCGGACGAGGGAGTCGGCGAGTGACGCACCCATCGAATGATACGGACGCCGAACGGTTGAGACGCGGAACCCGACGGCAAACTCAATAGCTGCCACAAGCACGCTTAAGCCGGACTTGAACGGATGATCGGATTTCGACCGTTGAACCGAACGAACCAAGAATTAGTTCGAATCAAATACGACGGAACCCAAGTCCGAGAGACAAAAAGCCGAAAACCACGCCGAAACCACGAAAACAACGAAAAAAGTGGGGGCATGAAGCACACCGCCAAGTGGCCGGTTCGCCAATTGCCGAGCCACCTCGACCAACTTGGCCGAGGTGCCTCTACCACGTCGGAGGCTCGCCACTTTGTCGAGCCACCCTACCAACTTGGTCGAGGTGCCTCGCCAGCCAAGCGAGGTGTCGGGCCAAGGCCGAGCTGCAAGATTCCGCCGATTTGTATAAATAGGGGGTCTTCATGGGAGGTCGGATTTTGAAGGTCTTGGATTTGGGGATTTCAAGGCTTCCTGAGGCTTGGATTTTGGTGATTTGGAAGAGCTCTGACTTCAAGAATTCTTGCGAGATCTACGAGTAATCGGGCGACGGTTCCGGAGCACCGCGCAGCTCAAGTCCAACGACGCCGATCTATAAGCAAAGGTAACCAATTCGGTCGAACTACAGATACCCTCTAGATTAAGCTTCGCCTTAATCTCGTGGATAGCGCCGGATTTCTCCTAGTAGATCTCACCCGCCAGCGATCCTCTCCTTCGTGAGTGTGATCCTCAGCGCCTTTTCGTGAAACGAGCCCCTTTACATCTGTAGTTCCGTAACCCTGCCCTACTCGATCGAATTGCGCTGTGGTCCACGGACACAAAAGTCCCTACACGTGCAAAGAATCCCACGCAATGAGGACCTCGACATAACAGATCCTCGTGTTTGTTTAGGAAGAAGTCGCAATCTTTTTTGATTTTCATTGTACTTTAAAATAAAAGGCAATTTCTTTTTGAATTTTGTTGTAGGCAAAAGAAGCCGTAAACAAATTCAAATTAATGACAATCATCCCGACTTTTACCGCGAACATATATTAGACCAATATAAAATTTGTTATTCATCAAACTAAGTCGATTGCATAGAAACTATCCTAACACCAAATACAAAGTTTGACTTACCTTCCTAAGTAAAGAATACATAGTATATAAATAACTACATACCATACAGTATATAAATAACTACATACCATACAATATATAAATAACTACATATCATAGAGTGTATAGGCTATAGCTACATACTTTAAGGTGTATAGTCGCATACCTTATTGTATCTAGCTATATCTAGCTATATGCTTCTTATGATATACTTTGGGTTCTGAGAGGTTAGTTAATTTTGTACTGTTTATATATATATATATATATATATATATATATATATATATATATATATATATATATATATATATATATATATATAGGGATTAAGGAATATGAGCTAGCCCATCATTTAGTAAAGTGAGCTACCACTCACTTACACAATACCCCACACTCAATGGATGTGACAACTAGGTGGGCCTAAAGACTATACCCATTAGTGGATAAATTTCATTTTACTAAATAAGTCGCCACCTCATATATATATATATATATATATATATATATATATATATATATATATATATATATATATATATATAGGTAAGAAATTATTTTGTTAATGAGCTACCAAGAGATAGCCATGTGGTGAGGCCCACCTTGCTAGTCACATCAAAAAGTGTGGACCTCACCACTCTATCTCTTAGTAGCTCATTTAGCAAAATGAGCATACACCTCATATATATATATATATATATATATATATATATATATATATATATATATATATATATATATATATATATATATATATATAAAAGCCTACAACCTAAGCTCTGAGTGAATGCAATTCATGAGATATATGGTGAGTGTTAGATTTAGAATAAATCACAATCATCCACTAAAGAGTCGATAATCGTGATCAAAAGTAGTGGTCTCTCCACTACTTTTTAGTAGTAGAGAAGATCCAAATTCTTTATCTATTGGGCCTAAATCCCCATATCAACTTGATTTGGATTCTCTACTATAAAGAAACATACATCACTACTTTCTATGAGGATGTTTATTATTTTCTTGACGATAATAATTCTTTTGAGTGAAAATTTAAAATGAATAACTTGCAAACATGCACTAATAAACAATAGCATTTGTACCTCCCTGTTGGGGATTTTAGTCTCCCCGCCTACTACAATCTGCACAACTCGGAAGCCAACCCATAATCACAAGATAGAAAATAATCACAATCAAGAAGAAAGAACACAAAGATTTATGTGGTTCGGTCGACCAACTTCGACCTACATCCACGGGGCAGCAATACGAGAAATCCACTATGTATCAGGGAGAACTACAAGAGGAACCACTTAACTCTCGTCTCTCAATCTCTCAACCTCACATACATAATCAACTCTCATATTCTCTCCAAAATCCACTCCTTACAATCATTTGAACAGACAAAGACTGCGAAACCCTCTCCCAATATTGTAATCTTTTGCACGGATAAAGACCACTTAAACCTCTCAAGACAATATTCTTGAATCAGGCTACTGCTAACCCTAGATTACAAGAACATTGGCTCTCTCCTTTCCTTGATTTTTCCTCCAATAATAGAAGAATATATATAGGGAAATCAAAACCCTATCTCTAGCCTAACTTCCTAATTAGAATAGGACTCAAACTCCTAATCATGATGAGACCCAATCTCCTAATCATGATAGATCTCTAACCCTATCTAATTCTCATGAAGCTATACAAGGAATCAAAGACACAATCCCAACACTCTCATGGTTGGGGCATAGAGCCTTGGCTCAAAAGGCTAAGAATCGATTGGTATCTATGACATTGTCTATCACTATTTTCTAATTATCAGGTATTGTAAAAGTCACGTTATTCATCTGGACTTGGATTGTGAATGGGAATCCTAGATCTCTGGGTTTACTTGGCTGATACTAAACCATGTTCATCGTAATAAAAAAAAATATTTGTAATAAAACTAGTGACCTCTGCACGAACTGAGCTTTAATAAAGTATGACATGTTCCGAATTTATTAAAATAAAGCGGTCGAATATGTACAATATAACCAGTCAACCGCCGCATTCAGGCTGTGGTTGGGCTGACAAACCGAGGAAAGCTGTGGTTAAGTGAACTTGGACCCTCGCGCAAGTCCCGGAGTCTAAACAAACAACACGTTTTCCTAATTGATCAACCTAGTCATTGAACTCGTTTTGTTTGGTTAGGCTGCAGCCTGCAATCCCTCGTCGGCTATCATTTTCATTTGAACTAGAAAACGAGGTGTGATTACTGATTTTGGGCGGAGTTCTAGTGTGTACCGCCTATGATCTCAGCTCACCCTGTGGAAATTAATATGGTAAAATGAGAACTATTGATGTTATCTTGCTGAATTACTTTGATCCTCTCTGTCTTTTTACTATAGTATTATGGTAATTTTAAGTGATAGGAAAGTATCTTCAAAATTTAGATAATATTGTTGGAGTTTTTTAAGTGTATTTCAAAATCCGAGTTTCAGAGCCTCGCAGGTGTGATTGCACTTGAGACTTTCACTGTTATAGCCGTTTCCCATTTCTTTTCCTTGCAGACTTTCATTGTTATAACTGTTTCTTTTCCCTGCAGTTCTCCTTTTTTCCTCTATAAAAAGCCTATAGCATGGCGACTGCAATGATGGCTCGGCCAACGATCGCTGAATCCGGGAGGGTAGGCCGTCAACAACTTGCTTCATCGAGAGATACTCTCAGAGGGGCAAAATCTACTCTTAAGAAAACTTTCACTGTTATAGACCTTTCTTTACCTTGCCATTCTCCTTTTCCTCTATAAAAATTGACTTTGTTTTCCTTTCTTAAACTCTCTTCTCCTCTCAGTTGTTAAGGAAGAAACAAATCAGAGCTGTTCAAGGGCCTATAGCATTGCGACTGCATGCTTGCTCGACCAATGATCATTGAATCCTGAAGGGTAGGCCGCCAACAACCTGTTACACCGAGAGATACTCCCAGAGGGGCGAAATTTACTCTTAAGGACAGTACATTCACAGACCTCGTTCACCAAGAGAAGTTTTCTTCCATCTTGAAAGCTTGTTCTCAGTTTCATAGTAGTAATCCTACTTAATTTTACAACAAATCTTTCAATAAAAAATCTTCATGAACATTCATAGGGCTTGCAAGTGGTATTTTTTGAACAAATAATTTCAAGAAGGGCAAACAGTTTTATGGTTTGACATCTCTTGATTAATGTGGTTAGCATGTTTTATGAAAAATAAAGAAAATCATGATAAATTTATATAATTTAAAATGTTTATGATAGTTAAGAAGAGAAAATTTTTGTTCTTATTTTTTTGTATTTTAGCATTATTTCGAGAACTAATTACTTCAACAACATGAGTTACATACTATGTTTGAGAGTTTACTAATGGAGGAAAAGGAAAAGAAGGGAAGAGGAAGCAAGACCAAGTAAAGAAAAGGAAGGGGATGGGAAATATAATAATCATGTTTGGAAGTTTTGTAAAGGGAATGGAAGGGAATCATTTCTTAGCAGTTGGATTTGTATCATTATGGTCCAAAATGTTTAGGAGTTTAGTAAAGGTGTTGTGCCATAGAACTAAGCTCAAGTGTTAATCAACATTCAACTGGCTGACACATGTCTCAAGCAGACTACACCCCAACTCGACCTAGACAGACAAGTAAAGGCATCCCTTCTCGCCAGGAGGCATCCCTTCTCGCCAGACCGAGTCGAAAGGAGTCATCCCTTTTCGCCAGGCCGAGACGAAAGACGTCGTCCCTTCTCGCCAGGCCAAGACGAAAGGCATCCCTTCTCGCCAGGCGCAGTCGAAAGGAGTCGTCCCTTCTCACCAGGCTAAGATAAAAGGCGTCCCTTCTCCCCAGGAAGCGTCCCTTCTCGCCAGACCGAGTGGAAAGGAGTCGTCCCTTCTCGCCAGGCCGAGATAAAAGGCGGTCATTCTCGAACCCCTCGCTGACAACTAGTCACCATCACATTAAATGCACGGTCGGAGTCATCATGACACCCTCACCGAAAGTCCTAATGACTCATCGGACCACGACAACACCTGGGACTCTCTGTCACTGTCGCATTTAATCACAAGGGTGAGTCATGCCACCCACGACCGACACCTGTAAAGTATTTGCTGACTAAGCTGTCTGCTTGGACTCTATCGAAATTTCAAAACTACCCTCCTGAATCTGCTATAAATAGGCACACCCGTCTACTGACCAAAGGTACGTAATTTTTTGCACACTTAGAGAGAACTATATCAATTCCTTGATCCCCTTCAGGTCATGACTAACTTGATCATCAGAGAAATCATCGGAGAACCCAACTCTGGTCCTCTAACGTGTTGCAGTTTTGCAGGAGGCACAACAGTCTATCGGGGGATCAGCCATCAAAGGAGGTCAATGGACCCTAAGCTCTTCAGAATCAGTCCTGAATCTTGCTATTACGGATCCGTGCATCAACAAAAGGTAATGGAGGCGAAATCTACTCTTAAGGACAGTGCATTCGCACGTCTCGATCACACCGAGAGAAGTTCCCTTCCATCTTGAAAACTTATTTTCAGTTTCATAGTAGTAATCCTAGTTAATTTTATAATAAATCTTCCAGTAAAAAATCTTCATGAAAATTCATATGGCTTGAAAGTGGTATTTATTGAACAAGTAGTTTCAAGAAGGGCAAATTGGTATATAGTTTGATATCTCTTGATTAATGTGGTCAGCGTGTTTTATGAAAATTAAAGAAAATCATGATAAATTTATATAATTTAAAATTTATGATAGTTAAGAAGAGAAAAAAATTTTGTTCTTATTTTTTGTATTTTAGCATTTCGCGGGAACTATTTACTTTAACAACATGAGTTGCATGCTATGTTTGGGAGTTTACTAATCAACTACTTTATATATAAAAGCAGAAGGATGGAACTGTTTTTATGAACAGTAAATTTTGATTTGTACTATACTTTATCAAATATAAATTTTTAACAGATATTTCAAAAAAATTTATTTAAAAACAAAATTTTCCCCTAACAATACTCCGCTCTAAACAACCCACGTTCTGCTCCTTTAAAAAACTGCTGATGAGTACTCATCATGTAGTAACCGAAGATAATGGGATTATGCAGTAACCGCAGATAATGGTATCTCTACTCTCCAGCCTTAAAGAGGTAGGACTTTTTAAAGAGATTAAAACAATCAAGGAAAAAGTAATGAAGACCCTCTCCAACCTAAAACCCTCCAGTCCTTTCCCTTTCACCCCTCCAAAATCCGCCTCTTTTTGTGCACTCCCTTCAAAAAACAATGGTAAACTCTCCTCTTCCTCAACCCTTTTCCTTATATGATCTTTTCTTTTGGATTATAACGAAACTATTGCATTTTGCCAGTAATTTTCTCTAGGTTTTGAAGAATCCCAACTGACCCTAATCTCAATTTGAGACGCTCGATTAATGTCCAGAAACAGCAAAAGATTCGAAGGAATTTCGTCGTTAGATCAGACATTGCAACAGCCGGCTCCCCTGAAAACGTACAATACCTAATAAAAGGTCCTACAATCAAAAGCCTTTTTCTTGAAATCTTCAATATAGTTCATTTTCTTAGTTTTACAGTATAATTTTTGGTATATGATATCCAGATTTTCAATTGGGTTTGAAAATCAGGGCGATTTTACAGTATATATATCTTCTTTCATTCGATGTTAATTTAGTCACTTTGACCAGTCACTTTGATTGTTGAATATTGGTAATTTTCTATATTGATAAATTTTTATAGTCTTTGAACTTTTTTACGATGATTATTTTTAATATTAATAGTCTTTGAACTATCTTGCATACAACTGGTTCAGTTGGTGACTTATAGAAAACGAAGGAATAGCTATTCAATTATACAACTATTTGAAATATAGAGAATGAAAACATCAATAGTAGTGTTACATATCCTAAAATTAAAAATATTTTTCTTACGTGACAAACAATATGAACAGTTGATGCAAATGAAAACAATATGTCTATCTATTTTGTTATAGTATGTGTTATATACTAAATTTCTATATGTATCTCCATATTTTTCTTTCGTGTGGTAAGAAAATGGAACAAAATCGGTGGAGTATTGTTGAAAAGCCGAAGAAATTGCAAAGACTATCCCCGAGGGGGCTTATATGGCTTAGATTAAGATTAATACTTTTATTTTTGTCAAACGATGTTTATTTGATTATTCCAATTATTCCATGTGAACAAATGTGTGTGTGTGTTGTCACTAAATCTGTATGTGTAGCATTTTGCTATTTTATTTAAAGACTCTTTCTATATGTATATCTAGCACTATTATGATGATTGTGTTAAGTTATTGCAATTAAAAATACCATAAGATTCTGACTAACCATATATCAATTTTGTCCGGTTAAAATATCGTGTTAATTGATCAAAGGATCCATAATGTTTAACTTCACGACTATATATATTACTTGAAGGAATAAGCAAGATATTTAACTATCTATGTTAAGAGATTTAACTATCTATGTTTCTATATTTACTCATGGAATTCAAGTATATGATGAATTCACAACATATAACTTGGTTTTATATAATAGTAGGTATCGACAGTTATCCTATAATGATTATGATATCATTACTACATTAAAATATTAGCATAATTGAACATAATATCTAACATAATCTTTAAATAATTAATTAAAAACATATGAAACCATTTTTATAAAATATAAGATAATTTTTCCACCTTTGATCTACTTTTAATTAAAGAATATTTCATTTGTGCAATGGATATCGAGGAAAGGAAAAAATATATTATTTGTTATTTTTAAGAAAATATATATTATTTGATATTGAGGAAAGAATATTTCAAGCCCCGCCAACCAAAAGAATATTTCCTACATTGGCCTTGGTCAATATTCAAAAATAATAATTTACAGCCGTGCTTTGCACGGGTTTGTAGACTAGTGGAGGGAAAGGGAAAGAAGGGAAGGGGAAATAAGGAAAAGGAAAGTAATAGAAGGGGGAGAGGAAATGTAATAATCATGTTTGGAAGTTTAGTATCATGATGGTCCAAAATATTTTACTTCCTCTACACCCCAATTTGCGGGGTAACTAAATTATATAGAATAGAGGTTGATGGATGTAAACTCTGTTACTTCCTTTGGTCTCCATAACTATGGAGGGTGTTGCACATAACCTTCCTGAACTTTGTTTATCTCACATAATCCTAGCTGAACTTTAGGTTGTCTCACAAAACCCCTCTAATCTGTGAACTTTTCTAACCGTACCCCCCTAAATGTAATTTACAAATACCTAAAATTCATTGAAAGAAATAATCCAAAATTTAAGAGAGAGGGTACACTGCCTGTAAATGACAAATGATAAAGTTCACGGGTTAAGTGCAACACCCCCCCATAGTTCGGGGGATTAAGTGAAATTGTATTACATTAACTTCAACAAAAACACATAGAAAAACAGATTTTCCTTGTGAATCCTCACTTTTGGGGCGATCCAACATAAATAATAATAATATCAAATCAAATGCTTAAAACGGGCCAAGGGCAGGCGGGCCTACAAGCCAACCAGCACGGTTCTAGCCGCGGTTCAATACGGGTTATCCCAGACGGCTGGTTGTTCATATGTTTTACTCAGTTTGGAGTGAAATTATAATTTTCTCATGCTATATACAGCGTGATTCATTTTCAGGTTTCAGGTTCCTTGCTTTGGTCATGCCGTGTCTTTGTCAATATCACAAAATTTACTATGCTATAGATTTCCATTCACATAATCACATTATATACGGACGAGTCGAGGGGCCAGCGGTGGGGGTGGCCCGTCCGAGACTGCTGCGCATGAGTGAGAGAATCTCTGCAGAAGGCCTAAATTTTGTGGCCCTCGTGAGCAAGAATGTCGCTTACAAAAGAAACCCAAGACTCTCTGCATATGTACTTGGAAGAGTATATGATTATTTAGGAATTGTAGGTCATATGGGCCCATTAGAGATTTGGCGGCCGGGGCGGGCTTGATGGCTGTCTTATTATTCTATGAGTGAGAGAATAGGTCAGTGAACTAGGGCGTGGAGATCACTGTAAGTCTCTATTCTTCACTCTGCAGTTTTGTCTTGTGATATTTAAATTGAGTATTTTTTAACTTATTTGCTTTTAAATTAATACTAGAGTCTCTGTATTGTAAAATTTGTGCAACTTATTAGTTTTAAATTAATTTTCTTAACTAATTAACTTCTGAATTGAGTTTCATTAACTTATTGGGATAGTTGAATTGAGTAGTATTAGAGTCTTTGTATCGTCAAATTTACAAAGAACAATCTTTTGAAAAAAACAAAATTGAAGGAATGATTTAGACGGTGTTTAGTTTAGCTTTTTCATATATGTATGTGATTGGTAAAATACTAAATAAGTTAGTTTATAAGCCCCATTTTAAAAGATGGTAGACCCCAGTTTTTTCAAACTAAACTCACTTAAATAAGTCTAGACTCGACAAAATAAATCACCATTCTATCCAAACCTTTTATTGTAAAAACCAAAAGTCACCAGAAGCTAATGTAGCTTAAAAACTTCTAAAAATAAGCCCCTCCAAACACCCTCTTAGTTGATAACAAACTTAAATTTATTTGCTCATCCAACTGTGAAACTGGTCCCCTCCCCCAGCTGAACGGTCCTGGACTCTTCCTTGATCACATAGGATGGGTCTGCTTAAATTCATAATTTCACTACCAACCACTTTGGCAGCTCTTTTATTAAAGACTTAAATTCGCATATGCTGAACTTGTCCCTACTTTGCTCAGGCCTTTTATTATCTCATTTAATTTCTTTGATCTTTTTCTACTTCGTAGGAAAACTTAACCAAAGTCTTTTATGTGATAGAACCAATTTGGTTGATGGAGCTGCTCAAGTCCGCTCATTCCTGCCTACTCAATGAAAATTCCGCTGGCTGTTACAACTGATCAATTTATTGCACCTAAAACATAGCAACTTTGTGCAGCAAAAAGTTAGATGAATTAATCAAGCCAGTACAGTGAAATACTAATATCAAGGACTTGATTCCTTGTTAGTAATCAATCCAATTGTTTCCTCTTGTTCTCCAATGAAGTTCCTAATCCTCACTCTCTTTCTCTTCTTCTCCTTTATCCAACTTGTTTACTCTACTGAGCAACAATATACCTCAGTATTTAGCTTCGGAGACTCTTTAGCCGACACTGGAAACTTCCTCAATTCTGGGGCGGTTTTCTTCCCTTCAATCAGCAATCTCCCCTATGGCATGACTTACTTTCAACATGCAACTGGCCGGTGTTCAGATGGTCGATTGGTTGTGGACTTCATCGGTAATGCTCTATGAACTGAACTGTGGTCTATGAATTTTTTTTCCCCTTCATGTATTGAATTATTCTTAATTATGTTGCAGCTGAAGCACTAGGGCTCCCAATGCTACCTCCTTACTTAGGAAAAGAAAAGGATTTCCATCGAGGGGTGAATTTTGCAGTTGCAGGTGCAACAGCAATGGACAGTTCATTCTTCAGAGAGATCGGTGCTGAGCTCTTGTTGTGGACGAACATGTCGTTGCACATGCAAATTGGATGGTTTGAGCAGTTGAAACCTTCTCTCTGCAACACAACCAAAGGTTGTAGAATAAATTTTTCAGTACTCCAAAGTTGCATACTTTAATATTGAGTACAATGTGCTAAGCATTATGTGCAGATTGCAAAGACTATTTCAACAAATCCCTCTTCCTTGTTGGAGAGATAGGAGGGAATGACTACAATTACGCTTTCTTTAGTCGCAAGAGCATTGAGCAGGTGAAGACCTATGTGCCCAAAGTTGTCGAAACAATCATCGCGTCTACTCAAGTACGTAACCGATGATGAATTAGTTGTACCAAAATACGGTATGTCCCATAATTGTTATTGATCATAACAGTCAATTATCATCTGCGCAATTTCAGAAATTGATCGATCTAGGAGCAGTCCATCTTATCATACCGGGAGATTTACCCATTGGATGCTCACCAATGTATCTGACTCTGTTCAGTAGTCCGAACAAAGAGGACTATGATCCTCAAAGCCAATGCTTAAAGCATTTTAACGGTTTCGCAAGGTACCACAATAAATTGCTCCATCAAGCAATAGAGCAACTTCAGAAGAAGAACCCAAAGGCCAGGATCACCTATGCCGATTACTATGGTTCAGCTATTCGGTTTGTCCACACTCCTAAACACTTTGGTAAGTCGAACTAATACATTAATTACATAGGGTTAATTGCAGATAGATCCCCTGTATTATCACCTACTTGTGAATAGACGCTCTCTATAGTTGTGCCGCTGCAGATAGACCCCCGGAATGAACTCTTTTTTACTGTTTTAACCTCACAAGAAAAGAAAGTTGTGTTTTTGAACAAGTAGACCTCTTGAGAGTAAAAGAGTCGAAAGAAATTTCAATCATGGATCGTCTCTCCACACCTAGGATATATTAAAGGGGTTCCGTCCGCAATTACGAACTTGTTGCAATGTGATGCAATGAAAGACCATTGATGGACTCCAAATTATTGCAGGATTTAGCCAGGGGGCTCTGATGACTTGTTGTGGAGCGGGAGGGCCATATAACTTCGAGATGACTGCGAGATGTGGTCATCCAGGTGCGAGCGCATGCAAGGATCCATCGTCTTATGTAAATTGGGATGGAATTCACCTGACTGAAGCGGCTTATCACCACATTGCTAATAGTTTGCTTCAAGGGCCATCTGCTGAACCACCAATAATCAAACATATTCAAAGCTAAAAGCTTGACCTATAGCATATATATGCTGCATTGTATTTAGCATCAGTTCGTCTATTGAGGAATAGCTGAATAAGCTTGAATTTTATGAGTTTTGTTTGTGAATGGTGGATTGCTCATTGGATCATTTTCTGTTGCGATTAGATCGAAACTTGAGGGATTAAAAAGTTGGTGGACAAGAAGATACTAGTTATTTTCAACAGATGCTAGCTGGACAAAACATCTCTAGAAGTCTGAGGCAATATTGGATCTTGTGGAAAACTAATTCTACTAAATTAATTCTTCATCCTTATAAAGTTCTATAAATTAAATATATGTGAGATGATGAGGGTTTAGAGACAACTTTTAGATCTATCAAATTTCAAGGATATATCTCTTGTGAATTGTTCTCTTCTCTTCTCTTTTTGTTCTTTTTGTTTTTTGAAATTTTTTTTTGAAGGAATAATAGGGCGAGATGCCCTATTCATACATATTTAAACCAGAAAAACATAGCTAAAACTTTAAACGAGATATATGAGGGAGTGAGGAGAGGACCTTTCATCCATCCCAGCCATCGCTGTAAATTACCAGAACTCCCATGTTAGAAGAATTAGAGAGTATCACAAAATACAGAGTTTATCGAGCTCATACATCACTCGATCCATAATTACATGCAAAAAAAAAAAAAAGAAGAGAGTTTATCATCCAAAACTTAAAACCAACACTATCCATCAGAAATTAGCTCTTACCATAGCGTCTAACTCCTTCTCTAGCAGTGATTGCATTTTTGTTTCTCCGCTATCTTATTGATTGTGGCTGCTCTTTTCTAGCTTGAGCTTCCTGAC